>OX463854.1:38992551-39408562 GCA_949825065.1 Odontocerum albicorne | reverse complement strand
CAAAACTAACCAATTTCATTACAACTTACCATCTTTATTTACTTTCTGTGCAACTTCATTCCAAAGTGATTTTATCACAGGTACATTTTTGTATAATTTGCTCGATGGATTCCACAAAGACTCCCTTTTATACATAGCTTTTATTAAAACTTCCGCGATCTTGTAAAATCACTTGGTGACACAATAAAATTAACCAACACGCCTGTTCGCTAGGAGACTCACTAAGTGACTAATCGTCATGTAGCGTGGCGCGAAGCGTGTACTGTGACCATTGCGATAATATGCAGTACGTTGGTTCGCTAGGATATGTCACTTAGTTCGCAGTGTAGCTCTAAGTACCAAGCGAGGCTCCTACCTGTGTGGCCGAAGCCTAAAGGATAACTTCTCAACACCATCAATTATAATAATAATAAACGGACAATTAATACTGCGCCGTTTAGATAGCAGACTTTCCTCGAGGGCGCTGTTAATCAGAATTCGAACGCAATATTATTGACAAATTAAAATATGACATCAAAAACCAGTTGATATAAGGATACGAAGGTTGTGACTGCGGCCAGTTGATAAGAAACTTCCTCGCGTCTTAATATGTTAAGATAAATATATTTGCTTAAAATATAACAGTTAAGTTACCAATACGAAGTACAAAGAAACCATTCGGTTTTAGGTGGAGGGTAATGTATGTGTATAGTGTTTATATATTATCATAAATGTTGATAACGCTAGACCGTTATCAAGCGTTAGAGAATATAATATCAAGTATTGTATTAAACTTTCGTTGTATAATATAACATATAATACAACCTGGCGAGTTTATTGCCGCGTGGAAATCTCTTCTAACAAACGAGATAGATGTTAAATAAGTCTTAAGCGAAAATCAGATAAACCTTTTTTGAATATCTGGGTATCAATGGGGATTAAACCCTCAACCACTAAGCTGAAAGACAAGTGGATATAATCAAGTAAGTCACTAAAGAACTCGACTAATAATGGAGGATCAATTAGAGGGCAAGCGATGGTTGGGACAAAATAAGTTGTCTTTACTTATGAGAATCAGGAATCTATGTATAAAGGTTCCTAATTCAATTGATTGCAGCCACTACCTTCCTCTATATACACTCTTGAAATTATATTCTCACATTCTTGATTAAATGAATTGTACTTTTTTTATTATCTGTATATATGCGTTCGGTTCCCGTCAAATGTGCAATAATATTTTACACATCTAAAGCGCTCTTCAGGGACTTTAGTTATTTTTATTACGCCTTCGTTGTATACTTGGCCATCTTTGCTGGGCCTCGTAGTCCAGTATCTCTTCACCATTCCAACGTCAGTTCAGTTGGAAATCGATGCTGTGTCATGGAGTTTTCGTGTCTTCTTTTTTCTCCTCTTTAAGTAAGTGATTCATTGCACAACAGCAAACTCACCGGTCAAACCGCTGTACTGGATCCGATGGCATACCTGATCTGAAACGGTCGGAGCACACCGACATGTTTTTTTACCATTTTTTTAAAGAATATATATTACCGAAGTCATAGTTATCCTTTTAACCACCAATAAATACTAGGCGGAAAAATGGCTTTGTTATTCGAGGAGAGTAGCACAACGCGGTGTTCGAACCGGCGACTTTCTGCATGTAAGTCATGTGGGTTACATCTCCGCCATGCACCCCATAAATGTATACAGCACAACCTGGCAGGCTTACTGTCATATGGTAATCTCTTCTAACTTACCATAAATGTTAACCCTACCGGTTTCAAGGCTTTCACCTCATCTTCAGGGGAGCACAAACAAGACTTCAAAAAAAGTTGAATAAACAGTGTTTGATAAAACAAATTACAATGTATGTAAACCTCCACAATTTTAATGCCTTAACTATAAATAATATACCATATAAAGGTGTTAAACAACCCCTAAGTAAAAATCAGACTAGACTCCTTAAAAAATTGGACACAAACAGTAATCGCACCCGCAACCTCTAGGTTGGAAGACAGGCGTCTAATTAACTAGTCTATGAAGGCCGTTGTTTTATGATCATGAGTTACATATATATTCACAATTGGAATCTTTTTTTATTTTAGAGACAGAAAATTCATGGAAATATCAAGAAGCATTAAATAATTGAAACATAAAAAATATATGGAAATGTAGCCAGAAATAGAAAAATGGAAAGATTTATGGACATGGGATGTTAACAAAAAAATAAATGGCTGCAAGCCAACATAATATCACAATCGTGGTATATACCATATATATGTGTTATATATATATTAGGTGTACCGGAAAAGAATGTCGTTTTTTTAATAAAACAATTTGGTGCATTTAATGTATTTATTTATTAAAACTTAGTTCAAAATATAATTGCCATCGTTTGATATAACCTCCTTCCACCTCTCAGTCATTTTTTTAACACTTCCCTTACTGTGCTAAAAAATTACGCCAGTTACGGTGTTGGACACTGAGGGTACACTAAAAATGTATGTTTTAAATTAAAATTATGCAAAATCTATTAGTTTTTTTTTTAATTAGCTATAAACATCATTTTATTGTGTAATAAAATGTCGAATAATATAAAATAAGTGTAAGAAATGATAAAATAATAGTTGAAACAGAGAAGTGAAATTTCTATAGGAATATAATTTTCCCACTGCGTCGTTCGGTCTGCGCAACGTTCAGAATGCGCATGACTGAAAAGAGGTCTCCAACCTTTTAACACTTCCCTTACTGTGCTAAAAAATTACGCCAGTAACGGCGTTGGACACTGAGGGTACACTAAACATGTATGTTTCAAATTAAAATTATGCAAAATCTGCTAGGTTATTTTTTGTTATTAGCTATAAACATCATTTTATTATGTAATAAAATGTCGAATAATATAAAATAAAGGTAAGAAATGATAAAATAAGAGCTAAAACAGAAAGGCATTTCTATAAGAATATTATTTTTACGCTGCGTCGTTCGGTCTGCGCAACATTCAGAATGCGCATGCGTGATAAGAGATTTCCAGCCTTTTAATTTTTTTTCATAAAATTATACAATAAAATGTAGCGTGTATTTTTTTGGCAATAAAACCATAATTCGAATAAAGACAATAAATAACATATAAACAAAATATAAAATGAATATATAAATTCAAAAATCAAGGTTTTAGGGCGAGAAATTTATATAGTATAAACAAACACGAAATTCAAATCAATAAAATATATGCAATTTGGAAAATATAAACACTACAGAAAATTTGAAAATAGGACAAACATATCATATAATCAAAGTTTAATCCTGTGGAGAAAGTTATCGCAATTGGGGCATGAAACCACTTTTTTTTTACTATATTCTACGTACTAAACACGCAGGTGTTTGACAAATATTGCAGAATAGCCTGGTTTTTTTTCTCGAATGTTTTTAATAAAACCCACAACTTCCTCTTTTGAGGACCTCACGGGGTGCCAACAGTGTATTATTTACTAATGTTTCGGATATTGACTCGCCACAATATGTTAAAACTGTATTAAAAGCATCTTGTTGTTGCTATTTTTCCTTTTTAAGATATTGGGCATTGCCAATTCCAAACTTAACTCTCTTGTGAAATGTTTTCGGTGGTATTAATTATTTTGTTTCCACTCTGGATATTTGTCTATCCATAAGAGGTATGCATTCAATGCAGCCATATCTATAATTTCCATAAAAAGACGGAAAGGCCATCTTCTCGTTGACCTTGAGCAAGAGTACTCTCAAGTAATTTGGTCTCCCGTATCTACTCCAATTTTCGTATTATTATAATGATGTATAATTACTATAGTGGCTTTTGTTTTTCTGAATAATCAATTTCTGCATCATTGAATTGAGTGGATAATAATAATACTGCTTTATTTTTTGTGGTACACACGAAACAAGTATTTTATTTTCAGCTACTATGGATTGTTTTCTCTCTAGACGGTATAAATTCAAGTGAGATTACTCTTTTATTTTTTCGAAGCGTGCCAGTTAGAGTTAAACCTTTTAATAAAAGATTATCGGCTAATTTGATGGAGGTAATAAAAATACCTGTGGTTATCCTCCTGTTCGTGCCATACTGCGGTTGAACCATTTCTATAACTACTCAGTTACCTTGATTTATCTCTCTCTACGATTATTTATCATACCAGAATAAGCCTGTAAATTTGTTATGCGTCATATGCCGCCGCAGTTGGCAGCAACCCAGATTTTGATGCCATATTTACCAAGTTTAGACTTCATGTACACGCGAAATGAACAATTCTCTCTAAAGTTTGCCAAACGTTCATCTACAGTTATGTTCGAAGATGGAGAATAATTGCTTTTGCACATATCCATAAACATTTTTGAAATCCACTTAATTGGTTCTAATTTATCTGAAAAAACCCTGATATCTCTCTTCTCGGGTTTCTTTATCATCAAAACGAATATGACTGTAAATATAGATGAATCTATCTCGAGACAGAGCTGTTGTGAAAAATGACTGGCAAAAGGGACTTTCACTTATCCACAATTCACTCAAAGATAGCTTTCGTGTTCGATTTCTGCCAGGTGCGAGCAATATTCCAATGAATTCATATAACTCGTCTTTTGATATTGGTTGGTTCTTTTCTGAATGAATTCGATTTAAATGACGATTTGTTTCTTAAACATCACTTTTACCACCTCTTCATTTACAAACAGACAACACATATCTTTTATGGAATGTACATTTATACTTGAATTTCTCAGTCCAGAATCTTCGATGAGAATATTTGATACCCGACCGATGCCTCGAAGATTGAGGTGGTACTCGTAATGAACTCCATTCGAATCCATGTTTTGATGTAAATAATATTTCTTCGTCTTCTTCACTCGTCTCCAAATCAGAATATACTTCATCCTGTACCTCGACAAAATCTTCTGATTCTGATATATTGCCTGTCGCCTTAAATTCCAAATCGCTATCATCGCCGTCGATATTTCCCGCCATCTCAATTATTTTATTTTTGAAAATGAAATAATAAATAAAATGTACATTTATTATAAAAAGAGTAATGGTACAATATAACATACCAGATAAAAATAAAAAATAACAATCAGGATTATAAAACTGGTGACGAACCCCTGGAACGGGGCGCTATACGAACTGTCAAAAAAGAATGAGTGTTTGACATTTCGTCAATTCGCGATTTAAAATCATTAATTTCTGTTGAATTAACTATGAATGTTTTGTTTCCTAATGACATCATTCAAATCATAGAGGTTTCGATGAGGAATACATAAAGTATGAAGACCCTGCAAGCAGTATATTTCGAGAAATTAAATAAAATATAAGTCATGATCACTCGCTATCCATCACCGTACGGCAAGTGTTAATACCACGTTCGTAAAATTCAGCTGGTTTCGATGCAAAATACTCAGATATGCCTTTTGTGACATCCTCATAATTTTTGTGTTCTTTTCCGTTTAAAAAGTGTTGCATTGACCGGAACAAATGGTAATCCGATGGAGCAAGATCCGGTGAATATGGTGGGTGACATGGGTACAGTTTGTCCAACCTAGGGGTTTCATTTTTTCTTTCGTAATTTTCGAGGTATGCGGTCGTGCATTATCGTGCTGTAAAAACACTTAGTGTGTGTGTGTGTGTGTTTGTGTGTTTGTGTGTTTGTGTGTGTGTGTGTGTGTGTATGTATGTATGTATGTATGTATGTATGTATGTATGTATATATGTATGTATGTATGTACGTACGTATGTATGTATACATACATACATACATATATAGTATATATCCTTACGAATATTTCATTTTATGGTTGAAATAGTACAATATTTCGATGTCGGCACTTTGCTAAGTACGAGTAGAGTGATGGGCATATTTTTTACGAAGATAAAAGCTTGAAAGATATTTTAGTATTTGACGTTTTTGCCTCTCAATTGTGCGATTTCTCTAGAGGTTTGAATATTTCCTTCCTTATACGAACCAGAGGCAACCTGAGGATTGTTTTCTTAAGCACAAGCGCGCTGATTTTGTACTTATCCAGAAATATTAATACTTAATAATAAAAATACAATTTAAGTATATAGCACCGTTCAGAGAGCAAATTATCATCAATCGCGTTCTAACTCGGGATTCGAATCCACTATTATTGATATTAAAAATATTACAAAATAAAGAGAAAGCGCGAACCTTTCCTGTATCGAAACGTATATTTAGTCTTTCTTTTCCACATCCACACACCTTTTCATAAAGGGTCTTTCAAATTGAGCGGTTAATTTAATTCTTGGATAAAACACAGACGGCGTCGTGAACTTGCCTGGGTCTTGTGACATTTGAGAAGTGTAATGTATGACATTTATAAAAATGGAGTCGTATATAATACAACAACGCGTTCAAATTGTTGAATTATTTTTTGTATTGTAATCTCCGGAAACGGTGATGTTAATTGGCCACCAAGATCATTTGATTTGACACCGTTGGACTATTTTCTCTGGAGTTACGTGAAAAGCCAGGTCTACAAGATTGACTCCCGATCAATTCCTGAGCTGAAGAACAAAATTATTCGCGTTATTAGTGAATTAGAACCGAAATTATGCCAAAATGTCATCGAGAGTTTTGACAAAAGAGCGGACATCTGTGGAACTGCAAGAGGAGAACATTTGGCGGATATTGTTTTTTTTTGTGTTTAAATTTCACACATTATATTTCAATGTCCAATAAAACGTTTTTGAAATCAAAGCAAATTGTGTGTTTTATTCGATAATTAAAAAAAAACAGAATTTAAAAAACCGCTCAATTCGAAAGACCCTTTACAACTCGTACGATTTCTTTTGCTTCTTTAATTTCCTTCTTTCAAAATACCATTCAACTTCTTCAATCTTAGTTTCCTTGGTCTTTCTGCACTTCACTATAATTGGTTTGTTATTCTTCATTCATTCGTTCTGCATGCCTAAACCATCTCAAAGTGCTCTTTTTTATGTTATCTAACACATCAGCCTTAAGCTTACATTCGTCCTTAATCGCCTGTTTCCATATTCTCTCATAAATTATCACCCCGTGTATTATTCTCAGTGAACGCATTTCTGTAGTATTTAATCAGCTCCTTTCAGTCTTTTTCCACGTCCACACTTCACTCCCATCCATCAACGATAATTATTATATTTATTATTTTGTAAATACGTGTTCGTATTTTATTCATTTATTTATTTTCAAAATAATCATAATAAGCTGAATTTTACTGAAATTGTCATACATTATGTTATGTTATATACCACGTGTAAACTTTTTGTAAAAACGTGTTCGTATTTTATTCATTTATTTATGTACAAAATAATCATAATAAGCTGAATTGGACTGAAATTGTCATACATTATGTTATATACTACATTGATCAAAAAGTTTTAAAACCGGCCACCGTGTGGCGCTGTCAGTCACCCGATTGGAATTATTTTTGTTAGGTTACCACATCTATCATTGACACTTCCCTCCAAAATTCAGCGTCATAGCTTAACATTTGTAAAAGTTACGGTGTACTGAGTACATCTACCTTTGTGCGTGTTTTCGATTTTTTATAAGTTTGAAAATGGCATCAACTGTGCATCAACGAGTTTGCATTAAATTTGGTGTGAAAAACGGATTTAACGGTCCGCTGACCTTGGAAATGTTGGAGAAGTGTTTTTTGGTATCACGAACGCTTCAGAAGTGGTCGTGAGTCGGTCGAGGATGACGAACGCAGTGGCAGTCGAAAACCGATGAAAACATCGATAAAATAAAAAAAATGAAGGCCAAAAACTGCAAATTGACCATCAGAGAGCTGGCAGAGGACTTGAACATCACTTATGGATCCGCTCAAGACATTTTGGTTAGTGATTTGGACCTCAGACGTGTCGCTGTAAAACTGGTGCCGAAAGACCTCAATTTCATGCAAAAAAAGGACCGCGTTGAAATCGCGAAAGACATGATTTGTACGAGTTTTTTACCAAAAATAACACGAATACTATCCAGCAGCCTTTGAATTCACCTGATCTGGCTCCCTGCGACTTTTTCCTGTTCAACCCACTTAAAAACCGCTTCGCGGAACGCGTTACAGCACCCGAGAGGATGTCATAAAAAAATCGAAGACGGCTCTGATGGACATACCGAAAATTGAGTACCAGCGGTGTTTCGAGGATTGGATCAAGCGCTGGCGTAAGTGCGTTGCAGTCGATGGGGAGTACTTTGAAGGGGACCATATCGATTTTGATGAATAAACTTGTATTTTCGATTTTATGAATAAAGTCCTAAAACTTTTTGATCAAGGTAGTATGTAAACTTTTTGTTCGTATTTTATTCATTTATTTATTTATAAAATAATCATTACTAGCTGAATTTGATTGAAGTTGTACATTATATTATACGAGTATATGTATTTTTTTTGTAAATATGCGTTCGTATTTTATTCATATGTTTATTTACAAAATAATTATTATTTATTTACTTAAAGCTGAATTTGACTGAAATTGTTATACATTATGAAATTGTTATACTGAAATTACATGCTTACATGCTGAAATTGTTATACTCGTACTTATGTAAACTTTTTGGTTTTAGTTTTGGAACTAAAAGTCTACTTTTTTTTTTCAGGTGAGTCAAAATGAGTGAATAACGGGAAGGTTCGCGGCATTGAAGTTAAGTTTCATTTCAAGAGAGATTGATTGGTATCAAGTAAGTTTAGTCTAATTATTTTGATTTAAGAATCAGTACAACGTTTTTTTTTTCTTTATTGACAAAATAACCGACACGGAGGTGTCAATTGACAGATAATACATCGTAAATCACCACAAGGGCGTTTGATAAAATCTACAATCCTACACGAATGGCCATTACCCGTGACTAGTATAATAAAAGGCATTATAATATAAAGTGGGGCTTCAGGGTACTTGAACTTGGTGCCACTAGATATGTCTATGTAAACTAATTTATGATAGGCTTATCCTTTTGGATATATGGCAAGGAACTTCAGTACTTACAGCTTATCTGCGTCTCCACTGTGCCCCTGATAACTAGCAACAGTTCTACGATATTTGCCTCTATCTGCTGCTGCTTGCTCCCAGTTGTTCGGAGCATTATTTTTAAGCATCGTATGCGTCATATCTTATGAATTTAAGCGTCCTTATATCTCTTGCGCTACCCATCGTGTTTATTCTGCCTTCCGTCAGCTGACCAAAGAGGATATTTCTTGGGAGTATGTATTCAAGCATACAAGTTTCTTGTCCAAGACTAAAGCTAGCGTTTCCTAAGAAGGCGGTGTCGTTATATAGCTCCCGTAACAAAACGTCTATGCAAACCATATGACGTTGGTTTCCTAGAGAGCGTTGGTTGTGTCGTTATATAGCGCCCGTAAAAAGTCGTCTATGCAAACCATATGGCGTTGGTTTCCTAGAGAGCGTTAGATGTGAGCGTTACGTCAAATAGATGCGTGGCCATTTGCATGATGGCCGCCATAGCCCAACAAACAGTCGTGGAACGGGTTTTCCCGTGTAGCGGTGACCGTTTTGAAATAAAAAAATGAGTGCAAACGTAATTTGGACCAGCGAAAATGACGAAATATTGATTGATTTTGTAAGAAATAATGAAGCTTTATATGATGTGAAGAGCAAAGACTATAGAAAAGCCCAGTTGAAACAAAATATGTGGAATAATATCGGCACTACACTTGAAAAATCAGGATTGTATGTTTATTGATAAGGTTGTATTCCTGCTTTGCTGGGGGTTTATATTATTTATTATTCTAACCAAATTTTAAAGAACCTTATATTAATTATTCCTTAAAAAAATAAAAACCGAACTAATACTTCATAAATTCGTTCACGGAGCTGTCAGGTTTGAAGTTTCCAAATGACAGTTGTGGGTTTTCATTTCTGCCGTCTGGCGGCGCGCCAGTCGGATGCGACGCAAACTACTTGCCCATACGTCCATTCTCATCGCAATACGCTTTCTGATACGTCCGCAGCATCACGTCATGTTACGGCCGCTACATAACAACACCGCTTTCTTAGGAAACCCTAGCTTAACGCGTACGAGTACAGTAGACCAGAATGTCGATATTACAGCAGTTTGCTTGTTGCTCTCAAAACAGTTGATTCTCAAAACTTCATTATTTGATACTCTTTAGTACCATCTAATCTTTATTATTTATACATCATATTTTCATCGATATTTTAATATTTTGAGTATAAATTACTTAAAATAGTAGGTGATGTTTGAATATTAATGAAACATTGATTTATTTAATGATTCTCTTATGAGTTTACGGATGTTACCTTTTTCGGGAATTTCCCCGCAATTGTTAATTATTCAAAGTTTTTCTATCCCGTGTTCCATCTATCGGAAAATATCTTTTCTATTCCGCTAATTGCACATTATCATTAAGACACGTGTTTCTTCTGCCTTTCCCGGGGTATTTATCAGTCAGCCTGATAGTGAGAGATATAAACACGAGTAGGGACATAAAATATAGAATATATTGTTTATTTATTTAAAAAAATCAATGTTGAAATTTATTTCAAAATATTGTTTGTATCGAAGATTTGGTCTTTAAATTTGCTACATTCAATATTGGAATTCTAAACTAAAAATATTTTTTTTCTACTTGTATTGAGCCGCTTTTACTTATATTTAAAATAACTTATACTTTTATAGATTCTTCAAATGAAACATACAAATCACTTACAGTACCCGGTGGTAAGTAATACACATCGGGCTTAAGAAAGAGACTGTCGGCCATAATCGGCTAATTTCGGCTTTGTAGAGCGTCTTCTCTGTCATTCATACACGTGTTCCGTCGCGATTTGTCAGTCGTTGTCAAGCGTTCTAGGGACAGAGACGACGCTCTACAAAGCCGAAGTTAGCCGATTATGGCCGACAGTCTCGTTCTTAAGCCCGATGTGTATTACTAACCGCCGGGTACTGTACCTGATTGATAAGGCGTGTGCCCATCCCATGGCAGGTAGTTGACACAATTTTTTTTTTAAATTAATGAAACATAAATGGAATCCCATCATATCGAAAAAATCCCATCATATCGAAAAGAACATTTAAATTGAAAATTAAACTTCTAGTCCGCATGAAGAGAGACTCGGAAAACATGCGTCGTGGATATTAGTGGAAATGTTTACAGCGGGTAAGAGAGATTCTCAGACAGGTCCTGTTGAAATCCCGGCCATAACTTCCCAGATATTCCCGACACATCCCTGTCTGAATACAAACTTCTTGATTTGTAAGCAACGCGCATCTTCAATGTCACGGTTTCGTTTTGCATCGCCACCTCTAAGGTGCTTCAATTAGTGAACGCTAAGAGTTGTGTCAAGTATTATTCAGTGATAAATCATTCATTATAAATCGTGGCGTCTCTTCATTTACGCGTGTAAATATATCGGGGAATTTCGTTCCTTTGGGATGAAAATGTTTCGAATTTTGCGTTAAGGCAGGGGGGTCGTCAAACTTTTTTCGCTAAGGGCTAGATCGTAAAAAAATTAGGCTCGACAGGCCAGCAAGTAAACTCGAGGATATTTATATAGGTAATTCTACTTATACGAGGGCTGCTACTTAAGTTTTGAGATATGGCAAGTGTAGATACGTCAAATCTGACATCAGCATCGTAAAGTTTGACGTTTTTAATAGTATACGTGCTCAGAAAGTTTTGTCATACGGGTGCTATTTGTGTTATTTACAGTGACTTGAAAAAAACATGCGTTTTGAACGCATCAACCGCTTCTTCAGGCGTCGAAAAACGTTGACCTCGCAATTTATTTTTGATTTTCGGGAATAAAAAGAAGTCATTGGGTGCGAAATAGCACTCGTATGACAACACTTTCTGAGCACGTATACCATTAAAAACGTCTAACTTTACTATGCTGATGTCAGATTTGACGTATCTTCACTGGTGTTGCCATATCTCAAAACTTGAGTAGCAAACCTCGTATATCAAAAAACCAGGTTTTACCTGTTTTTATTAGCCGGTTATAATATTTATATACATTTTGCTGGCACACTTACGAAAAAACTAATGAAATGTTTATATTTATTAATTAAGGTATTATAGAAACAGGCAAAAATTTCGTATTATTGAACAACAAATGTAACATAATAATAATAAGCTCTACTAATGTTATGAATGTGTAGGAACTACTGTCGTCGCTGAATATTGTCGTCACACACGGTCAACAACCAACGAAATGACCTTCGGATATATCCAAAGGTCGCATACCAAAACATTGAAATTGTTTACCCGCAAATACTATTTACGATACATTCCACAGTAGAAAGAGAACGCATCACGCTGTCTCGCCGTTTTCGCCGACAAATTGTCTACCCACAATATTATTCGCGACGTCTGCAATATTTCAATCGACCATCTCTGCACGCACAGGAGTGAGATAAAAATATATTGCGGGCGCACTCCCGCGCACATTCTGAAATGTATAAATACCTAATTACCGATAAATAAAGCATCATTAATCATTAATCACTATTTATTATTCATCGATTCATTCACTCTCTGCTTCCGCATTGCTTATTGACGTATTTTTATTTAAATACCAAACAATCAAAATCATCAGCGCGTCCTTCAAGGACATTCGCTAAAAATGTAATTGCTTTTTATGAGATAACATTTCATCTAACTGCGGTTCGAAGTTGGTACTTCCTACCATCAAAATTGATTGCAAACGGTCATCTGTTAATGCTGACTTGTATTGCGATTTTACATATTTCATATTTGAATATTTAAATAAAATAAAATATTGTTCATAACGAAATCATTTTATTTAATTTAAGTATTACAATAAACTTAAACTTACTATGTACTAAATAAAACCATATTATACATGTACAATTTAACTGAAACAATTTCACAAAACAAACACATAAAACATAAAAATGATTAAAAATGAGATTGGTTATTATTAGCTCGCGGGCCGGATTAAAATATGGATCGGGCCGTATTTGACCCGCGGGCCGTAGTTTGCCGACTCTTGCGTTAAGACGTTAGAATGGTTATCTCGGTATGTAGATTTTTTTTAGATTTATTCTGTATTGTATGAAAGCTATACTTTGTCAATTTGTCTTAAGTATGGAAACGTGACGATACACGAACCATTAAGATAAGTACGAAGTATATTCTTAATATTATTTTTTTTATCTTTTATTGTATACTATATATTCTTAAAAATATCTGAGCTGATGTGAATAATAATTGTGTTTATTGATGAACTGCGTGATATAATGTTTGACTTCTGCTCCAGTTGAATTCATTGTGTGGACCACACGGCAAAGCTCCACGATTAAAAAAAATAAAACTTTGTAATTTATTTTTATCAAACACTGTTTATTCCACTTTTTTTGTGACGGTACAACCCTACCGGTTTCAAGGCTTTCACCTCATCTTCAGGGGAGCGCAAACAAGACTAAACGCTGTTCAAACTGGTACCGATATACACGCTTCAACGGTTGGGGGCTGAGGGGTGAGGAAGGCATGGGACAATTTCGGCCAAGAGCGGAGAGATTTTTGGGAAATAACTGTTCAACAGATGTTCGCATCGGTGTACTGACTTAGAAATTTCTAGGGCTTCTAATCTGTCCAATTTATTTCCGTTACTACTGATATGTAAATATTTGGCATCATCGATAGAAAATGTTTGGTTTTCACGGTGACAATGATTAGCCATTTCAGAATAAATTAGAGGATTTGTTAAGGCGGTATATTCTTGATCCTACTTCGTTCTATTCTGACATCCACACATTTCGCTTTTGCCATGTTCACATGTCTCGTTATACTCTCCTAAATAAATACTTTATAAAGGTTCCCTCTTTCAAAATTTTATTAATTTGGTAGTGCCACGTTTTATTAGGTTTTACCGAACTTCTCGTATATTTTATATTACCTGTATAGATTTTAATAATCGTATAATATAAAATATAAAATAATATTGTAATTTATTTTTATCAAACACTGTTTATTCCACTTTTTTGTAACGGTATAACCTTACCGGTTTCAAGGCTTTCACCCCATCATCAGGGGAGCACAAACATGACTGAATTCTGTTCGAACTGGTATCGAGATACACGCTTCTAACGGTAAACATTCGGGTTGGGGACTGGGGGCTGAGGGAGGCATGGGACGACCTCGGCGAGCAGCGGAGAGATTCTTGGTATATATGCGTTTGCCAGATGTTCACCTTGATGCACTGCCTTAGAAATTTCTAGGGCCTCTAATCTGTCCAATTTATTTCCATTACTACTGATATGTAAGAATTTGGCATCATCGACCCGCCTTAAAAAATTCTCTAATTTATTCTGAAATGGCTAATCATTTGTAACCGTGAAAACCATACATTTTTTTTATCAATGATGCCAAATTCTAACATATCAGTAGTAACGGAAATAAATTGGACATATTAGAGGCCCTAGAAATTTCTAAGGCAGTGCATCAAGGTGAACATCTGGCAAACACATATATACCAAGAATCTCTCCGCTGCTCGCCGAGGTCGTGCCATGCCTCCCTCAGCCCCCAGTCCCCAACCCGAATGTTAACCGTTAGAAGCGTGTATCTCGATACCAGTTCGAACAGAATTCAGTCTTGTTTGTGCTCCCCTGATGATGAGGTGAAAGCCTTGAAACCGGTAGAGCTTTACCGTTACAAAAAAGGGGAATAAACAGTGTTTGATAAAACAAATTACAATATTATTTTATACTTTACATTATACGATTATTAAAATCTATACAGGTAATATAAAATATACGAGAAGTTCGGTAAAACCTGATAAAACGTGGCACTACCAAATGAATAAAATTTTGAAAGAGGGAACCTTTATAAAGTATTTATTTAGGAGAGTATAACGAGACATGTGAACATGGCAAAAGCGAAATGTGTGGATGTCAGAATAGAACGAAGTGAAGATCTGTTCACTTTGCTTATCCCAATCGGGGCATTGCATGATGGTGATCATTATCAGGATTTCTTCTGTTACATATTGTGGGTGGGATTTATTACTCTTATGAAATAATACTACGACGGATTCTCCTCACTGTTGACTTGCTGGCGCAGTCTAGTGTAATTGTTAGGAACATTTAACTCTAATATTTCTAGTGATGCAGGACAGCTCACAACTCCTCGAACGAGTCTGACAACATATACCAGGAGACGCAGATC
Source organism: Odontocerum albicorne (assembly GCA_949825065.1). NCBI lineage: Eukaryota > Metazoa > Arthropoda > Insecta > Trichoptera > Odontoceridae > Odontocerum > Odontocerum albicorne. The sequence continues at coordinate 39,393,396 of OX463854.1, read as the reverse complement.
TCTTCTTGCGCACAAGGAGTTATACCCGAGCATGCCCAGCAGAAACTGAGTAGGATAAAGCCATGGATAGACACCAAACTCACTCATATAGAGATATCGTCGATATTTTGTCTGTACCTTCTCCACCATGAGTTAGCAGTACTGCGCCGCGCCCTCCAATGGGCAAAATGCAAGCATTGCTTTCTTGTTTGCTACGAATCAATGAATTAAACAGCTTCTAACCACGCCTTCGATTATATTTTTGTTTTGTTAATTATATTTTTGTTTTGTTAATTTTTCTTCGTTCGTTCTTTCCTTATGTCCAAACGATCCTGAGTGCTTTTTAAAATCTTTTTTTTATTATATTGATTCTTGAAATAGTATTTTAGCCTTTATGTTGCGGCACAAATCATACTAGTATGGGTCAATTCCCTATTAAAAAAAAGGAAAATAAAAATTTCTAATGGACTCGGCGCTGTCTGCCTCGTCCTCACGAGTATCTTCTCTTTGCCTCAGATCGATCGGCCTTAATAAATATTTCCTCGGATTCTAATGTCAAGCTCACCCCCAATCCCCATTTTTTGCCATAACTAGGGCTTTCTATTAACCGCATTATTATTTTACAATAACTTGTTCTCGGTTTTTTACGAGTACACGCAAGAAACCGATCATGCAAAACTGTATATAAATACCAAAATATCTTCTGCTTCTTCTTTAGCCGTCTCTCCACTGCTGGATGTAGGCCTCTTCTAAAACCTTCCATGCTTCCCTGTCTTGGGCTTTTCTCGTCCATTTTCTACCGGCGACATGGATAATGTCGTCAGCCCACCTCTTCTGGGGCCGTCCCATCGGTCTTCTCGTATCCCACGGCCTCCATTTCAGGACTCTGGGTGCCCATCTTTCATTCCGTTGTCTTGCAACGTGACCCGCCCATTGCCATTTCATGCCAGCAACACGGTCCATTATGTCGACAACCCTAGTCCGTCGCCTGATTTCTTCATTTCTGACTTTGTCTATCAGACTTATGCCCAACATTCGTCGTTCCATGGACCGTTGTGCGCATTTTAGTCTGTGAATTGTGTTGGCAGTTAATGTCATCGTTTCCAAGCCATACGTTAGCACAGGGTATATATGTATATAAATAATTTAACTTTGCAAGTAAGAAATGTGCGGAAGTTCTCCTTACTCTGTCGACTACTTTATGATACGATCGTCGTTCTGCAGGTAGATATTGCTTTATTTATTTATTGGTTGAGACGTTGAGAGTATCTCTACATTTCGTGCAGTCGTTAAATGTAATACAATTTATAATAGGAAAAAGGAATGTTTGCCAACACTCGTACATTTTTAAAATGACTATTGTAATTTATTTTTATCAAACACTGTTTATTCCACTTTTTTGTAACGGTATAACCCTACCGGTTTCAAGGCTTTCACCTCATCTTCAGGGGAGCACAAACAAGACTAAATGCTGTTCGAACTGGTACCGATATACACGCTTCAACGGTTGGGGGCTGAGGGGTTAGGGAGGCATGGGACGATTTCGGCCAAGAGCGGAGAGATTTTTGGGATATAACTGTTCACCAGATGTTCGGATCGATGTACTGACTTAGAAATTTCTAGGGGCTCTAATCTGTCCAATTTATTTCCGTTAATACTGATATGTAAGAATTTGGCATCATCGATAGATAAAGTATGGTTTTCACGGTGACAATGATAACCACACTTTATCTATCGATGATGCCAAATTCTTACATATCAGTATTAACGGAAATAAATTGGACAGATTAGAGCCCCTAGAAATTTCTAAGTCAGTACATCGATCCGAACATCTGGTGAACAGTTATATCCCAAAAATCTCTCCGCTCTTGGCCGAAATCGTCCCATGCCTCCCTAACCCCTCAGCCCCCAACCGTTGAAGCGTGTATATCGGTACCAGTTCGAACAGCATTTAGTCTTGTTTGTGCTCCCCTGAAGATGAGGTGAAAACCTTGAAACCGGTAAGGTTATACCGTTACAAAAAAGTGGAATAAACAGTGTTTGATAAAAACAAATTACAATATCTTTAAATCTCCACAACGTTAATGCCTTAACTATAAACAACATTAAATGACTATATTCTGAATGCTTATAATATGAATAATTTATTTATGATTGTTAATTGATTAGAAAAACTTGACAATAGTTAACCGATGTTCGGCGTCAAAATGGTCATACCAAATTATAACTATGAAATAACGCATCTATTTGAAACTGTGCCCACCACACCCTACACCAGATTGTAGCAAAATTAATGAGGTTGATTTTTTTTTTAAATTTGTTTACTGGTTAAATGACTCCAAATAACCGATTATTGGTTATTTTTAAATTGTTCAAATAAAGGTTTAACCGAATAAATATTACTGCATTTCGGTTACTTTGAAGCTTTCTTTACCTTTCCTTCCCTGTGTTGGGTATCTTCTACACGTTGCTTCTAATAACCATCAATATCTCTATAAATATAATAAATACAAGGTTAAGATTTTAGGTATTCCTCCATAATATATTTACGCATTGCTTTAAAAAATAATATTAATAATAATCAGAATTTATCGACTACATCGAGGTGTTTTGTAAAGATCGAAAACAAATTCGCATTTGAACGCTGCGAGTGCCTCGTCTTGACGATAGGTGAATAGTATGCGGGAAGCGCGACACTATATTCGCATCTCACTCTTGCATACTGGACTGAATTGCGAGAACCTGAATTGTCTCAACGTCGCAAGCGAAGGCGTAAGTACCGGGGTATGCGACTGACGTTCCGCGCCACTAGTAGCCTCTAGGCTTGCAAATAGGTTAGACGTACGCCCGTTCCGTGAGCGTTTTTTAATGTTTTCAGATGGTTTTTTAATGTTGTCAGCAAATAAATCTCAATTATTATAATTTTTAACTTCAATTATAATTAATTAAGGGGATTATCTATGAATGTTCTTATTTTTCCGATTTAAAATCGCTAATTTTTTATTGCGTACTCACTACCCAACACCGGAGCACGCGTATTATTTTTATCACCGTAAGGGAAATGTTAATAACCGGTTTCGGTATTAATCAATTTGAAATCCCTAGCCATGAATAACGCTTTTGAACTGCTGCTGTTCTGTTCTGTCGATGGCGACCCCTCTAAGAATTCCAAGGTTGGATTTCGCGTGACGTCCCAGACTGCAATGTGCTCGCAAGGCGGGGGTGGAAACAAACTCCGTACTATTGGGGGTTGGTCGTCTTCAACCAGATTACAATTTTTCGCTTCTTGAATGTTTGCATATTATTCAATTGTATTGAAAAAGGAAAACTTTTTCTGCTTCGGGTTTTCCTTTTGATTTTAATTGCTAAATTTGTTTTTTTTTTTCGGTTTTTTATTTTTATTGAAATACATATATTTTTTATTAAAATACAGATCAACCACGGACGCACTCTTCGTGATCCGTCAATTAACTGAAAAATCAATAGAGTATAACAAAACAGCATACCTCTGCTTTGTCGACCTCACTAAGGCATTTGATAGAGTTAGACAAGAAGATGTGATAAAGATAGTCAGTGAGAAGAATGTCCCCTCGAACTTAATAAAAATCATACAAGGATTAAATACTAATAGCTACACCAGGATTAAAATAGAGAATCACCTGACAAATGCCGTCCCTACTCCGATTGGAATTAGACAAGGGGATAGCGTAAGCCCGTTACTCTTCAATCTAATAATGGACAAACTAATTGAGGAAGTTGCAGACATGGACATAGGATACAGACTGGGAGACAAAAAAGTCAGCATTGTATGTGCTACGCAGACGATGCAGTACTCACCGCAGAATCCGAAGATGACCTCCAAAGGATGTTATATAGACTCCATCAAACCTCACTAAAATATAATATGTTGATATCAACGGACAAAACAAAGAGCCTCACAATATCTAAGACCCCGGTGAGATGAAAACTAGCAGTGAATAACAAAATAATAGAGCAAGTGATGGAGTTTAGTTATCTTGGAGTGAGCATCAGTAGCAATGGAAATCTGTATGATGAAACCTTGAGACAGGTCAATAAGGCGACTGCGATATCGGGATGCCTAAGAACACCGGTGTGGAATAATAAACACATGAGAATAGAAAGTAAGGTAAGAGTGTACAAGACATGTGTGAAACCGATAGCCACCTACGGAATAGAGACCAGAGCAGACACATCTAGAACAAAATCTCTCCTGAGAATCTCGGAAATGAAAACACTGAGATGTATAACCGGAAACACACTAAGAGATAGAATCAGAAACACCGAAATAAGGAGAAAGTGTAGTACGGAAGACATCGTCAGGTGGAGAAGACAACGAAGGCGATACTGGAACGAACATGTAAACAGAATGCAAGACGACAGACTCCCACGTGTCGCCCTTCAAGGGAACCCAGCCGGAAGAAGATTACCGGGAAGACCTCTGAAGAGCTGACAGCGTGACAGCTGTCAGTCCACGTCACAAGAAGGGGAACAAGCGGAACAAACAGATCATGATCTATAGGAAGAGGAAGTAGAAGAATAAGACATGTATAGTTTAAATACGAGTGGAAACGGGGTAGAGGAAGACCAAGGAAAGCATGGATGGATCAAGTGAAGAATATATATAAAATATAAAGTTGGAGAAATCGTAGGTATTGTTTGAGAAGATGCATGGATGTAGAAAAAGCTAGGAATATGTATCGTAATTTTTGATAAAAAAATATTCAATCACGGAGCTTAGATGAATATTATCTATTTTCACAAAATATCTAAATACACTAAATTCAAACAGCTGTCAAAAGATAACGAAAATTCAGAGTGATGTCAAGTGTTGCCAGTAGCACTAAAAAAGGTTCACATTATCGATAACAGTAATAAATCGAGACAAGTTAGTACTTATTTTTTGGGGAATGCGAATTTTGCAGCTTTTCGTCGTGGATGTCGGAACAATTCTGTTTTCCTCCAAATAATCCTCGTTCTTGACACCTGTACACCCATATTTATCCTTTGGATTTGTCATTTGTCTAATTTGTGTTCTTGAACCGCTAAAGAAATATTATTTTTCATTCGTTAAGCTTTAGACACACAGTGTCACGGGTATTAAATAAACAAATGTAAGCTTATATATTATTTATAGTTAAGGCGTTAACACTGTGGGGGTTTAAAGGCATTGTAATTTGTTTAGTCAAATCCCTGATTGTGAGGTGAAAACCTTGAAACCGGTAGGTTTATACCGTTATAATAAGTGGAATGAACAGTGTTTGACTAAATAAATTGCAAAATATAAGCTTACTGATATGTATTTATACACTCGTATATACGCAACATAGTATGTATTTATATACTCATATGTAGGAGGTTTGATAAAATATACGAGTACAGTGGTACCTCGGGTTACGAACTTAATTCGTTCTTTGATTCCGTTCGGGAGCCGAAATGTTCACAAACCGAAATTCATTTTCTTGGGAGCCATAATGAGGGTTCATTTAATGCAAAATATATTTTATATATGCTGTATATTATATATATAAAAAGCAAAAAAAAAATGTATCAAGAACAACGAACGCAACGACAAACAATGTTCACAACGCGCGCACCTGAGAACAACTAATGCGTAATTGCGTAATGCGCCGTTACAACTAATTCGTGAGCCGAGGCATTGTACGCAGGTCGAGTCAACATTTGTTCGGAAATTGTGTTCGTAAGCCGATTTGTTCGTGACTAGAGGCGTTCGTGACCCGAGGTTTGACTGTATAGTGTCCCCTATAGGATAAAATACATTTTAACCCACGTTTTTTTCCAATCCGCAAAACATTTGCGTAACGCACTTTTAGGGTAGCATTTAGTTCACCCAGCGATTTTGCCTTTATCTCCTCTATGGTCGCAAAACGTTGTCCTTTCAATGTCCTCTTCATCTTCGGGAACAGGAAAAAATCGCAGAGGGGGCATATCTGGTGAATACGGTGGCTGCGGCATGACGACGGTGTTGGTTTTGGCCAAAAATTCACGAATTAGTAGTGAAGTTTGAGCCGGTGCATTATCGTGGTGCAAAATTCAGAAGTTGTTTGTCCATAATTCTGATCGTTTTTTTCGGATGCCTCACGCAAACGGCGTTAAACCTGAAAAAAATATTTGGTCATTTTTTTAAATAAAAAAATCGCAAATGTGCTAAAATGCGTTGTAAATACTTTCCTGTCAAACACAAACTGCCCGTCCTATATGGCTGAACATTGAAACGTACTTCGCTGACAGTGTTGTCAACGTGAGGGAAAAAATACGGTCAATAAAAAACAAATAGCCCGCGAAATAAAAAAAATCTCGTTATTTTTTATCAACCGTCATATATCCTGAAATTACACACACGTTGTTAATGGAAAGTAAATACATTTAGGAAAGAAGCTATCAAAAGAGTTAAATTCATCTCATGACATCATCTCAATCGAGATGCACCCTCACCAATGGACAGCGAACCCGGCCGCGAGAACGTTAGATGGTTTTCACCCGTAAATTACAATACAGAACAAAAGCATTCAATAAATATGGATGAAAATTGTTTAAAATATAAAATGCACGCAAACACACGTCCCAGATTCACTACAGCGTAAAGAGAGAAAATAAAATAAAAGTCCAATTTTTTTTTGCTGAAAGTTGTTAAATCACGCGAACTAACATATACCATATATGCGTGTTCATATGTGATATTGATTAGTATAAATCAGCTGTCTCAGAACAGGCAATGAGCATCGTGAGATGGTTGATATATAAAATGAAAATAAATTAATAATTGGTTTATTGATAACAATATATGTTAGTATGCAAATATATAATATGTCCTATAATAACACATATGTATATGTTAAGACAATGGAAAAGAAAAATATTTAGGAGAGAAGCTTTCAAAAGATCTGCGCTCATCTTATAACATCCTACCAGTCGAGGTACATCCTTACAATTGGAGGGCGATCCCGGCTGCGAGGACGCTAAATGTTTTCAGCCTACACGTGTGTTATATTACAAAAAAATATATGATTAATAAATAGTAATATAAAAAATATAACGCACATACGTGTAATACATATGCAACCTCTGTTTCACTGTGAGCGAAAAAAGCAAATAATAATTATTATATTACGACCTGGTGGGATTGTTGCCATGTATTGATTTATTTCAACCAACCAGAAAAATATTAAAGGTCTTATCTAAAATAACATAGTAGGACTTTTTTGTGTATCGAACCGGAAAACACCCCAAAAGGAAGTCAATCAGTTTACAGAAAATTATAATTCTAATAAATATACACTTTGTAATTTATTTTTATCAAACACTGTTTATTCCACTTTTTTGTGACGGTATAACCCTACCGGTTTCAAGGCTTTCACCTCATCTTCAGGGGAGCGTAAACAAGACTAAATGCTGTTCGAACTGGTACCGATATACACGCTTCAAAGGTTGGGGGCTGAGGGAGGCATGGGACGATTTCGGCCAAGAGCGGAGAGATTTTTGGGATATAACTGTTCAACAGATGTTCGGATCGATGTACTGACTTAAAAATTTCTAGGGCCTCTAATCTGTCTCTGACAGATTAGAGGCCCTAGAAATTTCTTAAAAATTTAGAAACTGACTTAAAAATTTCTAGGGCCTAGAAACTGACTTAAAAATTTCTAGGGCCTCTAATCTGTCTCTGACAGATTAGAGGCCCTAGAAATTTCTAAGTCAGTACACCGATGCGAACATCTGTTGAACAGTTATTTCCCAAAAATCTCTCCGCTCTTGGCCGAAATTGTCCCATGGCTCCCTCACCCCTCAGCCTCCAACCGTTGAAGCGTGTATATCGGTACCAGTTCGAACAGCATTTAGTCTTGTTTGCGCTCCCCTGAAGATGAGGTGAACGCCTTGAAACCGGTAGGGTTGTACCGTCACAAAAAAGTGGAATAAACAGTGTTTGATAAAAATAAATTACAAAGTTTTATTTTTAATCGTGGAGCTTTGCCGTGTGGTCGACACAATGAATTCAACTGGAGCAGAAGTCAAGAAATGCGCCCAAAGAATCGGAGAACTCGTCGAAAGCATATTTTCGACAAATCTGTCGGTTATTCTAAGTTCTTAGAGAATTGAGATGTTAGTTCGTTTTTCTGTCCATGGTATACGTAACATCCTTCTCCAACATAAATATTAAAATAAATAGATACATGGAAAGTTCCGACGGAATCTCTATTCATCTTTACACTGGCGCATCGTCAAAGGATAGTTTTGCTGCGTCAGAAATTTTCAACTATTAGAAAAACGTTTATCTTCAAAACGGTGTCAAGAAGTTTTGTACTGCAGCTGAGTAAACCTCGTACTTCCTCAACAGTCGGATGTGAGTCGTGTAAGCTTTGCGGGTACCCGACCCATTTAGATGGCTTCGGGCGGAAAGCGGGAGGGGCGGGCTGACAGCTGGGGGATTATGGGCGGCCTACCCTTGTTCGGCGGCTGCAAATGGGGTTGCATGACCACTTGACTTATTTTCATTGCAACTCTTACTGTTCTATTTTTTTATTTTATCTTGATTCTATCCCTTGTTAGGATGCATGCATACATACAAAATATCACGACCTCTCCCTGTCGCGGTATGCAAAAAGGGTAGAGCGCCAGACTGTCCTGTTACGACACACACCTCATACAGCTCCAACGATTTCTCTGACTTTTTACATTTGCTTTATTTAAATTATCGTTCAATTGATCCAACCATACTTTCCTTGGTCTTCCTCTACCAAGCATTCAATTCACATTTGCACTGTTTATTTGTTTTGTTAGTCTTTCTTCATTCATTCGTTCTACATGTCCAAATAATATCAGAGTGCTCTTCTTGATCTTGCTGAACCTTTCCCTTCCTGTGCTAAAAAAATCTGCCCGTTCCGGTGTTGTGTATTCAATACACATGTAAAAATGAGCGATTTAAAATCGGAAAAATAAGAATAATCATAGCCAATCGCTTAAATGAATTAAATTTGAAGTCAAAAGTGAATAATAATTGAAATTTAAACATCGGCCAACGTTCACAAAACGGGCAAAGCGACCACCTCTACCGAAATCCGCCGACCTACTTAACGAGAGGAGTGAGCGAACTGATATTCTATTTCTTGCGTTCCCATATACCAAAGTAGAGTGAGAGTGAGACGTGAATAGCGTCGCTTCCTCACCCATAGCGGTGTTTAGAATGAATATACCTACGTCACACACTGGCATACGTCTGATTGTAATGGTTAATGTATTCCCAATTTTCACAAAATATCTCTGATGTGCCCGATAAGTGCTAATTATTATTAATATTATTTTTTTTAATTCAATGCGTAAATGTGTTACGGAGGAATAGCGAAAATCTGAACCCATTATTTATTATATTTATAGAGATATTAAAGTTTTTAGAAGCAATGTGTACTAGTTACACATCACAGGGAAGGAAAGGTTAATACATCAGCCTTAAATTCACATTTGTCCCTGATCACTTCATTCCTTATTCTATTATACGTTGTCACGTGTATTCTTCTCAGTGCACGCATTTCTAAAACAATTATTCGACTCCTCTCACTCTTCTTCCATGTCCAAATTTCACTTCTACACATCAAATTTGGTACTGTCCGGTTCGAGTATATATGCTTTAGTGCCTCGTTAACTTAATGAATAACATTCTTACAACCTTTAATCGTGTCAAGGCCCGCCCTTTAGGTGGCTTTTATAATCGAAAAGGTGATGTAGATTTTTTTGTCACTGTCTGTAATCGAGCTACAAACTCCCCAACGGGAGATAAACTTAACAGTTCACAATATAACTTTCGTATGTATGTATTGTTTAGAATCTCTATTCGCAAGAGATATTACGAATTGAGAGAAAATTAATACAACTAAGTTTGTAATTTGCATAAATGGTCTTTCGGAGTATTGTACCGCAGGTTTTGGCTTATGATGCCCACATTTCGGAACGTCGGATAGCCCTTGACCTTTAGCGAAGTCTCAACCGCAACGTGAGCGCGTGGTCCATCACACCACGGGAGAATAAGCACGTGATGTCTACAAAGGTTAAAGTAATGAATTTTCCTTTTGTTGTCGCTTCGATTTGATTATGGGATCTTATTCTGATTTGAGGTGAAATCCGTTATCTCTGTTGATATTGTTTGGATATTTATAGATTTCTTTTGACTAAAAACAAACTCTGAAGGTGAAAACTGCAACATTTTCGAAACGTCGGCATCATAAACCAAACTGCGCGGTACAATACTCCGACATACGTTATACAACTGATACTAAGCATCGCGAAAGTCTCACAACACATTTAACTAAGTTTATAGTCTGTCGAGTACAGCCTTTTTCAAATCAAATCCAAGTAACTAAAAGCATCAGAAAGCGCGCCAACCCGTGAGAACTAGACCTCGTGTTCGAGCTAAAGCCCTGCATTTATTGTCACACAGTAATCCTGCAATACTGCAAGTGATTTTCTTCAGTTTTCAGCCAACACTGTCGCCAGGCTGAACTCATCGATCGATTTTATTTATTCTTCATACTTGACTGTCGTTGAGTCCACTACATAGTATGTTTGGAATAGATCCAATTTCTTGATTTTATACGGTTTAGTGTCATCGAATTCACTGAATAATCCGTGGTCAATCGATTCCCTTTAAAAAAAAAATTAAACTTATTAATATGGTCGATTTTTTATTCATAAGACTCTATTTTTAACAAGGAAAATCAAAATAAGATGCTTTGATTGTTCCATTATTTATTTTCTCAGTGACGGCTGTTTCGCCATACAATGCTCGTATTGTACATTGGATTTGGGTTTTTCTAGAGTAATTAAATTGTTAATTTGGGTTTACTTTGGTCCCTTCACAATGAAATTATATTTAAAACACAGCATTTCACTTAGAATTTACCCATTTAAAGTGCGCTTCTTAATATATTAACTTAATGTAAAGTACTTTATTTACTTTGGTGTGGTTGATTGAAAGAGTTTTCCGCCTGGCAATAAACCCGCCTGGCAATAAACCCGCCATATTATATTTACAATAGAGGGTTAAATAAATAAATATTAAAAAAAAACATTTAAATTTGTTCAAGTACTCGTATTTCTTTGCATTTTATGTCCTGTACAGTTTAAGGTAATTTTAATTCCAAATCTCTTCTCAATCAATATTGAATATGTTCATCTTAATTGTTGTGTGTGATTTAAAACATTGCTGCACTTATATACATTACGTAAACATTCATACAAACAGAGAGTAGGCAGAGAGAACAGATCTCCAAACTTTTTTTATCCATCACACAACTTTCGCCTCCTCCATATTCATATATTTCATCTTCTATTATTCATACTTCTTACTTCTTTCAAAATCTGATCCAGCCACATTTTCCTCGGTCTACCTCTTCCACGCACACCTTGTACTTCTGACTTGTATACTCACTTAGTCATTCTTTCATCATTCATTCTCTCTACATGTCTAAACCATCTTAAAGCTCCTTTCTTCATCGTTCTTAAATCGTCCATTTTATGTATTCATTAATGTATAATGTATTTATTCCGCCTTCTTTCAAACATTGACGTTCCACCAATTTTCTTTAGTGCTCGCTTCTTTATAGCATTAATCTTACACTTGTTCTTCATCTTATTATGTAAACATTTTTATATAAACACGTAACTTAACCTCACCAGCCGTTTGACAATGTCATTGTATAGCGAAACATATGTGCCTGAATATATAGAACTGTCAAATCGTTTTATTTTGATTTATTTATATAAACACGTAACTAAACCTCACCAGCCGTTTGATAATGTCATTGTATAGCGAAACATATGTGCCTGAATATATAGAACTGTCAAATCGTTTTATTTTGATTTATTTATATAAACACGTAACTAAACCTCACCAGCCGTTTGACAATGTCATTGTATAGCGAAACATGTGTGCCTGAAAATATAGAACTGTCAAATCGTTTTATTTTGATTTATTTATATAAACACGTAACTAAACCTCACCAGCCGTTTGATAATGTCATTGTATAGCGAAACATATGTGCCTGAATATATAGAACTGTCAAATCGTTTTATTTTGATTTATTTATAATTAAAAATCAAACGCTTCGAAAGTTCTAAATTATTTTCTGTTGAATTACTGACGCCATAAAATGCCATTGTTAAACTGTGGACAAAGCTTAGCAACGTGGGTACCTTAAATACCCGAGAATTATTTACAATGGTTACATAGAAGGAAAATTTTGATTTCGCTTATAAAATGGAGTTCTATGAAGTGAAAATCGACAGTATTAATAATCTCTATTAGCCATTTATTATAGATTTTATCACTTTTATTTTGTATAAACGCCTTTTAAATTGAAACTAGGACACGATTTCAATTATATTTTATTAGTGCGATCTTTTTCGTTTTTTGTTCGTTACTTTTAGAACTTAGCTAAATTTTTCGTTATCCCTTTTGTATAAACTTGATTTTCGAAATAAATTCTCTTAGTGCTCGTTGCGTTACTGTGTATCGCGAGTTGATTTGATTTCTTTTTAAAGAATTTTAAAAAACAAGGGAACAAATCTGTTGAACGTGTTTCTTCTCGCTTACCTTTCGTCACTTTTTCAATCTTCGGTCATCGTATATTTGTGATATAGGTAAATAATGATTGATTAAATATCATATTTACAATTCGCTATAACTACGTATTTAATTTTAAGTAACTGCATTTATACACTTGATTTAGAAAATTGTCTTAAATGTTACCTCCGTGGCCTAGTTGATAAGATGCCTGTCTTCCAACTCGGGGTTTACGGGTTCAAATCCCGTTAATACCCAGATTTCTTAAATATATTCCAGTCAGGGTTTCTCTTAAAGGTTGTTTGGAAAAAAATACCACAAGGTAAGTAACTCACCAGGTTGTACTATATACATAGAAAGTTAAAGGCAAACATAGAGTACAATAACATAACAACACCAAAACCCTGCTCTAAAAAACTGCTTCACTAGGCAAGGCCTATGAGGAAGTGACCTCATTAATTATTCATGAATTTTATATATTTGTCCTACATGCTAAACATAGTTGAAACATTCACATCCTCATTTATAAATTTAGTTTTTAAAATTACCTTAGTAACAATACAATGTTGGCAAAACGCTTGACTTCCAACTGTAAAAGTCTGGTTCAGTCCTTCTCAAGTCGTCTTTTCCTGTCCATGCTATCAGGCTTTGAAACCAGTTTTCGACTCTTGTAAAACTCACCCTCGTTGACTTACTTCAAACAACAACTTATAAAAATACTACACCTCATTTCAATAAAGTGTTTGTCCCCGTAGCACATACAATATTTTCTTTTTCTTTCCCACCTTTCCTTTTTATTTCGAGTTCTTTCCTGACATCAGGAAATATTTTCTTTTTCTGTATTTATTCCTTTATCTTTTAATGCGTATGTTTAATCCCGCATCTCTTGAAATTTACTTTTTCCCCCGCAGACGTGGGTGTTTCTTAGTTTCGTTACTCTGAGGCCTCGGCCACACAGGTAGGAGCCTCGCTTGATGCTTAGAGCTATGCTGCGAGCTAGGCGACATATCCTAGCGAAGCAACGCACCGCATACTATCGCAATGGCCACACTGCACGCTTCGCGCCACGTTGCATGAAGATTAGTCACCGAGTGAATCTCCTAGCGAATAGACGTGTTGGTTAATTTTATTGTATCATCGTGATTTTACAAGATGCCGGAAGTTTAAATAACAGCTGTGTATAAAAGGGAGCCTTTATGGAACCCATCGAGCAAATTATACAAAAAATGTACCTTTAATAAAATCACTTTGGAAAGAAGTTGCACAGGAAATAAATTAAGATGGTAAGTTGTAATGAAATTGGTTAGTTTTGAGAGTGGTATCGTGTGTTGACTCAACCGCTCCCAACTGTCAAATGAATTTGTGCGTAGCACTTTGGTGTGCCCAAGAATGAAGTCACCTAGTATATGAGTCACGGAAAACCTAGCTTAGCACCTAACGAAGCACTTTGGTGTGGCCTTGGCCTGAGATTTTTTTATTAGACCAATATATGTCATTTACTATTTCTAAAAATAATAAAATTAAATTTAAAACTACTATATGTTATTAGACTACATGTTCAAGTAAACCATGGGTTCATGTATCAAAAGGGCATTACTACCCAAATTGAGAGTCGTAAGTTTCGTAATGGTTTCTTAATTATTAATACGTTTTGTGCTTTATTCACAAATGTCCCTTGTTATAAAGTGTTAGTTGACTGGATTCATTAAATTCTACACTGATACACAATTACATTTCTTTCTAAATGCGTAATATAAAAACTCTTTAAATATTCAGAACTTCAGTAGTTGTGACATATTCTCATACTGCCTAATTCCCTTCAAATTATATATTATTTACAATAAAAGATTATTTACCTGACACTGAAAGTTGCCTGACACTGAAACACTGATCCATTATTTACCTAAGTTGCCTGACACTGAAACACTGATTCATTATTTACCTAAGTTGCCTGACACTGAAACACTGATTCATTATTTACCTAAGTTGCCTGACACTGAAACACTGATTCATTATTTACCTAAGTTGCCTGGCACTGAAAAACTGATTCATTATTTACCTAAGTTACCTGACAAATTAAAATTAAATAATAATAATAAATGTATTTATTATTAGCTAAATAACGTAAATAATTTTCTGATGACGATCTCTCCGAGTTACAAAAATACAGTGAATTAACATATAATACAAAATATGAAGCATTGTATTTAGTAAATTGTGTTCATTATGCAAGCAAAATAAAATTACATTACACATTTTATGATGTGGGCCATGAAGTACAGACATACAGCCTTTTTAAGCACTAAAACTGTAACTGCATATGTCTAAGTGTCAGTGAAATAATCTTTAAAAATATTGTTTATAGTTAAGGCATTAAACATTGTGGAGGTTTAAAGACATTGTAATTTGTTTTTATCAAACACTGTTTATTCCACTTTGTGTCATTTTTGTCCTTTGCATAAAGTGTTTGTTAAAACAAATTACGATTCCTTCAAATTATTATTAGCACAAATATTCCTCTCCGTTAGATGGAATGCCTAATTACTCGTAACTAATCCTAATAAATGTTTTACTTACCCGATATTGGCCAAAGTTTTTATGAATATAAAATTTGTTTTTTCTTCATAAATGATGTTTTCATTTGAGGTTTTTATACATAAATACGAGGGTCATCCAGAAACTAAGGTTACAAGGGCTCCTGAGGCCGGGGGAATTTTTTAGTTTCAAAGTTGGTGCACCTGGCGTGTAGGGGGGATCCTAACGGTCAATTTGTTTGGTCCCGCGTGTTTGTCGGCCATTTTGTTCAGTCACAGTATATTCTTCCGATGGAGAGGTCGTCGCACGCTCCCGCCAACTCTATCCGTGCGAGACCCGCGCGGTCATCAGTTTTTTGACTTTGCAGAACAATACCGTCGCGAATATCCATCGGAAGCTCGTGGAAGTTTATGGTAGTGATGTGATGAGCCGTAACATGTCACGAAGTGGGTTAGTTTGTTCAGAGAAGGCCGTACTGATATTCACCACGAGTAGGCAAGGATTTCTGACGAATTCTGATTTCTGACGGATTTGTGCAAAAAATTGAAAAACAATTGCGAAATGACCGCCGGTGACGCTTGACGACCTTCACGAAGAATTTCCTGACGTTTCTCGAAGTCTCCTTGGTAATATTGTGTCGGAAAAACTTGGTTACAAGAAGTTGTGTGCGAGATGGGTGCCCAGAATGCTCACACCGGAACACCGTCAAAATCGCGTGACCGCCGCGCGTGAATTTTTGGATCGTTTTGCACAGGAGGGAGAAGCTTTTCAGAACTCTAACGTGACGGGAGATGAGACTTAGGTGTTTTACTACACCCCAACAATTTTCCAACGATCAGGAGGTCGAGGAAGCTGTGAAGAAGTGGCTGAAAGAGCTGGCGGCGAAGGTGTATTACACTGGCATACAAAAGCTGGTGCCCCGACTACAAAAACATCTCGATCTCGACGGCGATTACGTTGAAAAATAGTTTAATATATTTGTGAAGTATCCTGTGAATTTCAATTAAATACAATCATTTTTCGATCCTACATAAATGTTGTAACCTTACTTTCTGGATGACCCTCGTACGAGTATATTCTTGTAAATAAATCTTTTTCATCGTGTGCTCAATGCTGAGCGTCGTTCTTAACTGTTATGTTTCGAACTCGGCGCACCACCTGTCTCCATCCCTCCCGGTCCAGGACTTTATAAGATAAAACAAAATTTGAGATTATAAATGAATTGAGAGGCGTATAAATCTTAGATTTGGTTGTGAATTGTGAAAATATGTTGATAGTGGCGAAAATTCATATGATTTATATTATGTATAGTTAAGGCATTAACACTGTTGAGGTATCAAGACATTGCAATTTGTTTGGACTCTTGACAAGAGACTTGTTTATGCTCCCCTGATGATGAGGGGAAAACCTTGAAACCGGTGAGGTTATATAGTTAAGTGAAATATACAGTGTTTGACTGAACAAATTATAGCATGATTTAAGGTTTGTTGGTTTCAAACTATTATATTTAAAAGTGTAAAAAAAAAAATTATCTCGTGCGCCTTTTAATAAACTGAGAAGCGTATTATAACTTGAAACTTCGACAAAGGTTAGTCAAATGCTACGTTTGGTCAGTGTTATTGCATGGAGTGGAATCATGGACCCTCAAAGTTGGTAGTATGAACCGACTGGAAGCATTCGAAATGTGGATGCACCGGAGAACGCTACGCATACCCTGGACGGGTATGGTCAGCAACACAAGGGCTCTTCAAAGAGCCAAAGTTGATAGAGAGTTGCTGACTAATATTAAAACCCGAAATGTGTCCTATTTGGGTCATGTACTTAGAGGAGCAAAGTAAAAATTACTGTACCTGATCATCCAAGGCAAAATAGAGGGTCGGAGAGGTGTTGACAAGAGGCAAATCTCCTGGCTCCGCAATATACGTGATTGTACTGGTATAAGGAGCGTTGGGGATCTTTTTCGGGCTGCCAGGGACAAAAATGCCTTCTCTCAGGGGGGGGGGGACATTCATCGTTGGGGGGATCTGACATGACACTAGGAAGAAGAAGAAGAATTAGTTAAAAGTCGTGGTTTTTGAAAAGGTCAATTTTATGAAAAGGTAGACTGAGGTAAGAATGGAGTTATATTAATAGAGGAATTTTAACTAAGGTAGTGGATGTTACGGGTAGGATTTCCATTACTACCCAATCATTTCAAATGTGGTTCAAGTCTGGTTATCATTAAGTTATTTTTAACATATATTTGTTGATCGGTTGAGATTGCCTCTTGGCTATTAGTCCGCCAGTTTCTATTGCAAATTTAAGAGTAATGCAGTACAATACGGTACAAATTTAAGAATTATGATAAACAGATGCGCATGTATGTATGAATTTGAACAAGGTAAGAGCTGTGTGCCAGGATAGAATGCTGAAAAATCTATCCTCTACTGCCTATCCCAAAAGGGACATGATGGTTTATATGTATGTAAATAAAGATTCCTCCAATCTGGCCTTATGAAAACTTTGTTAAAAAACTCCTAATTTTGTAAACAGTAAAAACTCCGTCCGTCGTGTTGCGTTAAATTTATGCGAATCGTCAATTTCGTACACAACTTGCTGTTTTTGCTTAGTTCCAATTATGCGCTGAATAAATATTCAAACAATTTATTTTCGAGAGAAATTTTAATAATCTCAATTTAAATACAAATTGACTGTGCGTTAAATTTCATATTTTATTGCTTATTTTCAAAGTTGTTCTCTTTACAGTGTTTTCCTTAACCAAAACGCGGTCTTGTATTATATGGTAAAGGGTCTTTCAAATTGAGCGTTTTTTTATTCTTGGATAAAACACAGATGGCGTCGCAAACTTGCCTAGGTCTTGTGACATTTGAAAAGTGTAACGTTTGAGACGCGAACTTGCCTGGGTCTTGTGACATTCGAGAAATGTAACATTTATAAAAATGGAGTTGTGTACAATACAACAACGCCTTCAAATTGTTGAATTATTTTAAGTATTGTAATCTCCGGAAACGGTGATGTTAATTGGCCACCAAGATCATGTGATGTGACGCCGTTGGACTATTTTCTCTGGGGTTACGTGAAAATCCAGATCTATAAGAATGACCCTCGATCAATTCTTGAGCTGAAGGACGAAATTATTCGCGTTATTGGTGAGTTAAACATTCAGGTTGGGGACTGAGGGGTGAGGGAGGCATGGGACGGTTTCGGCAAAGAGCGGAGAGATTTTTGGGATATAACTGTTCAACAGATGTTCGGATCGATTTACTGACTTAGAAATTTCTAGGGCCTCTAATCTGTCCAATTTATTCCCATTACTACTGATATTTAAGAATTTGACATCATTGATAGAAAAAGTATGGTTTTCACGGAATAAACAGTGTCTGACTACACAAATTACAGTATTTCGATTTCGTTCAAGAATCGGACAATGTTTCATGTTAGATTTTCGTTTATAGATTTTATGTTTTTAGTACATACGAGCATTTAAATTTCTACTTGATTTAATACTCGTATCTCTGGCGTCACTAATGAATAACATAAACAATATTCTTGATATCACTTATTAGAGAATTCACTTGTGATATTGAGCATCCGCTTATGCAGTCAGTTTAAGAAGCCAAGTATTCATTTTTATTTATTTATTTCATAAAGTAATATATAACGCAAACATTCACCAAAGGCTATACATATCGTCATTATCATCATTGTCAACCAGGGTCGATCCACTGCTGGATGAAGGTCTCCCCAAGTTGACTCCAAATAGTTCGGTTTTTTGCTCGTTGATGCCATGTGATGCTGCCATGCTTCCTGATTTCATCTATCCAGCGTACCTTCGGTCTTTTTCTGGGCCTCTTTATGCCTCTTGGATACCATTGGATTATTTCGGATGTCCATCGGGAGTCTGACATTCTGGCTACGTGTCCGGCCCATTGCCACTTCATTCTTTTGCACACCTTTATAACGTCTTCTATATTTGTTATATTGCGAATCTTGGTGTTTCGTTTACGGTCTCTTTAAGTATATCCCAACATGCATCTCTCCATGCCCCTTTATGCTCTCGCCAAGGTCTCCCCAAGTTGACTCCAAATAGTTCGGTTTTTTGCTCATTGATGCCATGTGATGCTGCCATGCTTTTTTATTTCGTATATCTCGCGTACCTTCGGTCTTCTTCTGGGCCTCTTTATGCCTCTTGGGTACCATTGGATTATTTTGGATGTCCATCAGGAGTCTGACATTCTGGCTACGTGTCCTGCCCATTGCCACTTTATTTTCTTGCACACATATACAAAGTTATATCTTAAAAACTAATCTAATGTATGTTAGCTGCAAATGATTTATTTTCGATCAAAATATGATAATACCAAGTGATAACACATACACACCGTTCTCTTTTTAGAGTAGGCAGAGAAAAGAGAGTGCCAGATTTTTTCTACCGCGATACACATATTTCGCCACTTCTATTATACATTCATACAACTCATAATGTAACAACCAATATGTGTTTCTAAACATATGTACAGTACCCGGCGGTAAGTTATACACATCAGGCTTAAGAAAGAGATTGTCGACCATAATCGGCTAACTTCGATTTTGTAGAACGTCGTCTCTGTCATTCATACACGTGACAGAGACGACGCTCTACAAAGCCGAAGTTAGCCGATTATGGCCGACAGTCTCTTTCTTAAGCCCGATGTGTATTACTTACCACCGGGTACTGTAGATGCGAGAAAATCGCCACCTTCCTATACTTACATTCAACTTGTTTTATTTTTGTGTAATATTTTAAATTGTCATAATGGGGGGATCGAATCCCAAGTTCAAGTCATTAACACGTTCACTGTGTATAAAATGTCATACATAGATGCAGAAAATTCGCGAATTTTTGAAAACCCATAACTTTGTTAAAAATCAAATTCTACTTTCTATTGAAACATCATATACAAATGTATTCCTTCGTGTCTTCAAAACACATGAAACCGGCGACAAATCCTTATCGGGAGACGTTTATGAGTGCACTCAACATTCAAGGCTATTTTGTATGGACACGGGAGCCGTGTTCGACGCAGTGAACGTGTTAAAGAATGTCTGTTCGTATAAAATGTCATTTTATTTTTATATATATTTCACTGTATAATAATGTTGTATAATTCTTGTCATTTCAACAAATAACCCAACAAAAATCACCTTTGCGTTGGGTAATTTAACTAACCTATGTTTGGGAAGCACTGCGTTAACCCATTATCAACATGTATTGTCCCAGTTGTTCTAGTCCGTCATTGTCTTCTGATGGGGCTCATCGATGCCGACACACACAACCACAACATACTCTCTCTCTCTCTCTCTCTCTCTCTCTCTCTCTCTCTCTCTCTCTCTCTCTCTCTCTCTCTCTCTCTCTCTCTCTCTCTCTCTTCTGTCTTTCTCGGCCGGGCTTACTGCAATGTATAACTTATCTTAATTAAGATAAACGACCTCACGCAACACATCCCGTGAAGATCCCTCCAGAGCAGCGAGCAGGGGTGCCTCACCATTGGTTTATTTTCTTCATATTTTTCTTTAGCTCGTCACAAATGGACGTATAAATGTTAAAAGTACCCTTCTTCTTTATTCTTTGTTTGTCATGTGCTCAATGTTGAGCGTAGTGGTCCTCTGCTTTGTCTAGAACTCGGTGCAAAATCTATCTCCATCCCTCCGCTCCTGGGTCATGTTCAACGCAGCGCTTAAAAAGGATCGTGTTAATTCCTTTATTTCTTCTGTCTATCTCATAGAGAACCTTCCTTTTTGCTCGCCTTCCCTCAACTGTCCCCGTGATCACCGGCTTCTCCAGATTTTCATTATTATTTCTAGCAACATGACCAAAGTATCTTATTATTCTTGGATGATTGAGACGCTGGTACGCCTTGCGGTCCATGAGATCTGCCTCCAACACCACATCTCGAAGGAATTCTATCATATTTGTTTTATTTTCCTCATCCATGTTCCCATTCCATACAACGCTATGGATAATACTTGAAACTTAACTAGATGAATTTTTGTTTTTCTCTGTATAGACCGGTGTTAGTTCATATATTTATCACACGTAAAATTGCCCCTAACCCTACCCATAAATTTTTTGTTTCCATTTAAACTTTTCACTTTTCTACAATTTGCACAGTTAAATTTACTAACCGGGATCCTTGTTCGAAAGCGTTAATATGATTTGATTAAGTGTTTGCAAACTGTGTTTACCTATTTAATAACGGAATTAAACCCCTATGTCGCATTATTATAAACCTCCCTGGTGATCCTGGATAATTAACCGATTGGCAGCGGCTGGGTCTCATCCCAACACGTATGTCGTACTTGTGCCTTGGGACACGAGTAATATTTGTCTGGCAGTTAATGAATTAGTTATTTGTTGATATTTAACTAACTTTAATAACGTTGACTGCTGAATAATTTGCACATATTAACTTAACGTTGAAAAATTTGCACATATTTATAATCCTTAAACAATGATAAAGATAAAGGTAGGAAAACCATTTAGACAGTCGATCGGAGCGTGGTTGTCATTACGACAGGATTTTGAGTACTTGGGATTTCAGGATGAATGACGAGTGGGAAAGATTTGTGTGAGCTCGTGAGGGTGGGTTTCTTCTTGTTTTAATTTTGGTTGTTTTTGTTTTTGTGTTTCTGTGTATTTTTTGTTTTAATTTTAATTTTTATTCTTATGATTGTGTGCGGTATATTGTGGGATGAATATTTTTGGTCTTTCTGGAGTGATGATGTGTGAGGAGTTGAATTTCGCAAGATGTTTCCATTTGTAGTTGAGTGTCACTGTTTGTCAGGTTGGTGAGAGCGTGCAACGGGGTTTTGTATTTGTGTAATCAAAAATCGGAAAGAAGTATCGATTTATTTTTTCATGCTAAATATCCTCAGTGAGATACAGGCAAAAGCCTAGTTTACTGGGGATACGACAAATGAAAGGCAACAAACCCAGATACATTAAAATTGTATGTCCAAATCAAATTACCTGTTGTTTTTTCGCAAATTGTGTATATTTCTTGTCATGTGTAATAATAAATAAATGATAATATGTGAAATACAGGTACACTGTTGATAATGGCCCCCGAATATTCAGTCTAATTTAAGGGCACCTTGCTCCTTCGTCGGATAATGAACGGACATCGGATATTTGTTGGACATTCGGTTGGGGCGATGTGGAGAATAATTCAAATAAAAGAGGAAGTTACAGAAGATTGCGTATATTGATGATGTCATTATCATCATTGTAAACCTGGACCAATCAACTGCTAGGTGAAGGTATCCACTAGTTGATTTTAAATAATTCGCTTTCGTACTTATTGGTACCATGTAATGGTACCATGCTTCCTGATTTCACCCATCCAGCGTCGTATAAAAGATAGAGATATACTCGTACACTTATCCCGTATCATGGCATTGTAACACAGGTGTTACACTAATTTAGGGATTTAAAAAAAAACAGAAACTGTAAAGTAATTTCAAATATGGCAACACATTCAAATACTATTCATGCACTATTGTGTGCGGTGGTATCATCTGGTGATAAATATTGACAACGCTACAACCTTTCAAACGACATCGGGTCAACATGTCTGGACAGCGTGAGTGCGTTTTGAAAATTGGGGTAAATAATCTAAATATCTTATTAATCACTCTGCATGTAGAGAAAAACTATTCAAACCATTTTATTTGTTGATAATTCAGCTATGTAAATGTTGTTCTTGTTTTAGATTATGAAATCATTTTATAGTTCTTTTTGTGTTTTATAAAAATTGATATGTTGGCAATGTAACGTGGGTGTTATAATACATATAAAAAGAACTATAAGGAAAAGTTGTGATTTTTTTTCCTCAATTTTCCTTCATAGCTTACCATATAACAAGGAATCGCCAAAGAAAAACGTTAATATTTGGATAAATTGAACTTTGCGAAGATAAGGGTTATGCACTAAATAAATATGTTATCTTATGATACATATTATATTTATATACATAATGAAGAATTATACATATATACTCGCATATATATTGTGCAATTATACAATTCGACGTCTGCCATTGCGGATCGGAAGGGTGGAGAAATACGTAATATTTATTTGGACCTGGGGTGGATGTAAACAGGTATAATTAATTGTTATATAACCTTTCCAACCCTATCAGTAACGTAAGGTCACTCCGGGCTAATTTGTTTTTTAATGTTAAAAAAAAACAATTTAACTACGGTGGGCGTTTTGAATACTCAGCAAACGTTTATTTCAATCCCTGTACGCGTTTTCAGTACGTAAACTGATTTTATGCGTCAGATGTTGAACCTCCAACAATATAATAAGAATCCTATATTCGAAAAATTAATTTTACAAAATAGCATTCTGAAATGGTTTGCGTACGTGGAACGAATGAATGAAGAAAGATTAACATAACAAATATGCATTGCAAATGTGAGTAGAAGACGTGGTAAGAGACCAAGGAAAGTATGGTTTAAATAAGTTAATGATATTTTGAAAGAAGGAAATGAGAATTAATAAAAATCGTAGGAGCTGTATGACAAGGTTTATGGATGTGAAAGGCGAAATATGTGTGTCGAGATAGGAAAGTCGGGCGCTCTGTCTTCTCAGGCTACCCTAATAGGGAAACGTCGTGATAGTATGTACGAGTATATATGTAAGTACTCTCAGCAAAATGAACTGACTTAAAAAATCACAAATTTTCCTAAAATAAATTCAATATATATTTAACTAAAAAAATCATACGTATATAACATCACGCAATTTCTCATTATTTCCAGTAAGATACACTTACCCACCACCATCGTGATGTAAGAATATTGATGAAAATTTGCTGAATATATAGATTGGACGCATATCTAGCCTTGAATTGATTGTGAAAATAATCAATAAACTTCCTGCTCGGTATCCCACGGCGGAGCTTTTCAGAGAGTATCAGGTCCTGAACATAGCCAATTTACATCTCAAATCCATTCTCTGGCACTACCATCGAGAGGAGGGGAAGATGCAAACTCAGCAGACACACATGACACGCATGGCAACTAATGGAATGTTCACCATCCCTAGAGTTAAAACCTCTTTTGCCCAAAGGCAATATGCTTATTTGGCTCCCATTACATACAATGGCGTGCCGACTTCAATAAAAGTAAAGGTAGGAAAACCATTTAGACAGTCGATCGGAGCGTGGTTGTTATTGCGACAGGATTTTGAGTACTTGGGCTTTCAGGATGAATGACGAGTGGAAAGGATTTATGTGAGCTCGTGAGTGTGGGTCTCTTCTTGTTGTTTTAATTTTGGCTGTTTTTGTATTTGTGTTTCTGTGTGTTTTTCTTTTTTTCTTCTTTTTTTTGTTTTGGATTTGTTTTGATTTTTATTTTTATGATTGTGTGCGGTATATTGTGGGATGAATATTTTTGGTCTTTCTGGAGTGATAATGTGTGAGGAGTTGAGTTTCGCAAGATGTTTCCAGTTGTAGTTGGGTGTCACTGTTTGTCAGGTTGATGAGAGCGTGCAACGGGGTTTTGTATTTGTGTAATCAAAAATCGGAAAGAAGTATCGATTTATTTTTTCATGCTAAATATCCTCAGTGAGATACAGGCAAAAGCCTAGTTTACTGGGGATACGACAAATGAAAGGCAACAAACCCAGATCCATTAAAATTATATGTCCAAATCAAATAACCTGTTGTTTTTTCTCAAATTGTGTATATTTCTTGTCATGTGTAATAATAAAAAAATAAAAAAAATTAAAAAAAATACCCCTCACGCTCTCCAGAGCTCGCATTAATGGACTTTTTTTATGGGGACTCATAAAAGATAAAGTTTATGACACAAAACCGGCAACAGTTAATTCATTGAGAGCATGTATTGA
Organism: Odontocerum albicorne; assembly: GCA_949825065.1. Taxonomy (NCBI): domain Eukaryota; kingdom Metazoa; phylum Arthropoda; class Insecta; order Trichoptera; family Odontoceridae; genus Odontocerum; species Odontocerum albicorne. The sequence goes on along the minus strand of OX463854.1, from coordinate 39,368,398 downwards.
AAGAGAATGCGCCCAAATATCGAAACAAATTATTTGTAATGCTTGCAATTCCACGTTATCAGCAGTGCATGGGTCAGAACGGCTATTAATTTGAATATTGCGATATCTAAAATACGTCTGTATTCTTTGATTTAGAATTTTAACCCTTCCTGTCCTGTGATGTGTAACTAGTACATATTGCTTCTAAAAACTTAAATATCTCTATAAATAAAATAAATACTGGGTTCATATTTTAGGTATTCCTCCGTAATACATTTACGTACATATTCCTCCGTAATAATTAGCACTTATCGCCCACATCAGAGATTTTTTGTGAAATCGGGAATAAATTCAACAATAAAATCAAACGTGTGCCAGTGTGCGATGTAGGTAAATTCATTCTAAAAACCGCCTTAAATTAGGAAGCGACACTATTCACGTCTTACTCTACTTCGGTATATGGGAACGCAAGAAATATAATCTCAGTTCGCAGTTGTTTCTTCCTTCGAGGTATATCATACACAGTTTTAGTGTTCCGAGTCCCGTCTCAGTAGCTCGCGGGCTTTTACACTAGGTGGTTTCTGTGTCCGTTTTGTGAACGTCGGCGAATGTTTTTTCATGTTTTCAGCAATTAAATTTCAATTATCACTTTTGACTTCAAATTGAATTAATTTAAGCGATGGGCTATGAATATTCTTATTTTTCCGATTTTAAATCGCTCGTTTTTACGTGCGTATTGAATACACAGCACCGAAACGCGTGATTTTTTTGTTAGCACCGGAAGGGAAAGGTTAATCTTAGATATACCTTAATAATTACTGAATTTAAAACCATTCAAAGTGTGTGTACATTTTTTGGACACCCTGTAGTGGTTACGAGTCCAGAGTAAGAGCGCCCATGAGGAGGGTTTGCTCTATAAACGGAGCTGTATAAATTGTCTTTTTGTTATTAATTCAACTAATTGTAACGTGAGATATTTGGGATGATTTAACCAGCTGTAGTTTGGGATGTTATTCAGCGAAATATAACATCGCCTCCACTTTCTTAACACTTGCCTTAGTGTGCTAAAAAATTCCATCAGTTTTTATTTCGTAATGACATCATTCAAATCATAGAGGTTTTGATGAGGAATACATACTATAAAGTATGAAGACCCTGCAAGCAGTATATTTCGAGAAATAAAATAAAATATAAGTCCTGGTCACTCGCTATCCATTACAGCAGTGCTCCGCAACCGGTGTGCCGTGGCACACTGGTGTGCCGTGAGCCGGATACAGGTGTGCCGCGGTCAAATTCAATGTACGAGTATTTGACATTTTACAATTTTTCATTATGTATTTAATACACAATAACTGGTGCCAACTGTTGAAAACTGCGTAGTGTGCTTTGTACACACCATGGCCGCACCAAATTAGTCATAGACAAAGAAAAATGACCCTTATGCGCGTCGCTGAAGACTCATGCCTAATTTAATACCTATATATTTTAGCTTTTGGTGTGCCGCGGAATTCTAGGAAGAATTTTGGTGTGTCGTAGGTGAGAAAAGGTTGCAGAGCACTGCATTACAGGACGGCAAGTGTTAAATATAATATATTCGTTGTCTGAGACATTCTTTAAGTATTATTTTTTTATTTACTGCGTTTGCCCTTCTGATTGATGTCTTGACATTTTAATAATATTCATTTCGTATTCATTCGCTCGAGAAACAATGGTTTACAACTACTACGGCCAATATCACGAAATGCCCGAATACTTCATCAAGAAATTAACACACCGTTTATATTAGAGACTGCAGATGGATGAGCAGCAATAGTAGAACAACAAGACAAAAGGGTTTTGCTGCTTTTTGTCAATGAATGTTGTGAAACACGATGGTTACCTAGTTAGCAGCACCAAGTGAAGTGTACTAATGCTGTGTTATTCAAACGTAATTAATATTAAATCAACATTTTAATTACAGTTATAATTTTTTATTCAAATACGTTTTGCCCTTAGCACAATCATTGCGAATAAAATTTCATGTAAATATCAGGTCAGTGTATAAATTCAGTCGTATTTTTTAGAAATTTCGAAACAGTGCAAATATCTTGACTATTTCAATCAATTATAAATTTTCCTTCATTATCAACAACTTCTTGCTATCTTACAGGTATTTTTTTCTAATTCCGTTTGTGTAAAAGGTTTTTATGTAAAAACACTGGTTACTTCTTTTTCGATATCATCTTTATTGTTTTATTTTTTTCCCCGATAAAAAAATTCTTAAGAGCCAGAAATAAATTATATCACTTTGAGCAATATGTGTAACTGGAGAGTAAGGGGGATGAGGCAGGAGCTCCCAATCAAAGTAATAAATTATTTTGTAGTATTCAATGGAACTCCGATTGCTGGACGATGTATAACTCTTACTCTAGGCAACTAGAAACTGCTGAAATGCGCATGCTAAGATGGTCAGCAGGTGTGTCCCTAAGAGACAAAATAAGAAGCTCACGCATTCGTGGAAGCCTGGGTGTTACATACATCAACAGCAAGATGGAGGAGAGGCTATTGAGATGGTATGGGCACGTTGGACGCAGAGCACCCGATCACATTGTGAACCAGGCAATCTCCATGGATCTTCCTCGAATAACAACCAGAGGAAGACCAAAGAATTCATGGGTGGTGCAAAAAGATAACCTGATGCAGAGGCACGGCCTGGGGGACGTAGTCCGGGACAGAAGAGCATACAACCTGAGGACGAGGAGAGCTGACCCCAACAGTCTTCGCAGACAATGAGTTGGGATGGAGCCAGGGAGAGATTGTCCGTGGCGTGTACGGTCTAGCATTATCATAGTGGAAAAAATACTAGGAGGAGCTGAATAAATGCGTGCATTGAAAATAATGCATGGAGTGACAATTTATGACAGACTATGGAATGAAATGATAAGGGATGAATGTGAACCTAAGGCTGATGTGTTAAGTAAGATAAAGAAGAGTACGTTAAAATGGTTTGGGCACGTGGAACGAATGAATGATGAAAAACCTAATAAAACAGATATATAGTGCAAATGTGAAAAATGGAAGGTGAGTGAAAGGAAGACCATGGAAAGTTTAGTTGGATCAAGTGAATGGTATTTTGAATGAAAGAAATGTACAAAATCTGAAAAATTGTAGAAGCTGTATGGATGTGGATTAGTCGAGATAGGAAAGTCTGGTGTTCTGTTCACTTTGCCTTCTCCGGCAGGGAAATGACGTGATGGTATGTATGTATATTAATTTTATTATAATTCATCAATATGGGTGGTGTAAGTATAATTGTATTCAAGACGTGGCCGGGAGACAATATTTTCTTGTTAATTACGTCTTTGGGTTTAGAACCACTGGAATAGGTATTTGCTGCATATCGAAAATATGACGACCTCCGTACCCTTATTGACAAATTCATTGTTTCCCACCAGGGAGCTTCGAATTCGATTCCCAATACTAGCCGGCAAAAAGGGGGCCCAGTCTTGTAAAAGAGTTAGTCTGATAACAATGCTCTAGACGTGTGCTAGTATTTTTACCTCTTCATTTGTGGGTTAGAATTGACGAAACGTGCGAGTGGTTTTAAACCCGATGGCTCGATGAATGGTGCCGAAGACTACGCTCTTCGATATATCTGAATCACCAGTTCGGGTATGTTGATGAGTACTATACGAATAAATAAACTATCGTACCTTATAAATATAATAAAATAAATGAACTATGGTATCCTACAGCGGAGCTTTTCAGGGAGTATCGGGTCCTGAACGTAGCCAATTTACATCTCAAATCCATTCTCTGGCTCTATCATCGAGAGGAAGGGAAGGTACAGACTCAGCAGAGACACATGACACGCATGGCAACTGATCAAATGTTCACCATCCCTAGGGTTAAAACATCTTTTGCCCAAAGGCAATATGCCTATTTAGTTCCCATGACATACAATGGGGTACCGAATTCAATAAAGGTATAGGGAGGAAAACGGTTTAGGCAGTCGATCGGAGCGTGGTTGTTATTGCGACAGAAGTTTGAGTACTTGGGCTTGCAAGAGGAATGACTTGTGGAAGAGGTTTGTGTGAGCTCTTGAGTGTGGTGTTTTTTGTTGTTTTATATTTTTATATACATGTATTTTTTTTTTGTTTGTTTTATGTTTGTGTGCGGTATATTGACGGATGAACGTTTTGGTCTGTCTGGAGTGATGAAGTGTGAGGAATTTGATTTCGTGTGATGTGTACATATGTAATTGAGTGTCACTGTTTGTCGGGTTGATGAGAATGTGCAACGGTATTTTATATAATCCAAAATCGGAAAGAAGTATCGATTTATTTTTCATGATATATGTCCTCAGTGAGATACAGGCAAAAGCCTAGTTTACTGGGGACACAACAAATGGAAGGCAACAAACACAGATCCATTAAAATTGTGTGTCCGAATTAAATTACCTGTTGTTTTTCGCAAATTATGTATATTTCTTGTCATGTGTAAAATAAGTTTAAAAAAATTAAAAAAACCTTGGGAAGTAACAATAATCTTGTACGCGAACTATTTACAGAAGAGTGGAACACTTTCATCGTCGGCTTTATTCGAAACCTTCAGGCTATAGGACAAACGTTTTACTTACTAGTTCACAGGGATTACTTCTTCTTCTTCCCAGTGTCATGTCAGGTTCCCCCAACGATGAATGTCCCCCCCTGAGAGTAGGCATCTTTGGCCCTGGCAGCCCGAAAAAGACCCCCAACGCTCCTTATACCAGTCCAATCACGTATATTGCGGAGCCAGGAGATTTGCCTCCTGCCAACACCTCTCCGACCCTCTATTTGGCCTTGGATGATCAGGTGCAGTAATTTGTACTTTGCTCCTCTAAGTACATGACCCAAGTAGGACACCTATCGGATTTTAATATTAGTCAGCAACTCTCTATCAACTTTGGCTCTTTGAAGAACCCTTGTGTTGCTGACCATATGCGTCCAGAGTATCCGTAGCATTCTCCGGTGTATCCATATTTCGAATGCTTCCTATCGGTTCATACTGCCAACTTTGAGGGTCCATGATTCCACTCCATGCAATAACACTGACCAAACGTAGCATTTGACTAACCGTTGTCGAAGTTAACGGTGGTTACTATTCATTTTTATTTTGTTTATTTGACTCGATCCAATATGTCTCATAACTCCTGTGTTGACACATATCGGATCAAGATAACTGATATCTGTTATCTTCTGATTCAACATTGGTTTATCGTTGTAATTATTTACGATTATAATTGAAACACGTTTAACTCATCTTGTAACCGTGATATTTGAGTTAAGATAACAATTGACGTAGGCTTCTGGCAATGTTTCAGGAAATTGAAGAACAAAAAGATCGCAGAGTCGCTGATGTGACCAAGTAAAACTATTTCGACTGGTAATTCTATATGCAGCACCTCCTTAACATTTTTGCATTTAAGATAAATAAATAAATAAATACAGGTTTATTGATAGCAACATAGTATGTACATAATACATTTAGATATATTTGAAGAACACATTAATAAGAGAATACATTAAAAAACAGAAGCTATCAAAAGGTTTGGGTTCATCTAATAATATCCCCCCGGCCAAGATACACCCTACCAATATAGGGCGAACCCAGCTACGGGGACACCAGATGTTATTCAGCCCACACCCTTAAACATGTAGAATAAGAAGAAAAAAAAACACACCAAATAAATAGATGACAAAAAATACATTCAAGAGAGAAGACATTAAAAGGTCCGGGCTCATCCCACAAACATTCCCCCGGCCGAGATACACCCCACCAATGTAGGACGAGTCCGACCGCAAAGGCATCGGGGGGCTTCCAGCCCACACCCCCGCATATCTAGAGTAAAAAACAAAAAAAAACGTATGGCAGAAAACAAAATAAAAAGTAAACCCACATATACCACCTCAGGTTAACTGTCAGCAAGAACGAAAAAAAAAAGAAAAGCCTCAAATGAGTCCAAATTTTATGAAAGTAAAATGACAAATGGGAAATGATGTTCACGCAATAAAAAAAAAAGATTTGCTTACACCTCGTTTCATTTTGCATACTTTGCTTTGTGGTCAGGGGTACACCATATTGATTTAAAGTTCACGAGAATTGATAAAATATGAATATTTTCATGATATCTTTTTCAACCTTATATTGGGTTACCTTCGGACCAATTGGATCCTTGATTAAACAGAGATTGTCTATTGGCCTTTCCAATTCACCGCTCCTCTTTTTTTACATCGTCCTTTACTGTCCATGCAGTGAGACTCTGGAATCAGTTACAAACCAATATAAGACTCACTCCGTCCTTGGCATGCTTTAAGAAGTGACTGAAAAAACTCTTAATTTCTAGTCAGTAAAATAACGTCATTCATTCCTGATTTTTCTTTTCCTTTCCTCTCCACCATCCCTTCCTTTCCTTTTGATTGATGATATCTCACTTTGTATGAAAAATAATGTTCGGGTGATTGTCCGTCTTTGTGGGGTTCGTGGGCATGTGCTCACGTATAAATGTTTATGGATTTCGTGGAGATGGATAGTCATTTGAATGATTAATGCGACCACGTAACTTGCTTCATTTACTTTTGTCTGGTTTGGTTGGAAGAGATTGCCGCCTAGCAATAATCCCGCCAGATTGTGTTTGCAATAAAAGTGTTAAATATTGTAAATAAAAATAAATAAATCCTTCGATCTAGTGGCGTCAAAGAAGATAATTTTCCTGCATTCGAAGTGTTCTGTAAAAGTGCTTGCAACTTGCTAGACTGTATGAACTTCAGCCCTTAAGCAGATTTACTAGGTTAGTCAAAAAGTTTTGGAAGCGGAAATGAAAATACATTTTTATTGGGGGGAAATCACTTTTATTGCTCAGTATAGCTCCCATAAGATTAATACACTTGGTCCAACGATCTTCCAACTTTGTTGTCCCATCACGGAAGTGACTTTCTGGAAGGCCTGCAAAATACTCCTCTACGACGGCTATAACCTCTTCGTTTGATGAAAAATGCTTTCCACGAAGGAATTTTTTGAGGTGTGAGAACAGCCAGAAGTCAGAGGGAGCTAAATCTGGCGAATAGGGTGGATGCTGCAACAATTCGTACCCCAATTCACTGATTTTCGCGATGGTTTTTTGAGCTGTGTGAGCAGGTGCATTGTCTTGATGAAAAATGATTTTTTTCTTCTGCAAACCGGGTCTTTTTTCACAATTTTTTTCATCCGACTGGTCCAAAAAGTCACAATAATAATCAGAGTTGATTGTCTTACCAGTTTGGAGATAATCGATCAATAAAATTCCTTTTGCATCCCAAAAAACTGACGCTAACACCTTCTTGGCCGATTTCTGGACACGAACTCGCTTCGGAGCCAAAGTGCCTGGTTCACACCACTCCTTAGCCTCTTGTTTTGATTCAGGATCATGGTGGTAGACCCAAGTCTCATCCATAGTGATGAATCGACGCAGAAAATCCTTTTTATCCTTTCGAAATTGCTCCAAATGTTGCTCAGAAAGTCGCGTTCGAACGTGTTTTTGTTGCATTGTTAGCAAATGCGGCACCCATTGTGCACACAGTTTTTTGAAACCCAAAACTTCAGCCAAAATATGCCATGTTGTTCCATGTGAGATGCCTATGGTGTCAGCTATCACATCCACAGTCGATCGATGATCTTCCAAAACCATATCCTGTATTTTCGCTATGATTTCTGGTGTTGATGCACTTTTTGGACGTCCTGAGCGTGGATCGTCTTCAACGCTTGTACGGCCACGCTTAAACTCCAAAACCCATCGGTGAACGGTCAGAAATGAAGGAGAAGACTCCTTTAATACTTTCACCATCTTTGCATGGATCTCAGTAGCCGATAAATCTTCCAAAACAAAGAATTTAATCACTGCACGATATTCGGATTTTTCCATTGTTAAAAAATACACTGACACGTCAACTTCAAATGGCTTGTAAACAATGAATGAATTGACAGATCGAAATGAAATTTTGAGTACGTTCTTATGAAAGATGAAATATTAAAATGGCGTAGAAATTTTGGTTTTCTACTGCTCCATAGATGTCGCTTTCAAAACTTATTGACTAACCTATTATATATGTATTATATTTACTGCGCTACGAATCATTTTCCTTCTCCCGTAACGTTGGCCCTTAAGGCTGTCGTCGGAACTATTATTTTCACGCTCAGGTATGTCGCCATCGGAGACGGAATCCCTTTGGGCAGTTGCTTCGTCATTACGTGACGTCGCACTCATAAAAAACGAAGACGATTTCAATCTTATATTGTAGATCAGTGATGGGTAACCTTTTTAGTTCGGCGTGTAAAAATTCTGAAAAAAACCTGTCTTGACCCGGGTGCCGTGTCACATCTAGGAATATCAATAATTTTTGCAGCCCTAGTAAATGAAAGAGTTTGGCTTTCAAACTATTTATTTATCATTATTTAAAAGCAAAAACAAATAATTATTTATTGTACATTAGTGACTTTTTTGTTGCTGAATTGCATTTACTAAATCTTCAGTTGAATGTTGGTATTTCTTACATTTTAAACACAAGCAAGCGTTACAAATTTCATCAGTCAGTCGTTTTTTTTTTATTTTTGTTTTTATATTATTCAATGCCGAGAATAAGGTCTCACAAAAGTACGTTGAGGGAAATATTGTGAGTAAAGCCATCGCCAGATTTTTCAGAGTGCCAAAAGTGTTCGGTAAACGGTTCCAAGAATTCAAAATATCTTGTTCGTAGTGGCACTATTCTTCATTTTCCAAACGATTTCTTTCTAGATTCATGAGTTTGGACGTCAAGTCGACGAACTCTTAAGCCCAGATGCTGTCTTTAAGATCGTCCGTAAACGATGCGTGTTACCCAAAATGTCTTGGCGTGTCACCTCTGACACGCGTGTCATAGGTTACCCATCACTGGTGTAGATCGTGCGTAATGGTAATTTATTTTGTCTCTCATAACAGCGTGGGTGGTGGAGAGATCCATGTGAATTACTTACGAGTATAATACCCCTTCATCCCAATTTTCCTTGGTTTTCCTTCCTTATGCTTGAATGAATTCCTTTCTTATACTTTTCTTATAAAATTAATAACTTATTTGTTTGTTTTTTATTTATTTAAACAAATATTGTCTGTCATGGATTAACATATTCAAGATAAGCTAAATGGTTCAAATAAAGTGCTGAAATTCCGCCACATATATCATATATAACCATGTGCACAAATGAATGAATACATAAGGAGATCAGATCGCCATTAGTGGACCAACTTAGCCATCAGTGTCGAAGTCCCTCAGGCATGATCACACGATGAAGAAGAACTTCATATATAACCATGTGCACAAATGAATGAATACATAAGAAGGAGATCAGATCGCCATTAGTGGATCAACTTAGCCATCAGTGTCGGAGTCCCTCAGGCATGATCACACGACGAAGAAGAACTTCATATATAACCATGTGCACAAATGAATGAATACATAAGAAGGAGATCAGATAGCCAGAAGAAGAACTTCATATATAACCATGTGCACAAATGAATGAATACATAAGAAGGAGATCAGATCGCCAGAAGAAGAACTTCATATATAACCATGTGCACAAATGAATGAATACATAAGAAGATCAGATCGCCATTAGTGGATCAACTTAGCCATCAGTGTCGGAGTCCCTCAGGCATGATCACACGACGAAGAAGAACTTCATATATAACCATGTGCACAAATGAATGAATACATAAGAAGGAGATCAGATCGCCAGAAGAAAAACTTCATAAATAACCATGTGCACAAATGAATGAATACATAAGAAGGAGTTCAGATCGCCATTAGTGGATCAACTTAGCCATCAGTGTCGGAGTCCCTCAGGCATGATCACACGACGAAGAAGAACTTCATATATAACCATGTGCACAAATGAATGAATACATTAGAAGGAGATCAGATCGCCATTAGTGGATCAACTTAGCCATCAGTGTCGGAGTCCCTCAGGCATGATAACACGACGAAGAAGAACTTCATATATAACCATGTGCACAAATGAATGAATACATAAGGAGATCAGATCGCCAGAAGAAGAACTTCATATATAACCATGTGCACAAATGAATGAATACATAAGAAGGATATCAGATCGCCATTAGTGGATCAACTTAGCCATCAGTGTTGGAGTCCCTCAGGCATGATCACACGACGAAGAAGAACTTCATATATAACCATGTGCACAAATGAATGAATATATAAGAAGGAGATCAGATCGCCAGAAGAAGAACTTCATATATAACCATGTGCACAAATGAATGAATACATAAGAAGGATATCAGATCGCCATTAGTGGATCAACTTAGCCATCAGTGTCGGAGTCCCTCAGGCATGATCACACGACGAAGAAGAACTTCATATATAACCATGTGCACAAATTAATGAATACATAAGAAGGAGATCAGATCGCCATTAGTGGATCAACTTAGGCATCAGTGTCGGAGTCCCTCAGGCATGATCACACGACGAAGAAGAACTTCATATATAACCATGTGCACAAATGAATGAATACATAAGAAGATCAGATCGCCAGAAGAAAAACTTCATATATAACCATGTGCACAAATTAATGAATACATAAGAAGGAGATCAGATCGCCAGAAGAACTTCATATATAACCATGTGCACAAATGAATGAATACATAAGAAGGAGATCAGATCGCCATTAGTGGATCAACTTAGCCATCAGTGTCGGAGTCCCTCAGGCATGATCACACGACGAAGAAGAACTTCATATATAACCATGTGCACAAATGAATGAATACATAAGAAGGAGATCAGATCGCCAGAAGAATAACTTCATATATAACCATGTGCACAAATGAATGAATACATAAGAAGGAGTTCAGATCGCCATTACTGGATCAACTTAGCCATCAGTGTCGGAGTCCCTCAGGCATGATCACACGACGAAGAAGAACTTCATATATAACCATGTGCACAAATGAATGAATACATAAGAAGGAGATCAGATCGCCATTAGTGGATCAACTTAGCCATCAGTGTCGGAGTCCCTCAGGCATGATAACACGACGAAAAAGAACTTCATATATAACCATGTGCACAAATGAATGAATACATAAGAAGGAGATCAGATCGCCATTAGTGGATCAACTTAGCCATCAGTGTCGGAGTCCCTCAGGCATGATCACACGACGAAGAAGAACTCCATTATTTAAGCGTGTATACCATCTACATACGATGGGTTTCGACGATTAGAATATATATTAAAATCGATCGATCGATTATTGAAGAGCTCGGGGCTGAGACGCGTATTTATATGCAGTGTGTAAGAAGACTCTTACGATACTTTGGACACAAAGAGTAGGGAGAAGGGGACAACTTGAAGCGATCCAATCTGGTGGGAAGTATGAATGTCAAGAAGTCAATCACCCATCGAATGGAAAACAATATAAAAATAAGAGCGGAGTGCTCATTTCAGGAGGTGCTATACAAGGTCATTAGAACTGGAGAAGATTGATTGATAACCATGGTAGTCATGATCTTTAGAATTAAATGAAATATCATGAACATACATGGATAACCTCGCGCATAATTTTGTAGTATTCTTGCTTATAATTTCACCTTCTTTTAAAGTCTGGTCAACTTTCAGTCACGTTTTCCTAGTGTTTTCTTTTCCACATACATCATGCACTTCTGATCAAAAAATTTGAACTCTCTACATTATCATTTGTTTTATCCTTACTTTCTTCATCTTACTTAACCTTTCCTTCCCTGTGTTGGGTATCTTCTACACGTTGCTTCTAATAACCATCAATATCTCTATAAATATAATAAATACAAGGTTAAGATTTTAGGTATTCCTCCATAATATATTTACGCATTGATTTAAAAAATAATATTAATAATAATCAGAATTTATCGACTACATCGTAAGTATTTCGTGAATATCGGAAACAAATTCGCATTTAAACGCTGTGAGTGCCTCGATCTTGGGTCTTGACGATGGGTTAAAAGTATGCGGGAAGCGCGACACTATATTCGCATCTCACTTTTGCATACGTCACTGAATAGCGAGGAGCGCAATTGTCTCAACCTCGCAAGTGTAAGCCACGCCCGAGTTAGCCACCAACCCTGCCGCGCCGCAGTAGCTGTTGAGCTGGCAACGAGACTAGATCTACGCCCGTTCCGTGAGCGTTGCCAGATGGTTTTTTAATGTTTTCAGCAAATAAATCTCAATTATTATAATTTTTAACTTCAATTATAATTAATTAAGGGGATTATCTATGAATGTTCTTATTTTTCCGATTTAAAATCGCTAATTTTTGATCGCGTACTCACTACCCAACACAGGAACACGCGTTTCATTTCTATCACCGTAAGGGAAGGGTTAAGTGATCTCTTTTATATCCTCAGTATTGAACTTTCTTTTACCATTCGTTTGTTAAGTCCAAATTTCTCTCCCATATTTCAGATTGGTCACCAAATCACCATATATCGTGTATTGCCTTTTTTAGGATGTAGTACATTATATTTATATTGTGTATTTAATCATATGTGCTGTTATCTCCTACATATTGATCACTTTGTATATAATATAAATCATATCACCAAATTAGTTCCACGCCGAGCTCCATTGCGTAAGGTCGCGCGTGCTCTGTTCGGCCCAACCGTTTTTTTATCTCCCTCCGTTCAGCTAATCGCGTGGCGTCTGTTTGTTATTACATTACATATGGTGTTTGTTATATTATATCGTTTGTAGTTTTGTAAACTCTTATTGTAACAATGGCATGCCCATTGGCATTATTATGTTATGATCTATTGTTTTTAGCACATTTTATTGAGTTTATAGTTTTAATATCTGCATTTTCTTTAATATTTTTAGAATTTTAGCGTTAACATTGTGGAAATTCATGATTCTTCAAATACGTATATAATTAAACATTGAAACATTTTTTAATCCGCTTGAAAATATATATTTAACCCAACTAGTTTCAAGTCATACGCTACTCACCTTCTTAGGTACTCCGAAATTACAGTTCGTTCTTATTTATGGTATTTTAAATTTATTTCAAACGTTTGTTTTCGGTTTTGTTTAGTGCTCAATAACGTATTGTTTTGTGCTCAATAACGCATTGTTTTGTGCTTAATAACGTATTGTTTAGTGCTCAATAACGCATTGTTTTGTGCTCAATAACGTATTGTTTAGTGCTCAATTACGCATTGTTTTGTGCTCAGTAACGCATTGTTTTGTGCTCAATAACGCATTGTTTTGTGCTCAATAACGCATTGTTTTGTGCTCAATAACGTATTGTTTAGTGCTCAATAACGCATTGTTTTGTGCTCAATGACGAATTGTTTTGTGCTCAATAACGTATTGTTTAGTGCTCAATAACGCATTGTTTTGTGCTCAATAACGTATTGTTTAGTGCTCAATAACGCGTTGTTTTGTGCTCAATAACGTATTGTTTTACGCTCAAGTACGTATTGTTTAGTGCTCAATAACGCATTGTTTAGTGCTCAAATAACGCATGGTTTTGTGCTCAATAACGTTTTGTTTAGTACTCAATAACGCATTGTTTTGATTGGCGGTCGACAAGTTTAAGTCATCGTACAATTGCAGATTTTCGAATTGACTTAATACAAAGTATTTCCTTCTTCTAATAACAACTGTAATGAATTAATGTAAGAATACACGCCGTTCTCCTATCGAGGTAGGTAGAGAGGACAGAACGGCTGACTTTCCTATCTCGACACACACCCTTTGCCCCTTCTACCTCCTCATTATTTACTTATACGATTTCTCTGACTTTCTACGTTTCTTTTTTTCAAAATATAAACTACAATTTTTTTATGTCTTCCTCTCACGAGCCTTCCACTCACATTTGTTTTGTTAGTCTTTATTTATTCATTCGTTTCACATGACCGAACAATTACCGAGTACCCTTCCTCATCTGAACTCTCTTCAGGAGTTGACTGAGAAGACCAATCGAATCCGTTTTAATAATATGGAAACTCCGTTAATTAATATTATTGATGTTGTAATTCGTTAATTGAGTTGTACATTTTCTTTTTCTGCACTATAAAAAAAAACAAAAGAACAAACGACCAATCTCAAACAGTGTACAAAACAAGGAACACATTAGCTTTAAATTTATTGACGACTTTTCTTCATAGTTTGAATTTTGTTGTTATTCGCGACTTTCCCTTATCTCGCTGAAAGCTTGTATTTTTCGGTTTACGTCATTTTCAATATTTGTATTTTGGCGCTTTGATTTAAATGTAATATTTTAAGATAAGTACTATCTAAACTCATTCTAAAAATATATCGATCAAAAATCTATGATATACGTTGTATTAAGTGCGCACATCCAATAAAAGTGATTGCCAACGAGTTCTTAAGATGAGTGATTCAACATTTTGAGCCATAATACGTGGCCAAACTCCGAAAGCATATTAATACGCGCACTGCTTTTGTTCTTCTTTTGTTTTTTTTATTATTCCATCTTATTAAATGCTGATCTTATACGATGGAACATGACAAAATATCTTATGTCTTATTACATCTTATTAGATGTTGATCTAATACGATGGAACATGACAAAATATCTTATGTCTTATTACATCTTATTAGATGTTGATCTCATACGATGGAACATGACAAAATATCTTATATGTCTTATTACATCTTATTAGATGTTGATCTAATACGATGGAACATGACAAAATATCTTATATGTCTTATTACATCTTATTAGATGTTGATCTAATACGATGGAACATGACAAAATATCTTATATGTCTTATTACATCTTATTAGATGTTGATCTAATACGATGGAACATGACAAAATATCTTATATGTCTTATTACATCTTATTAGATGTTGATCTAATACGATGGAACATGACAAAATATCTTATATGTCTTATTACATCTTATTAGATGTTGATCTAATACGATGGAACATGACAAAATATCTTATGTGTCTTATTACATCTTATTAGATGTTGATCTTATACGATGAAACATGACAAAATATCTTATATGTCTTATTACATCTTATTAGATGTTGATCTTATACGATGGAACATGACAAAATATCTTATGTCTTATTACATCTTATTAGATGTTGATCTAATACGATGGAACATGACAAAATATCTTATGTCTTATTACATCTTATTAGATGTTGATCTCATACGATGGAACATGACAAAATATCTTATATGTCTTATTACATCTTATTAGATGTTGATCTAATACGATGGAACATGACAAAATATCTTATATGTCTTATTACATCTTATTAGATGTTGATCTAATACGATGGAACATGACAAAATATCTTATATGTCTTATTACATCTTATTAGATGTTGATCTTATACGATGGAACATAACAAAATATCTTATATGTTTTATTACATCTTATTATATGTTGATCAAAATACGATGGAACATAACAAAATATCTTATGTGTCTTATTACATCTTATTAGATGTTGATCTAATACGATGGAACATAACAAAATATCTTATATGTTTTATTACATCTTATTATATGTTGATCAAAATACGATGGAACATGACAAAATATCTTATGTGTCTTATTACATCTTATTAGATGTTGATCTTATACGATGGAACATGACAAAATATCTTATATGTCTTATTACATCTTATTAGATGTTGATCTTATACGATGGAACATGACAAAATATCTTATATGTCTTATTACATCTTATTAGATGTTGATCTTATACGATGGAACATGACAAAATATCTTATGTGTCTTAGTACATCTTATTAGAAGCTCTATTAACACTAAAGTTCCAAGTTCAACAACGGTTCTTGATAATTTTTTAGTCATTTTGAATTTTCTCGCACTCATCTATGTTACAACATCATGTTGCCTGAAATATATGTCAAGCTAAATATATTCAATATTGTTCTATCTTTCTTGTAGATTTAGGTTGAAGCATTGCCAGTGCTGATTTATCTTAGTTTTTTTTCCGCTTGTCTTGTATTGGTTGTATAAAATTTGTCGTAAGTGATATCAGTGCTTTTTTGGTGACTCTCGTAGCATAGTTGGTAAGACGCTTGTCTCTCAATCGGAGAGTTGTCGGTTTGATTTCCGTTGGAAACAAGATTTTGGAAAAAGGATTCCAGTCTGCTTTTCACGTAAGGCCTCTTTAATATCCTTCTGGTTGGTTGGAAGAGATTGCCACATGGCAATAATCCCACCTGGTTGCATTGTTTACACCGAAAATATAATGCAATACAATCGTTGGTAAAGCCCCTGTCTCCCGACTCGCGGGATTCGGTTTTACTATTAGATTGTACCCAAATTATAAATAAAAACGGTCCCAATCTAGTTTACCATTTAACAACTTTCCGGTTTGTTGGAAGAAATTACTACATGGTAATAAACCCGCCAATTCGTAGCGTATACAACATAAGTGTTTTACAATATAATAAGATTTCCTTGAATAACCCACCATAATAGTAATAACAATAATCAATTCGTGTTTTTTTTTTCAATTATTTTTTTAATATTACAACAATGATTCATTGATATTTATAGAAAAAAAATTATTACATTATACACTATGTTATATTTTTTAAACGAAAAAATATTTAAATTATACATTTTTTTAAATTCATTTAAAATACATTATGTCATCAATTTTAGAGAATTTCGTCAGTTACCAAAGACTATCTTTTCGATATCGAATCAATTTATCTTTTCGTTATCAAGTTTTATCTTCTGGGAGTTCATAGACATTTAATTAATATATGATCTGTACAGCGCTGTCAAGTAATAAATAAAAAAAATTGTGAGTGTTTATAATTTATTAAATACAGTTCTTCATGAAGAATAAGGTCTGCAAGTGATCAATGAATAATGGGATACCACTCATTCACAAGATGTTTGGTACTGTAAGGGTACCCCGTACGAATGAATGAATGACGTGGAGAGGTTAGGATAACCTTTTTAACGAACCTTGACATGACTGGGTCGTTCGTTTTGGGTAACATCGATAACCTCCGTGGCCTAGTTGGTAAGACGCTTGTCTCCTAACCCGGAGATTGCTGGTTCGGTTCCCGTTGGAGCCCAGATTTAAACAAAAAAGGATTCCAGTCTGATTTTCACTCGAGGCTTCTTTAATATCTTTCTGGTTGGTTGGTTGGAATGGCACATGGCAATAATCCTGCCAGGTTGAAATGTACAACGAAAGTTTAATACAATACAATAACATCGGAAACTGAATCCGTAACGCCATGGACGACCTCCGTGGCCTAGTTGGTAAGACGTCTGTTTCCCAACCCGAAGGTTGCGGGTTCAAATCCCGCTAGAACCTAGATTTTTTTTAAAAGTCTTCTATTCACTCAAGGCTTTTTTAATATCTTTCTGGTTGACTGGAAGATAATGGCACATGACAATAAGCCCGCCAGATTGTACTGTATACAACGAAAGTGTAATACAATACAATAACATTGGGAATTGAATCCGTAACGCCACTGTGAACGCCAAGCGTCTAACTTACTAAGCAACAAAGTTTGTCCATTAATAATGACGTGTTTTAACAATCAGCTTAATGTTTTTAAATATCATGCAATCTTCGTTGTATAATTTATTTTTTATTTTATTTTATTTACACGTTACAAGAAATATACACAATTTTAATGGATCTGGGTTTGTTGCCTTTCATTTGTCGTGTCTCCAGTAAACTAGGTTTTTGTGTCTATCTCACTGAGGGCAAAGACTAGTTGATAAGACTTTTTGTCTTCCAACTAGAAATTTCGGGCTCGATTACCGATGGCAATAAAAAAGATTCTTGTTTGCCCCTTACAGGCACAGGTAAACTTCACTTATTTTAACTCAGGCTGCACAAAAAATAAAAAGTCAAGTTTCTTATAACTTTTTTTAATGTGTTTGAAAAATGGTACATACAAATGCTAAATTAACATATTTCCACTTCCTCAGTAGGTCAAGGAACTCCTGGTGAGGTGGTACAACTTATGTACCACTAGTCCATATTTCCACTGGTACTTCTAATGTACCACCAAATAGTGCCGAAATACGAGTACATCCAAGTAAATTTAATTTTTAACCTAAATATAAATTTACCACAATTACTGAAGTCAATTTTATCACAACACAACTATTTTTTATTAAAATTTAATACAAATATATAACGTTTTCTTTTATACGCACAAGTCGGCACACCAAGAACAACTAACTGTTAATAATATTAGAAGCTAAATGAATTTGAACAGGACCAGACCTGCAGCTGTGCGGATATGAGTCATAAGTATTATATTATACGAAGTGGTACATAATCTGAGCGTTCATGCAACAATAGAGAGAGGTTTAATAAGTGGTACATTGCGTGTACCATTTTGCAGTACTGCGTCAAAAAAAGGGGGTACTTAACGTGGACCACTAAGCCTGTAAGAGTTAAGAGTTTTTCTGGCAAAAATACTCTTACGCTCCAAACGTAAGCGAGTGTTATTGCCTCTCCACATTTGGAATCCAGAATTGGGAAAAAACATTTTATTTTTATTTTCATGGTGGTGTTATGTAATTAGTGCACATGGGCATTGTGTTTGGAAAATTATATCGGTCAAATGGCCACCTTGGCTCCTGTAACAGATGATGACTGAGCAAAATTTTCAATAACGGAGTTACATGAATGGATACGTATCATATGTGTGCGATGACACGAGTGATGCTGGATTTAAGGTTGTAGCGACTATACGTGCGGTCACTGAACCCACGAGACGACCTTTGCCCCACCTTCACAATGCGAGACAAACAATGGACAAAGTCCACACGGTCGGTCATTCAACTCACTACTAGCGGAGACCGCATTCCATGAGGAAAGGAGAGAGCAACATATCTTCCGCGCTGTCTCTCAAAACAATGAATACCTACGCATCGACAATAAACATATTGTAAGCGCAAAGACGAGACAGCGATATATCTCGTGCGCATTCCCGCACACGTCCAAAATATTATAAATACCGACGTTTATCAATAAAATTCCTCTTGGCATATTCCGATTTCGACAAGTTTTTATTTATCAACAATCATCCTCGTCATCCGGAACAACCGTTTCTAAAAGGTCATCGATGGTTTTTAGATTCTTGGCGTACATTTGAGATTTAACATAACTCCAGAGAAAAAAATCTAAAGGGGTTAAATCACACGATCGTGGCGGCCATTCGCACTTCCACGGCGAGAAATTACACGGTCGGAGAACTTTTCCTGCAATAAAGCCATTGTTTCATCAGCAGTATGACAAGCAGCCCCATTCTGCTGGAACCATATGTTTTCCATGTTCAAATCGTTCAATTGATGCCAAAAAAAGTTTCAATCGTGTCACGATATTGATTTCCATTGACCGAAGGTATTATTTCATAGGGATGCGCAACAAGAACTGCAATTTTAAATTTGCCGCCATTTTTCAGCTGTTAAACGTGTGATATTTATAATGGACATACGTCATCTACATAACCTATTAATTAATCATGCAGCGGTACACGATTGCAGAACTTAATTAAAATGTAAACTTGCAGTTCTTGTTGCGCCAACCCTATATTATGACCCTACCAGTTTCAAAGGTTTCACCTTATCAGGAGATCACAAATAAAACTAAATTATGTCCGGGCAGGAACCGACAAACTAGACACATCTAACTGTAAAAAATCGGAAGGGGGTTGTCGGTGGAGTAAGACAGGAGATGACTTCGGCTTTAGAAACATGTAAACTGCACTGACTTCGAATTTTACCGTTAAGTGCGTCTAGTCTATCGGTGCCGGTCCGGCCATAATTCGGTCTTGATTATACTCAACAGATGAAATAAATGTGAAATAATAAATGGAAAAACAGTGTTTTAGTAAACCAATTACAATGGTACCTCGGGTTACGAACTTAATTCGTTCTTTGATTCCGTTCGCGAGCCGAAATGTTCGCAAACCGAAATTAATTTTCTTTTGAGCCATAAAAATGGTTAATTTAATGCAAAATATACTGTATATTATATATATAAAAAGCAAAAAAAATTGTTCACAACGCGCAAACAATGTTCACAACGCGCGCACCTGAGAACGACTAATGCTTAATTGCGTAATGCGCCGTTACAACTAATTCGCGAGCCGAGGCATTGTACGCAGGTCGAGTCCAAATTTGTTCGGAAGTTGTGTTCGTAAGCCGATTTGTTCGTGACTAGAGGCGTTCGTGACCCGAGGTTTGACTGTGCAATGTATTGAAACCCTCACAGTGTTAACGTCTTAATTATAAATAATGAAATATATTAATTATTACATTTATATCAAAATGTAACGAATTGAAATATAATTGGTACAGATTCACAGAGTCTGTGTATTTTTCCTTCGCATCATAGTTCAGTAGCCTGGTCCCAATCTCTTCTAACACTGTTATCTCTTGAACTATGAGGACCCGCCTGCTCCATTTGCCTTCGAGCAGATAAGCGGTTGTTAAGCCAATGTTCAGTGCTTGATAAATCTATTAAACAATTATCAGTTAATTACTATACAAAAATATAGTAATATTTTTCCGATAATGGTGTATGTCTTTTTGGGCACTTAGTGTTTTATTCTTATCAATGTTTTGTATCATATTTTAGGAGTGCTTCTAATTTATTTATTTACTTAATGCAGAACACTTTTGTGTTATTTATTTAGTTTTTAGAACTCAATTAAGACGTATGTTAAAATGTAACCCGTAAATATACACATACATACCTAGTCTTGCCATAAATTCTGTTATTTTTATTTATTTAACACTTTTATTGCAATACAATCTGGCGGGATTATTGCCAGGCGGCAATCTCTTCCAACCAACCCGACAAAAGTAAATTAAGCAAGTTACATGGTCGCATAAATCATTCAAATGACTATCCATCCCCACGAAATCCATAAACACATACGTGAGCATATGCCCACGAACACCACAAAGATGGACAATCAACCGAAAACTATTTTTCATATAAAGTGAGATATCATCAAACAAAAGGAAATGATTGGATGGTGGAGAGGAAAGGAAAAGAAAAATCAGGAATGAAACACGTTATTTTACTGACTAGAAATTAAGAGTTTTTTCAGTCGCTTCTTAAAGCATGCCAAGGACGGAGCGAGTCTTATATTGGTTTGTAACTGATTCCAGAGTCTCACTGCATGGACAGTAAAGGACGACGTAAAGTAAGAAGAGCGGTGAACTGGAAAGGCCAATAAACAATATCTGTTTGAGCGTAGCGCTAATCCATGATTGGAAAGACGTTGATAATTTTCGGCGAGATAAGAGGGTACGGCGGGATAGTTAAGGATGTTATACAATAGAGACAGTATGTGAATTTGGCGTCTATTTCTAGCATTCAACCAGTTCAATGCCTTCTGGTATGAAGTGATATGGTCGTACTTTCGTAGGTTGAAAATGAATCTTAGACACATATTTTGAAGACGCTGTAATTTGTCTAGCTGTTCCTCTGTAACATCCAAGTAACATACGTCCGCATAGTCCAGAATCGGAAAGAGCAGAGATTGTACGAGTAAAATTTTGGTTTTAGTTGGTAGGGATCTTTGCAACACTTTAAGGGAATGAAGTCTGAAGAAGATCCTTCGGCTTACCTCATTTATTTGATCTCGCCATGAGAGAGTGTTATCTGTTACAAAGTTTTTGAATTATAATAAAAAATCAGTGCATCTTACAAATGATTTAAATGAAAATATACATCTTTTTCAAAATGTCCTCCCCTTGCCCTCACACAGGCCTTTAACCCTGAGAGATCGGCGCACTGCTATAGCAGTGGAAGAAATTTGTTCTACCCTTGTATTCTAAATGAATATCATTCATTTAGAATACAAGGGTACATATTCTAAAATATATTTATGTTGTAACAATATATTTTTTTTGTTTTTTTGTTGTTTAAAATAAATATTTATCACGAACGTCCGAATCGTAAATATATCTCAGCACTAGATAGACAATTATATTTTTTTCTCGTAGCGCTCTCAGGGTTAAACGTAACGGCTAATCGTCAATGGCAGTACGCACGATGCCCATTGGAAAATTGGCTACTGCTTTCTTCAATGATTGTTTCAGACTCTCCAAATTTTTATGTCGTCTGCTACAGGCCATGTTCTTCAACACTGACCACAATCTGTAGTATAGTGGATTTAATCTGGGCTTCCAGAAGGCCGATCTTCAGCTCTTATAAACTCTGGTGTATGAATTTCTAGCCATTGCTGGGTGGACTTTGCCTTGTGGGCTGGAATAGAATCTTATTAAAAGATCCAATGACCTGAATTAAACATGATCTTATTAAGAGGCTTGACGAACTTCTCCATAATGTCATTTTGGTATGAATTTGCACTTGTCTTCACACCCTGAGCACAAAAATGTACGAGGGTCATCCATAAAGTAAGGTTACAACATTTATGTAGGATCGAAAAATGCTTGTATTTAATTGAAATTCACAGGATACTTCACAAATATATTAAACTATTTTTCAACGTAATCGCCTTCGTGATCGAGACATTTCTGTAGTCGGGGCACCAGCTTTTGTATGCCAGTGTCATAGACCTTCGCCGCCAGCTCTTTCAGCCACTTCTTCACAGCTTCCTTG
This sequence comes from Odontocerum albicorne, assembly GCA_949825065.1. Lineage (NCBI taxonomy): Eukaryota > Metazoa > Arthropoda > Insecta > Trichoptera > Odontoceridae > Odontocerum > Odontocerum albicorne. Next base: position 39,345,762 of record OX463854.1, on the reverse strand, counting down.
ACCTCCTGATCGTTGGAATTGTTGGGGTGTAGTGACACACCCACGTCTCATCCCCCATCACGATAGAGTTCAGAAAAGCTTTTCCTTCCTGTGCAAAACGATTCAAAAATTCACGCGTGACGGTCATGCGATTTTGACGGTGCTCCGGTGTGAGCATTCTGGGCACCCATCTCGCACACAACTTGTAACCAAGTTTTTTTCGATACAATATTACTAAGGCAACTTTGAAAAATGTCAGGAAATTCTTCGTGAAGGTCGTCAAGCGTCACACGCCGGTCATTTCGAACTTGTTCTTCAATTTTTTGCACAAGTTCGTCAGAAATCACTGCCTTGCCTCGTCGTGAGTATCAGTACGGCCTTCTCTGAACAACCTAACCCACTTTGTGACATGTTGTCGACTCATCACATCACTACCATAAACTTTCACGAGCTTTCGATGAATATTCGCGGCGGTATTGTTCAGCAAAGTCAAAAAACTGATGACCGCGCGGGTCTCGCACGGACGAGAGTTGGCGGGAGCGCGCGATGACTTCTCCATCGGAAGAATTTACTGTGACTGAACAAAATGATTGACAAACACGCGGGACCAAACAAACTGACCGTTAGGATCCCCCCTACATCAACTTCGAAACAAAAAAAATCGAAACATTCATAGCATTTTCACCGTACAATTCGCAAATATCGCGAGCAGCTTTATTCCCTCGAATTAACGCGAACAGAAGGTGTCGAAAATGCTCCCTTTCGTCTACTTGCCATTCTATTTTGAAGGCTTGTAATCAAATAAAATAATATATGTAACGTAAAAGCAGAAAATTATCTTTCGAATGACGTATAACATTTACCATTTTGTTTAACTTTTGGTGCTCATTTTTAAATTTGAAAAAAAAAACGGACACAATTTATGTTAACACCCAATATATACTCGTATATGTTTATTTTGTAATATTTTTAATATGTTAATAAACGTGTGATCGATTCCCGAGTTAAGCGCTCTTGATGAGAAGTCAGTTCTCTAAACGGCGCTATATAAATTGTCCTTTAATAAAGGCCCAGTGAATAAATAAGTAAACACGCCTTTTTTTTTAGAATCATAAAACATTCAACGTAAAACCTTTATTTTGATTATCTTGTTTTGTTGATTCAACAGGCCCATTGTACTCGTATTTCATCATTTTTTCGTTCCGTTTTCTCCTAAATATTTAATGAAAAATATTTTATTCAGAACGAAAACATGTTCGGCTTTTCTTCTCTGCATTACAAAGGTCAGCCGTTATTATTCCGCTGTTTATACATCCTTAGTCGAACTCGGCCCGACAGCCTTAAAGGCTCACCTTGTAAAAGTTCAAACAATTATATTCCTAGAAGGATACTCTCGAAATATCTCGAGCTTACCTCTAGACCGCTTAATGCTTTGCTTCTCAATTTGTGGTTCGTGTTATTGAACGTGGGTATTTATAAAATGTTTTGAAGCTTTCGCGGTTCTTCGTGTCAGTTGCATAACGTCTTTCTCGGTGTTGCACCACGTGATTATGATACGAAACCAGGTGTTACTACGATTTTGAAAGGCCTTATTAGAACTTGTTATGAGGTGTGAAGAAAGACCTATTTATAAAGTGGTTATGAGGTAGGAAGTTCGGGAATAGTAATCATAATAAAAAGACAATTTATATAACGTCGTTTAGAGCAGTGTTCCCCAACCGGTGGTCCGCGGCCCGGTGCCGGGCCGCAGAGACTTTCCGCCGGGCCGCAAACAGTATGTCAAATTTCAAGAAATTCGCCATGCAAAAATATTAAATATAGGATTTTTTCGCTTGTACGTTGACTTGTATTTTTAGTAATTGTTAAATAAATATAATTGGTATGATAATGCGACACGATGGTCGCTGGTTTTCTCAGAATGGAGTCATAAATCTTCTCAGATACACTTAGGGAGAACGGAAATATTTGCTCTTGGATAGTGAACTCGGATGCAAAACCCTACCTTAATATATTTCCAAGAATTTCATAATATATAATTGTTTTCATTTTGGAATGGGCCGGTGAGAGTACAAGTAAAAAATGTCAGAGACAGCACTGCAGCCAAGAATATCCAATATATTAGCAAAGATGCAACAGCAGGTTTCGCATTAGTTCGTTGAAAAAACCCCATTGTTTTTGTTAAATTTTAATTGTATCAGACAATGTTACAATTAAAATTGTAACTGTTATATGTTTATTTGTTAATTATATTGTAGTTACATACGAGCACGTCCATCTGTCACAATATAAGATTTAAAAAATATTAAATAAAAAAACCATTTTTATTTCAGTATTAGTGGTCCGCGAAAAAAATTTCCTTTTTGTACCAGTCCACAGGTCTAAAAAGGTTGGGGAACACTGGTTTAGAGAACAAACTCTCTTCAAAGAGTCTAACTCGGGATTCAAACGCACTATTATTCTTTCTTCTTCTTCCTGGCACTGTCCCAACTCATTGCCTAGGTAGGCTGTTGGGGTCAGCTCTTCTCGTTCTCAGGCTGTATGTTCTTCGGTTCTGGGTGTCGCTTTCATCTAGGCCGTTTCTCTGCAGGATTTTAGAGCATTGAGTCATCCAGGAGTTCTTTGGTCTTCCTCTGGACGGCTGTTGAGGAAGATCCACAGACATTGCACGTATGGTCTGGTGGTCTCCATCTTATGTGCCCGTACAATCTCAGCTGTCGCTCTTCCCGTTTACTGTTTATATCGGTGACTCCCAGGCTACCACGAATGCGTGAGCTCTTAATTCTATATTTTAATGATACTCCTGCCGACCACCTAAGCATTCGCATTTCTGCTTTCAAGTTGCCTAGAGTAGGAGTTATACATAGTCCAGCATTCTGAGCCATACATAATTGCGGGTCTACCGATAGTCTGGTATACCTTGCCTTTCAGTTTTATAGGCATTTTTGGGTCACACAAGACACACTATTATTGACGTATTAAAAATATTACAAACAAATAATATAAAGACAGGAATGTGATGACGGTCGCCATTAGATTAGGAACTTCTCCGTATCTGCATATTTTTAGATAAACATATTTGGTAAGTAAACCGCAGAACTAACCAAGGGAAGATGAACTACAAAAAACCTTAACAGATCTTCCGTTATTTGATAGTAACAAATTCGGCTTTAGGTGGAGTGTAGTGTATTATTTATATATAATTATATGTATGGAGAGATGCATGTTGGGATATACTAAAAGAAACCGTAAACGAAACACCTGGATTCGCAATATAACAAAAGTAGAAGACGTTATAAAGGTGTGCAAAAGAATGAAGTGGCAATGGGCAGGACACGTAGCCAGAATGTCAGACTCCCGATGGACATCCGAAATAATCCAATGGTACCCAAGAGGCATAAAGAGGCCCAGAAGAAGACCGAAAGTACGCTGGATAGATGAAATCAGGAAGCATGGCAGCATCACATGGCATCAACGAGCAAAAAACCGAACTATTTGGAGTCAACTTGGGGAGACCTTCATCCAGCAGTGGATGGACGTCCCCTGGTTGACAATGATAAATGTTGATAAGATTTTTCAAAAAGGGGTTGTTTTCAAATGCTTCCTAAAGCTGCAAACTCCACCCATATATAATTTGAGGCAGACAAATGCCGATCCAATTTAAATATTAAAAACCTGGCACGATCAAATAAATTGAATTCTGAAAAAAAAAAAAAAAAAAAGAACTTTGAGATGGTAAGAGTATTTTTGAAAAGGGTGTTTAAACCTAACAGAGACGACAGTGTATACCAGAATAGAATAAATTGAATATATGTTCCTTCTACCTACTCAAATAGGGACTTTGCATGATGATAATGACTATTCAATGTTTCCTTTTTGTACATTTCTTAATAGTTTCCAGCTTTAAAAAATAAAATTACTTCTTTATATTTTTTGTATTTTATTATGAAGTGGAAATATGTTCGCTCTACCTACCTCAATAGGGATATGGCGTTATGGTTATATTATTATATGTGAGTGGAATAAGTGATTATTAATATATCTGAGTGGAATAAGTGTGAGAGGAAGACCAAAGAAAGGATGCTTGAATCAAGTAGATAATATTCTGGAAAAGGAAACGTAAAAAGTCAGAGAAATCGTAGGTGTGTAGATATGTGGCGTTCTATCATATCTGCCTAGCCCGATGAGGCAATGGCGTGATGGTAAAGGGTCTTTCAAATTGAACGATTTTTTTTAATTCTTGAATTAAACACAATTTGCTTTGATTTAAAAAAAAACTGTTTATTGGTCATTGAAAGTGTGACATTTAAACACAAAAAACAATATACGCCAAATGTCCACCTCTTGCAGCTCCACAGATGTCCACTCTTTTGTCAAAATTTTCGATGTCATTTTGGCATAATTGCGGTTCTAATTCACCGATAACGCGAATAATTTCGTCCTTCAGTTCAGGAATTGATTGGGGGTCATTCTTATTCACGTAACCCCAGAGAAAATAGTCCATCGGTGTCAGATAACATGATTTTGGCGACCAATTAACATCAACGTTTCCGGAGATGTTAGTTAATACATAAAATAATTCAACAATTTGAACGCGTTGTGTTGTATATGACTCAATTTATATGAATGTTATACATTACACTTCTCAAATGTCACAAGACCCAGGCAAGTTCGCGACGCCACCTGTGTTTTATCGAAGAATTAAAAGAAACGCTCAATTTGAAAGACCCTTTATGTACCATATATATATGTATTGTATACAATATAAACAGACATGGTTCTAGAGGTAATCATCTCTTTCTCAGGGTGTTTATTTGTTTTTTTTTTACCCTTTTCTGAAACTGTTAGGAAAGTACAATACATACTTACCCTTTTCTGAAAAAAGATCGACGTTCCTTCTATCTTTCCCAATCTTATAATGTCGTCGGTTTCACACATTCTTTTTATTTCTGTATGTCTCATTCTGTGTTTTATTTTTAATTTATTTTCATAATTTCGTGTACACATTTAAACATGATACATCTGGCAAGATTATAGCCAAACAGCAATTATTTCCAACCAACCAGTTTATCCTAGATACATAAGACTGTTTTAATCCATGACGGATTATACACAAAAAATAAGAACGTTCGTTTAAATTTAAGAAAAAAAAAATCAAATAAATTGATTATATTTATCAATAATTCAATGGTGTTTTTGGTAAAGAGGTATAAATCATCAATTACGTATTTGTCAGTTTGAAGTTTTGCAACATTTGTATTCCTGAAATACAGACTTCAGGTAAATTTTAAAGGTAAACTTTGAATACATAAATTATTTATGAATTCAAAATTAACCTGAGGTCTGTATTTCAGGAATACAAGTGTTGCAAAACTTCAAACTGACAAACAAGTAATTGATGACTCTCTTTACCAAAACGCCATTGAATTGTAGAAATAGAGGAAACTGGTTTGTTCAAGGATTCGTTTGGATTGGAATCCTAAGTTATGGGGTCCTTGAGGAAAGTTTACTCTCTAAACCAGTGTTCCCCAACCTTTTTAGACCTGTGGACCGGTAAAAAAAGGAAAATTTTTGCGCGGACCACTAATACTGAAATAAAAACGTTTTTTTTTATTTAATACTTTTTTAATCTTATATTGTGACAGGTAGACATATATATGTAACTATAATTGACAAATATACATATTACAATTAAACAATTTTAATTGTAACATTGTCTGATACAATTAAAATTTAACAAAAACCATGGGGTTTTTGCAACAAACAAATGCGAAACCTGCTGTTGATCTTTGCTAATATATTGGATATTCTTGGCTGCAGTGCTGTCTCGGACAGACGAAGTGCTGCATTCACGTCCAGTATATTTCTTTGTTTCGATTTTATTGAGAACATGGATGAAAATCCTATATTAAATATTTTTGCATGGCGAATTTCTTTAAATTTGGCATACTGTTTGCGGCCCGGCGGAAAGTCTCTGCGACCCGGCACCGGGCCGCGGACCACCGGTTGGAGAACACTGCTCTAAACGGCGCTTTGTAAATTGTCCTTTTATTATTAGTATTATAAGAAAGACAAACAAAGGAAAATTTGGATCAAGCAATATTCTGAAAAGTGTAGTATTTTATCAATGCTCGAAGGAAAATTTGGATCAAGCAATATTCTGAATAGTGTAGTATTTTATTAATGCTCGAAGGAAAATTTGGATCAAGCAATATTCTGAATAGTGTAGTATTTTATTAATGCTCGAAGGAAAATTTGGATCAAGCAATATTCTGATTTGTGTAGTATTTTTTATTAATGCTCGAAGGAAAGTTTGGATCAAGCAATATTCTGAATAGTGTAGTATTTTATCAATGCTCGAAGTAAAATTTGGATCAAGCCATATTCTGAATAGTGTAGTATTTTATCAATGCTCGAAGGAAAATTTGGATCAAGCAATATTCTGAATAGTGTAGTATTTTATTAATGTTCGAAGGAAAATTTGGATCAAGCAATATTCTGAATAGTGTAGTATTTTTTATTAATGCTCGAAGGAAAATTTGGATCAAGCAATATTCTGAATAGTGTAGTATTTTATCGATGTTCGCTTTAACGCAAATAAGGATGGTGCACATCTGATAAATCTTGGATGTTCGTTCCACAGTCACACCGATTGAGTCACTAATGAAAATGTGTAAAATATGGTTCGATGTGTTAGTATTATGCAAAGAAGCCTCATCGCCTGATCGAAGAGAACGTTCGTATTGTGAAAAAGGATTTCTTGGCGAAGATACGAAGGAGAATTGGGTTTGTTCTTCTTCAGTTTCAATCCTGGGGATTGGTTAGCGCCAAAGCCCCGCATCTCCTCCTCCACTCCGCTCGGTCTTCAGCGATCCTCTTGAGCTCTGTATAGGAGGTGCAGTCCATATCGTGGCATATTTGCTCCAGATACTCTCGGCGAGGATGCCCTCTGCCAATCGATACCTCAATCATTTCCTTCAGTATATTGTGCAGGAGATTTTCATGTCGCAGCATATGACCCATCCATTCTGCACGCCTTTCCGATATAGTGTTTGACAGGTGCCTGGTTTCTTCGATCCTGCTGAGAACCTCGTCATTTGTAATGTGGTATCTCCATGAAATCCTTAGGATTCGTCTATAGGTCCACATCTCGAAGGCCTCCAATCTTTTTCGATCCCTTTCGCCTGTGTACCATGGGTTTGTTAAGCACGCAAAATAATGTCGACAGAATGTGAAGGTCCCATCGCTGTCTGATTTTAAGCCATTGAAGTATGTTCCGGAACTCGGACACGTGGTCACACTTCCTCAGATGTAAACGTTTCCTATCGCTACACGCCATTAGAAATCCCTCGTAACTTCTCCATTATGTTAAAAAATTTGATCAATAAAATTGAAGCATATCATATGGAATTCGCCTGTTCTTGGTGAGATGGAACCCTTATTTATATATAAAAACGGAATTCTCTCACCTTACCACCCCCGCCTGCAAACGCCCCAATTCCACATTTCCCTTAACCTACGATATTGATCATGCGATGAAATATTGAATTTTACATTTTAAAACACGACTTTTATTACTCGCCAGTGACTTATTTTATTAATTATTACAGTTTCACCCCTGAGATATATAAATATTCAAATCTTAGGGTATACCTTCTATAACGAAAATAAACTGATACACAATATCTAAGTGTTTCCGGTTCACCGTTTCCTTTTTTCCCTAAGGGATGCTGGGAGGCCGGGTATGTATGCGGGCTGAGCACGACTCAAGATTGGTATTTAAGAGATAATCTAAAGTGGGGGTTATTTCTTCATCCCTTTTCTACACGATTTATTTTCTTATAAAGGTATAGGTCACCTAATCCTGACCTTTTCCAGACCAGAATATCTTATGAAGAAAATTAAGGATAATTAAAATAAAAGAACTGTAAGTGTTAAAAAAACTCGAATTTATTTTAGTAGTGACATTTCGTGAGCTCTATTCTGTGCTTAATTTGAGCTTTTGTAGCTTCTTAGCTACTGTGCATTAATTCTGGAGGAGATCTGGGCCAAACTACCTAATTATTTTGATGAGTGAATGAGTTTTTTATAGTAATTATTTAGTATATCGTCGCGACCGCTCAACCGCTGATGTAGTATCCGCCAACTGTGGTGGCGGCGTGTTACTTGGATTGAGAAACTCTGATTCGGTTCTTGTTGATTGAGTGTCATTCCTAGAAACGGGTAATGAGACCAGATCTCTGTGTCAAAATCACTGCGAATAGTTTTTTTTGTAATATTTGTACGCGTTGTTTATTTTCCCCCAAACACAACTGAGGAGAAGTCCTCGCTCTTCTGTACCAATATTTTAGCTCACGTAAATTATATAAGATATAGAAAAGTAGTAATTCTTGGCGATTTTAACTTAAATAGCGCGATAGGGGCACGGGGGGTTCAAAACGAACCTTTGTGTGTTTCAACTGCCTACAGTTTGTTACAATTTAATAATATCCATAATGTTAACGGCAGGCTTTTAGATTTAATATATTTATGGCGACTATATGCGCGGTCACTGAACCCACGAGACGACCTTTGCCACCTTAACAATGCGAGACAAACAATGCAAAAGTCCACGCGGTCGGTCATTCAAGTCACTACCAGTGAAGACCGCATTCCATGAGGAAAGGAGAGAGCAACACATCTTTCGCGCTGTCTCTCAAAACAAAAGGATACCTACGCATCGACAATAAACGTATTGTAAGCGCAAAGACGAGACAGCGATATATCTCGTGCGCATTCCCGCACACGTTCAAAAACATTATAAATACCGACGTTTGTCAATAAAATTCCTCCGCATATTCCGATTTCGACAAGTTTTTATTTATCAACAATCATCCTCATCATCTCTCCTTTAAGGAACAACCGTTCCTAAATATTCAAATATTAGCACCAAGGTGCAACGCAACTCGCCCATTTTCATTCTCGTCCCTGAAGATCTTCATTATCCGGCACTAGAATTTGATCTCACAGTCTTCTCGGTCAAAGATAAAATTAATGCATCTTCAAAAAAAATATTGACAATCCAGTGTTTAAAAAATGGCGATTTGACAAAGGGAATTTCCATTCCTTATATCTGAAGACAAGGGATATTAATTGGGATCCCTTATATTCAGTTTTGGACGTGAATGAGGCGTTAGCATATTTGTATCAACATGTTGATTGTGTATTTGATGAGTGTTTTCTCGTAAAACCTAAAGAGTTGCGCAATAACCGAGGTGGTTCACAAGTGAAATTGTTAGGAATTCGTTTGGCTTAAAGACACTCTTTACTGAAAATGGAAACACTTTGTCGTCTGAGTGACTACGATGCATTCAAAAGTTCTCGCACTCAACTCAAACATAACATTGGCACAGCTTTTAAGGACTTCATAAGGAACTTAGAATGTCGAATTTTTTAGATGTTCCGATATGTTATAGTAATATATTCGGCTTTAGGTGGAATGTAGTGTTCATATTTAAACATCTAGACTAATAACAGATAGTAAAGGGTCGGTGATATATCCAATTGGCTAATCTAGATAAAGTCTGAGAAAAAAAGACCTATATCTCTTGAACGGCTGCGTGGTGTGTCACATTTAGCGAATTATGAAAGTATACTGTTAACCTTTACCTTCCTGTGCTAAAAAAATCCGCGCGTTTATGTGCTGTGTATTCAATACATATCAATACACATGTAAAAATGAGCGATTTAAAATCGGAAAAAATAAGAATATTCATAGACAATCGCTTAAACTAATTAAATTGAAGTCAAAAGTGATAATAATTTAAATTTAATTGCTGAAAACATGAAAAAAAAATATCGGCTGACGTTCACAAAACGGGCGAAGAGACCACTTCAAACGAATGCCCCCGTGCTACTAAAGCGAGAGAAGCGAGCGAACTGAGATTCTAGTTCTTGCGTTCCCATGTACCGAAGTAGAATGAGACGTGAATAACGTCGCTTCTCACCCATAGCGTTTTTTTAGAATGAATATACCTATGTCACACGTTTGATTGTATTGGTGAATTTATTCCCGATTTTCACAAAATATCTCTGATGTGGCCGATAAGTGTTAATTATTATTAATATTATTTTTTCATTCAATGCGTAAATGTATTACGGAGGAATACCTAAAATCTGAACCCAGTATTTATTATATCTATAGAGATATTAAAGTTTTTAGAAGCAATATGTACTAGTTGCACATCACAGGGAAGGAAGGGTTAGCTGCCTGCAATTCCACAATATATAAATTTAACTTCTTTGCTCAATTTCTCTAAACATTTTACCGTTATTAAATCCTGAAACATGATCTTGGTTTGTTGGTAGAATGCATACCTTCTAAACTTTATGTTTTGGTGTACGTTTCCCGATGGTGTCGAAATATATTTTTTCTAGAATTTACTATTTTTATGTCCAGGCCTTTTAACATGTATGATGGATTAGAAAAAATGTCGTATTCAACAATCCCATTAGAAACAATAAAAGTGCCTACTATACGAGGATAAGGCATCGTTATCAAGGTATTAGGTGTTAACATAAGTTGTGTCCTTTTTTTTACAAATTTAAAAATGAGCACCAAAAGTAAAACAAAATGGTAAAGGTTATACGTCATTCGAAAGAAAATTTTCTGCTCTACAAGTAATTATGTTTGCTTTTACGTTACATATATTATTTTATTTGATTACAAGCCTTCAAAATGGAATGTCAAGTAGACGAAAGTGAGCATTTTCGACACCTCCTTCTGTTCGCGTTCAATCGAGGGAATAAAACTGCCAAAGCTGCTAGCGATATTTGCGAAGTGTACGGTGAAGATGCTATGAATCAAAGGACAGCTAGTCGATGGTTTTATAATGACGTCGAATGGTTATATAATGACATCGATGGTTTTATAATGTGATAATGACTTCGAATTGCGGACATGATTGGACGAATTCCTCGAGTCAAGACCGGATGGTTTTTATCGTACAGGCATTGAAAAACTTGTAGAACGTTGGGAAGAAGTTGTAAATAATGAAGGAGAATACATTATTGACTAATTTGTTGTATTTTTTTTGTTGTGTCCTCTTGTTCTTTTCATTTGGAAAAAAACGGACACAACTTATGTTAACAGCCAATACATAATCAGGCTATAAATCCACAAATGCATTGTTTTGAAATGACGACTGGTTTACCTTTCCGTGTTACTTGTTTTATATTTTAGATAATATAAATAAATCACGTTTTACTTGTAAAATCACGTATTTTGCTACATTTGAGTTTGTTTTCAACGTACCGTTTGATTTATCAACGTAATCCCTGTTTGTTACGAGAGCGATGCCGACGACCTCCGTGGCCTAGTTGGTAAGACACTTGGCTCCCGACCCGGAGTTTGTGGGTTTAAATCCCGCTAGAATCCAGATTTAAAAAAAATAAAGGATTCCAGTCTCGTTTTTATTTAAGACCTCTAACATCTTTCTGGCTGGTTGGAAGATATTGCCACATGGTAATAATCCCGCCTGCTTGTACTGTATGCAATAAAAGTGTAATACAATGCTTAGTTGTAACTGGTATCATGTTTTATTACTCGTAGAAGTGTGTGTGAGGTGTATTGACCCAAAATAGACATTTTTAATTAGGGTTAATTTTTTTCAATATTTAGTTATTTGTCCGGGTTTATTCCGCCTGTACACAGTATGGATATAGAAGGTAGAAATACGTGTCGCTGGGATTAATGGAATAGCAAAGTATTATAATTTATTATCGTTTGATTTTTTTGTAATACAGTTGAAAAATATTATTCAACTAACGGTCGAGTTTCGTAATGTGAAATAAAAAAATGTGCTTCGTTGTGAAATGGTGACACTTAGTGAAGAGATGTAAAGATGTTCGTGAATGTCGATAGTGAGTTATGTGCGACTGTATCCCAAGGCTATGGTTCGAATCTCTGGACATGTTTTGATTCCGAGCATGTCATAGAACCAGAAGATATAGGAGTCCTTGGTGTGAAAGTGGGTATAGATGAAAAATCAACACTGATAGAAAGTATACTGGTAGAAGTTATAAACGACAAAGTTACATAAAAAATAGATGGTACAGAAACAAAAGACCTTGAAATAGAAGTGGTAAAATGTGAAAAACAGATTGTCTAAAATTACAAGTGTTTGGATGTCAAAAGGAACAGAAAATGTAGTCAAAGAAGTGGTTATAGCCAAACAAACCGAAAATATAGAAACTTATGAAGCAGAATTCTTTAAAACACAAGCAGTAGTAGGCTAAACAACCCTTAATGTCATAAATGTGCTAGAGGTTAAAGGAACCTAAAACAAGAACTCAAGACGTCAAAGCTGCAGAAACTATAGAAGCAGAAATTGATGCTGATGCTGGCGATGTAGAGAATGAAGGTGACTCCGGGAGTCCAGCAGTACGGCAGCAGTCCGTGCGGTGTGTGGAAGAACCGGGTGGCCAGTGGCATCTGCGGATTTTTCAGAAATGTCAGTTAGTCAAACTTTAATTTTTATTTATTTTTTAATGTTTTAGATCTTTTTTTATAATACACGAGTTAAATATCCGTTAGTTAAACTTATTTAACTGACGGACACCTGTTCATTAGTTAGTTTTACTGTTAAATACAAAAATACCATATGTCAGTCAAACATGTTTTATTCTATTTATCAAGGTTGTAAGCCTCATCGCTTCCAACAATAGACTACTATATAGTCCAACTTAGTTATTGGTATCTGCAGTTTAAAGTTGTTGATGATGAATATGACTTCGATTTACATTTGCATGTCATTTAGTTTTTTAATTTTTTTCATAGGCCTTACGAGTATATTAGGTAAAGCGAAAAGAAATGTCAATTTTCATTTTTCGTCACATTGAAACCAGTTTGCCACCAGTTACCGTTGGGTTAACACGTCGTGGTTGGTATCGTTTTGAAGCTCTATTAATATCCTTTGTGTTTTGATATTCTTTTTTCGTTTTGGTCCATAGTACAAAAATGCAAAAGCCAGAGATTGAAGAGACACATTTGCGGTATTTTATGCTGTTTTTATTTGATAAAGAATTGAAGTCAAAAGAAGCTACCCAGACCATCTGCGATATTTCTGGAGACATCTTGAATCCTCAAAAGTGCCATAGATGGTTTCAAAAGTTTGAAAGTGGTGAAAGGGAATCGAAGGACAAACCAAAATCAGGAAGACCTCTTAAAATCGATGATGACACTTTAAACTCATTAGTGGAATCCGATCCGCGTAAAACCATCAAGGAATTGTCACAAGATATATTTGAAAAGGCTCGGAAAACAAAATAGACAAGGAATTTGGGAGCCGCACGAACTTTCTCCAACGGCCATGGAACAACGAATAACAATATGTTCCATCTTTACTCTCCAGATATGAAACTGATCCGTTTCTTAGAAGAATTGTTACTGGGGATGAGAAGTGGGTTTTCTACACCAATCCGAGGAGAAAAAAAACATTGGCTTTCGACAAATCAGGTACCTGTGTCTACCCCTCAGCCGACATTGACTCTGAAAAAGGTTTTACTTTGTGTTTAGTGGGATATTTTGGGAGTACTTCATTATGAATTACTAAAACCTGGTCAAACTGTTATAGCAGAGTTGCATTGTGTCCAATTAGAAAGATTAAAGGCAGAACTGCTTAAAAAACTATGAGTTTTAGTGAACAATCAGAGACGAATTCTACAACATGATAATGCAAGACCACACGTAGCAAGGATTACGCAGGAGAAAAAAAGAGAGCTAGATTTAGAAGTTCTGCAACATCCACCATATTCACCTGATATTGGACCTTTGGATTACCATATTTTTAAGTCGATGAAAAATTCGTTTCGAGATAAAAAAAATACGAATGTCGAACAAGTCCAAAATCACTTGGAGTCATATTTTACCGAAAAACCGCCAGAATTTAACGAATAAGGTATTAAAAAACTGCCTATTCTGTGGAGGAAGATCATCGGTAACAACGGTAATTATTTAACGGAATAATATTGTATAGTTTTTGTTTAAATCCATGTTTTGTCGCATTAAAAAATATTGTCATTTCTTTCCGCTTTGCCTTATATTATGAGGAGAGCACTTGGATACTGGGACGATGGGATTGTTATGTGAAAGAAAGTTCTCGAATCGAATATATGCAGATGATACGGCATTAATTGCCACATCATAAGAACAAATGGCCACGTTAATTAAAAACGTGGAACATGAGAGGAAGCTCTTAGGCCTGGAAATCAATAGAAAACTAAGTTGATGATAATAGACCGCATTAACAAACTGCCATCAAATAATGTGAATCGTGGTCTGGAAGTGGTTACTGACTTTATTTACTTATACTCCAGTATTACCAACAAGTGGATGCGAGGCTGAAGGGAAACGAAGAACTGGAATGGCAAAAAATACGATGTCAAAGCTGGAAAGATATGGAAGAGCAGACCCATCACCGTCACGACGAAAATGCGCCTAATGTATGGCGCAGACACTTGGACTCTGAGAGCAAGCGATATATGTTACATAAAATGGTGCTGGGTAAGAATGTTACGAATTGCATAGATAGCAAAGCGAATTAACGCCTCCATTCTCGAAGAAGTGAGAATTGTCGACAATACTCGTATGTCTTCGACGTGTCCTTTAATTCTTTGAGCATATTGCTCGTGACCAAGGAAACTGTTTGGAGAGACTTGTGGTTACTGGAAACGTGGAAGGTCGACGCACAAGAGGAAAAGTTCAAATGCGTTGGATTGATAGTGAGAGACGCAACAGGACTTCCCTTAACAACTACCCTTCGAACCGCGGAGCGCAGAGATGGATGGAGAGGAGTCGTCAGAGGTTATCATGGGAGTTACGATGCTCATTTATGAGCTACACGACAGGATGATAAATTTTATAAATTTGGACATTTCAATGGAAATATAAAACTATCAATTATAATTAGTAAATCTAACGACTCAATGGGGTTGTAAGCCTTGAGTCCAGCAGTACGACAGCAGTCCGTGCGGTGTGTGGAAGAACCGGGTGGCCAGTGGCATCTGCGTATTTTTCAGAAATGTCAGTCAATTTTAAATTTTTTTTTTTTTTTTTCTAGCGTTTTTATAATACATTATGAAACATTGGTTATCCAGTAGAGAGAAGGAGTTTCAAGCTAGTAACCATCATCAGGTGGATCTATTTAGAGAAAACTCATGAGAGTATCATATATAATACATTATGAAACATTGGTTATCCAGTAGAGAGAAGGAGTTTCAAGCTAGTAACCATCATCAGGTGGATCTATTTAGAGAAAACTCACGAGAGTATCATATATAATACATTATGAAACATTGGTTATCCAGTAGAGAGAAGGAGTTTCAAGCTAGTAACCATCATCAGGTGGATCTATTTAGAGAAAACTCACGAGAGTATCATATATAATACATTATGAAACATTGGTTATCCAGTAGAGAGAAGGAGTTTCAAGCTAGTAACCATCATCAGGTGGATCTATTTAGAGAAAGCCTGCTCAAATACATTTATCTCAATACGTTTCTTTTTAGTCACGTCTTATGGGATTCGCCTGTTAAATATGGACTGTGGTTTTAAGATCCGAGAAATATTTGCAATATATCATCATTCTTCACCGAAAAAATATTTTCTTTTCAAAGGAAACTCTCAACGTTCCCGACTTTTCAAACCCTTAAATCCTTCAGATATTCCAACTAAAATGGAATAGGTCGATGGGAACTGGCGAAGAAGGATGGGGGATTGTAAAAAGGTTAGGAAACCCGACGGCAACATGATGGTTTCCGTTTTGAGGATATTGAATTGAATTTTTCATTTATATCCTATCGATTGTCGATTTGTGAGGCGTATCGTCTTGCCGTCGAGTGAAATCAGGCGCTACCCGCAATTGGTATTTTGTTACTTTTATTCACGGTCACTGAAATAAGCATTTTTTTTTTATTTCCGTCACTTAAATATTATATTTGAATTGACATATCATAAACAAACTATCGGTGTTATGTTTTTCATTTGATCTAAGAAAAAAATGCTCTAATTACTTCATGCTCAAGGGGTATGTAGTGATGGGGAACATTTTTTTTCTTCAATAAAGCGCTCCTTGGATGAACCATGAAATATGGAGTAATAGTGAGTTATAAAGTAACTGTGAAACATGGAGTAACTTTGATACATGGATTGTCTGTGAAATATTGGAGTATCCGTGAACTATGGAATAACTGCAAAACATGGAAAATTCCGTAACATGGAGTAACTGTGAAACATGGATTAACCGTGAAATATGGAATAACTGAAACACGGATTAACCGTGATGTATGAATAACTGTGAAACTTGGATTGACTGTAAAACATGAATTAACCGTGAAATATGGAATAACTGTGAAACATAGAGTAATTGTGAAACGTGGATTAACCGTAAAACACGGAATAATTGTGAAACATGGAGTAACTGAAACAGTGATTTATTGTAATTTTGGGAACAATGTATATGAAGAGTTAATATTATTTTGCCAAAACATCAGTAATATAACATTATGTATTCTTTGTATGAAGCAACCAGAGTACATTTTTTGTTTCAATAATATTGAGACAGTATTTTTTTCCTTTTACAATGTTTTTGCATCGCATATATTTCTCTATTAGACACTTTAAAACTCCCCTAAGACTTGAGAAATTACTGTTTACTCGAATTTCATTATTGGATCAACAAAGCGGCGATAATTTATGGGTAGGATATAAAATAACTTTTAATTTTTTTACTACCCTTTTGGCCATTTGTATGTAAAACAACGTATTCGATTTAGTTTATATCTTTATTTGATTCATTATTGTATTTTATTTTATTTTATTTATTTATTTATTTTCACATGACAAGAATATACATCATTTGTGAAAAAAAAAAAACAGGTAATTTAATTTGGACACAATTTTAATGGATCTGGGTTTGTTGCCTTTCATTTGTCGTGTCCCCAGTAAACTAGGCTTTTGCCGGTATCTCACTGAGGATACGAGTATATAGCATGAAAAAATAAATCGATACTTATTTCCGATTTTTTATTATATAAAACCCCGTTGCACATTCTCATCAACCTGACAAACAGTGACACTCAATTACACATGTATACATCCCGCGAAATCAAACTCCTCACACTTCATCACTTCAGACAGACCAAAAACATTCACCCCGCAATGTACCGTACATAATCATAAAAATATAAAACAATAAAAAACACCACACTCAAGAGCTCACACAAACCTTTTCCACAAGCCATTCTTCTTGCTAGCCTAAGTACTCAAACTCCTTTCGAAATAACAACCACGCTCCGATCGACTGCCTATACTGTTTTCCTCCCTTTACCCTTATTGAATTCGACACCCCATTGTATGTCATGGGAGCTAAATAAGCATATTGCCTTTGAGCAAAAGATGTTTAACTCTAGGGATGGTGAACATTTGATCAGTTGCCATGCGTGTCATGTGTCTCTGCTGAGTCTGCATCTTCCCTTCCTCTCGATGATAGTACCAGAGAATGGATTTGAGATGTATCATAAATTGGCTATGTTCAGGACCCGATACTTCCTGAAAAGATCCGCTGTAGGATACCGGGCAGGAAGTTTACTAATTATTTTTATTATCAACATTTAGGAAACCTGCAGTATGTGTTTTTGTGTTAAGGTGCATCCCCCCCAAACTGATATACCGTAAGAAAGTGCTGACTGACATAAGACGAAGTATATCATATACTTTTAAGAATATTCTCACTGAGCACAAATTTTAATCATAGGGAATATGTATCCTAGTTTTCTATATAAATACACTATTTATAAACCACTATTTACCAACCTTACCACTAAGGTTTACTATTAATTGTAGTACTAATAATGTCTTCGCCAGGTAAACTATTAAATCTTCAGGAATTTTGCTTTTACGTCAGGGCATCTTTTACGCACTTGAACTAAACGATGAAGACATATTTCTTCGCAACTGGGTGTTCACTTCAATAAAACTGTTGCGCGACGAAATGCACTCTTTATTAATCTTTATTTACAAATCTTTCCAGTTAAGTCAACTATTAACTTTAGAAGTTAATTTATAACTTCTTTGTCAGATTAACTATCAAATATCCTGGAATTTTATATTTTAGTTAGGTCATCGTTAACGCATTTTAACATTACGAAGAACACGGAGTTCTTCGTAACTGGTTGTTTAATCGAATAACGGAGATCGTCCGAAGTTTATGATGTTTTATCCCACCGATGCTGTAAGAGAAAACTGGTTCATATTTTCGAATCGATTTTTCCCTATTGGTGGGAAAAATATTTTATTTTAAAAGTTGCGCGTGACATGCCGATCGTATGTGGGATAAGAATTCGGGTTTCTATTTACGAGGAATGTCTCTTGTCCTTCACCCTGCTCGACAGGCAGTGCTGAGGAGATTCCTCGAGTTTCTGGATCACGTAGTTCCGGCAAGGTTGTCACCTCCGAATACTCCGGAGGGTTGATAAAAAAATATAAAATATATTTTGGTTATCTCTACGCCAATAAGAAATTACCGTTCTTAAGAAAATATCGAAGAATTCTTCTTTCGTATTCTTTTAGTTGGTAAGATACCTATCGTCCAACTCGGGGGCTATTTTTTTATAACGATTGCAATTTGGTTTTTATGTAAGGCCTCTTTCACATCTTCGCGGTTGGTTGAAAGGGATTGCAACTTGGCGTAGTTGAATATAAACAAGTCGTGAAGATGAAAACTACAACTTTTCGAAACGTTAGTATCATAAGCCAGGCCAAGCGGTACAATACGTATCGTGTCGTATCATCGCTCACACGTCTTGAAATTCCATAGATATACACTAGAATCTATACCTATACCCCGCACAGATAATATTAAAGATCTGGGTGTCTTGTTCCACAGCAATCTCGCGTTTGGTCCTCACATAGAAGTTATGTGCAACTCAGCTTATAAAACTCTAGGATTTGTAATGAGAATCTCTAAGTCGTTTGAAAACCAATTGGTGCTCAAAACGATGTTTAATTCATTGATCCGTAGTGAACTAGAAAGCAATGCTTGCATTTGGAGCCCAGTGGGGGCGCAGAACTCGCTCATGGTGGAGGAGGTACAAAAAAATATCTACGATATCTCTATATGAGAGAGTTCGGTGTCTATCCATGGCTTTATCCTACTCAGTTCCTGCTGGGCATGCTCGGGTATAACTCCTTGAGCGTAAGAAGAGATGTGCGTCTCCTGGTATACGTTGTCAAACTCGTTCGAGGAGTTGTGAGCTGTCCAGCATTACTACAAAGATTAGCGTTAAATGTTCCTAACAATTACACTAGACTGCGCCGGCAAGAACTGTTCTCAATAACATACGCAAGAACGGGTCTTCCAGCCGCTATGCCTGTTGGAAGGGCCTTAACTCTTCTGAACGGGACTGATTCGGATATTGACATATTCCATATCACATTTTTATTAGTTGAGATAACGATGGTTTTCCTTAAAGGGCGCTGAAAAAATATCTTTGAAAAGGGGACGGTGAGCCAAAAAAACGTTTGGGAAACTCTTGAAAAATTGAAAAATAAAGTTTGTCACTAAGTGGCGCATGGTACACCAGTATGTTTTTAGCTGTCACGCTAACCAAATAAGAATATTGTTGTCAAAATATATAAACTAACAGCCATATTCTTCTACCATCAAAATCTGCCATCAACTTTCATAGCATCCCTGTAACGCCATTTTGATCACCATCGTAAAATAGTGTTGTTACGCACAACAGGCGAATTTAATATCCCTCTTTGATTGGGCTGTCAAGTGTCATGGAATTACGTCAAGTCTAGTCTAGTGCCAGGTAAAATACGAGGCGTCTATTTTAACCCTTAACTAGGAACTACGGGAACTGGGCGGGGGTACGAAACTAATTTATATTTATTTATTTACATTACAAATAATTATATGTATACATAGTACTCGTATATGAAATAACAAGAATAACAAAAACAAGTAATTTAAATTTGACAAAATTATATTATTCGGGCTTGTTGCCTGTCATATATTCCGGTGCGAGAGTTGTAGGTCTATCTACTCGTATTACTCGAATTCTCCCGTACACAGGTTGCATCGATTGAGTAATGGCTATGCTGTAGTGTTGGACATATTTGGTAACAGTCTTAATGCTTTAGCGAATGTCCTTGAAGGACGTGATGATGTTGATAGTTGGTATGTAAATAAAATACGTCAATTAGCAATGCGGAAAGAGAGAGTGAATGAATAATAATTAATAATGCTTTATTTATCGGTAAGTGGTTATTTATACATTTCAGAATGGGCGCGGGAGTGCGCTTGAAATATATTTTTATCTCGCTTCTGTGCGTGCAGAAATGGTCGATTGAAATATTGCAGACATCGCAAATAGTATTGTGGGTAGACAATTTGTTTGCGAAAACGGCGAGACAGCGTGATGCGTTCTCTTTCTACTGTGGAATGTATCGTAAATAGTATTTGTGGGTAAACAATTTCAACGTTTTGGTATGCGCCCTTTGGACATATCCAAAGGTCGTTTCGTCGGTCGTTAACCGTGTGTGTTGACAATATTCAGCGACGACCGTGGTTCCTACAATGCCTTTAAAAGTTATCTTAACCCTTTATAGGGCAAGTTTTTATTTTTGAGATATTGAGCTTTTTTGTTGAATAAATCATTATTATGTGTATCAAGTCAACTTTATTTCTTCGAAAATGTGTTTTAAAAAATGTTTTTTTTTTAAATTAGGCGGTCGCATATGAGACCTGTGTCCATTTCAGGGGTCATGTCAGTGGGAGCAAAAGTGACCAATGAATGTTTAGGTAATAATATCTCAGTTTAAGTTGTATTAGGAAATACAATTCTTATAGTGATGATGATGATGTGTGAGGAGTTGAATTTCGCAAGATGTTTCCAGTTGTAGTTGCGTGTCACTGTTTGTCAGGTTAATGAGAGCGTGCAACGGGGTTTTGTTTTTGTGTAATCAAAAATCGGAAAGAAGTATTGATTTATTTTTTCATGCTAAATATCCTCAGTGAGATACAGGCAAAAGCCTAGTTTACTGGGGATACGACAAATGAAAGGCAACAAACCCAGATCCATTAAAATTGTATGTCCAAATCAAATTACCTTTTGTTTTTTCGCAAATTGTGTATATTTCTTGTCATGTGTAATAATAAATAAATAAATAAATATGAGATATAATGAATGGTGATTTACTTATAATACCTATTTACATATTTGACAATAAATTGACCGGATGTTTAGATCGTTGCTACTGAACACGCAGCTAACTTCACGACGATCCATCTTAAATAAGACCTCTGGCCATCCACTACATTTGCCAATTAGACATTTGTGTTACTTAAAAACGTTTCATTAAGAAAATGAATCCTTATAAGTATAACCATAAGGGTGGTCGCATATGCGACCGATTTCTTCTTATGCCCGTTAAAGGGTTAAAGAGCGTTCTTGTTTGTCTGAGCCGTAAATCTGAAGTCACGGTATGACTCCCGGTGATTTTGCTGTCTTTTTTTTTCGTTGACTTTGTTTCTCTCAAACTTTTCGAGATATCTGTAAATTCGTTGAAGTTTCGATGTGCATTTTATCGTTGACTTTGTTTCTCTCAAACTTTTCGAGATATCTGTAAATTCGTTGAAGTTTCGATGTGCATTTTTTCGTTGACTTTGTTTCTCTCAAACTTTTCGAGATATCTGTAAATTCGTTGAAGTTTCGATGTGCATTTTTTCGTTGACTTTGTTTCTCTCAAACTTTTCGATATATCTGTAAATTCGTTGAAGTTTCGATGTGCATTTTTTCGTTGACTTTGTTTCTCTCAAACTTTTCGATATATCTGTAAATTCGTTGAAGTTTCGATCTGCATTTTTGTGTGTGTATTGGTTTGGATTAATTATAAGTACGCATATTTTTACTATTACTTTATTTTGTCTTTGATTATCTGAGCCTTGACCTGTCTCAAGTTTGTATTTTATGTGTGGTAGGTAGTATGCATGTGCGTATTTCTTTTGGTTTTTTTTTTGTATATGATGCATGTAAATGTTTATATTTAAATTATATTTATATCTATGCGCACTCTAATACTAATCTAATACTCAAGTATTACTTTTGTAACCTTTTTTAATGGTCTATAAAATACCGTTCATTGTAATAAAATGAAATTTGTTGTGTCCTTAGTAAACTAAACTTTTTACCTGCATCTTATTTAGGGCATATAAACAAAAAAAATCGGTTGAAGCTGTTAACCGATTGTCAATCCTTAATTACGAGTATATGTATTTATAACGCTACTCGAAATAAGTAGTGGTGTACACTCTGTGTTACCAGCAAAAAAAAACACTCAAGTAGCGTTTCTATTGAATCAAATAGAATCATATGTCTTATGTGTAGATTATTCTATCAAATGTAGCAAAATATTATTATTTCTCTGTTTATTCACGTTTATCCAATAACCATATCAAGAAAGGCTATTTAATGAGAAAAAACAATTTAAAAAAAATTGATCATCCTTGATAGATATTATTTAGAATTTTTTTTATGTTACCATATAATTAAAAATATATTTTAAACATTTCAATGACATTTATGCATTTACATTACAATATTTAAAGAACCACATACGAGTATATTCACCTCAATTAACTCCCCCTGCAAGCTCAAGTACTCAAACTTAAACGATCATGTTCCAATCCCCTACCTGAAATTTTCGCGCCTTCTTGCTCTTATTGAACTTAGTATTTCATTGTATGTCATGGGGTCAGATTGGCATATTGCATTCGGACAAAATATGCTCAAACTCTAGGGAAGGCGAACATTACGTTTTTTTTTGTTGGGTTTGTATTCGATTTGTGTCTTAATGACACACTTCTTTCTTGGTTTGCCTACTGTACCCCGTCAGCTACTCGAAAGAGGACCTGCTGGAAAAAAAGTCCTAATTTCTTCGCAATTGCATCTTTCTGGGATATTGTGATACAAATCTGGCGCTGTCGACACGATTGGATGGAATTAAAAAATAAAAAAAATTGAGCTCTCTATCGACATTCACCCCGTTTTGGATTGAGAATTTTTTTTTCAGTTTAGAATCACATTTACAGCTTATTTTCTCTCTTAAACACTTACTTAAAGTTATTCTACAGGGTCTGGATTATATAAACTTGTATTATTTGTTAGATATTCTTCTTCGCAGTCTTAATCACTCATTGCATTGTCTCTAATAATGACTTAGATAAGTCCTCTCCATTCACCTCCAGTTTCTCCATGCGAGGAAAACTTATTCTAATATTTTTTTTATACATATGGACTAATATACTGTGCGATTAACCCGTATCGGGTACGATTTCAGAGTTTTTTTTTTATAATAATGTATCTGAACTATTATACAACTGTTATATTATGAAAACGTGCTAATATTATATATAAAATATTCACGGGGCTAACTACTTTACTACGCATATACATTCTCCAAATAAAAAAACTACATTTAACAATAATACCGCCCCGACACATCACCTGACAGCTGAATGTCAAAACTAGACATTTTTCTCTCGCGACTTTTATTTATTCCATACTACATCAGCACGTGGATAGAAATAAATCGAATTATTAAAACGCGGCCCTCCTTTTAATTACAAAACTGAAAAAAAAGTGTGACATCTGTTATTACGAATCAGAACTGTCTAGATTATTATCGATATAAATTTTCTATTTAGACGACATTTATTTTTAGATTTTACATTTTTTTTTACTTCGGATAAACTTGAGAGCGTTTCGAACGTGCTCTTCGTATCTGGGTAATTATGTATTTTATAAACAGTGCCATCTTTGAAATGTGGATGAAATCAATTGTATTCTGTGAGATAGAATTTGAATGTGAATTTATTTCATTATTATCTCTGCTGGTCAGCAGCTGAATATTTAGCTCCAGTCTGGAGTTGCTCCTCACACGCTTGGCAGGTTGACGTGGTTTTTACGAAACCGGGAGGATAATACCAGGATGCTTTATTGCAACACCGGTTCAACCCCACCCGATATTTGTAGAAATTGCCTAGAAATAACAAAGCAAGTTCAGAACCCAACATATGTCTTAAATGGTCACCAGTTAGCAATATCGATATTGAAATCCAGGAATGTTTTTTTAGGAACAGGTTGTTCCTTAACGAAGAGATGAGGATGATCGTTTGGTTTAATAAAACTCGTTTGAAATCGGAATATGCAAAGAGATATTTTATTGATAAACGTCGGTATTTATAATATTTGGAATGTGCGCGAGACTGGGCAAGAGATATGTTGATGTCTCGTCTCCGCCTCACAATATATTTATTGTCATCACGTAGGGTATTCATCGTTTTGACTGACAGTGCGGAAGATATGTCGCTGTCTCGTTTCTCCGCTAATAGTGAGTTCAATGACCGACCGGGCGACCCTTGCCCAGTGCTTGTCTCGCATTGTAAGGAATGCGAGTTCAATGACCGGGCAGGCCAAGGGTCGCCTCAATAGGTTCAGTGACCGCACGGATAGTCGCTACAATTTCATGAAGAGAGCGCAAAAATCAACGATTTCTCCGGATAAAGCGCAATTTCTGAAGTGGAAAGATAAAATACTTGATGACTGGATAGAGCTTCCGCAGGAGACCAGCTGCCTTAACCTACTTGAAGAGCCCTGAATAGACTCCGTGGAAGGGTGACTAGATGTAAGGTGAACATTCAAATATGGTGTTTTTTGAACAAAAGTAGCATTGAATGTGATTGTGGGGATATACAGAACTCATAATACTTAGTCAATATACAGAACTCATAAAACTCAGGGCAGGACATGATTGATGCGAATGATGGAGCGCTGCGATATACTCGTATATTCCTACTGGAAACATATAACATAATTGACAATTAATGATCCTGACACGGAAATTAATTTTTTCGAACTGTAAAGGCTTTAAGTAAAACTAACTTGACAACAATATAACAATATAAGTACCTAGGTACCCATAAGTAATGTCGTTTTTGTTGATGCACCACCTTTAAAATAGTTTCTTTCAGTCTGTTAGGCAGTAAGGACGTGTGGCGGTCGCGCACTCACATACGCGGTCAATGACCGATGAAATGACTTTTGCATTCCTTAGCAATGCAAAACAAACCAATACAAAGTCCACGCGCCGGTCATTCAACTCATAACCGACGCGGAGCGCATTCCATGCTAGAGCGAGAACGCACCACGTCTGTCGCGCCAGTTCCGTAAATAAATTATCACGTACATACGATGTTAATCGTTTTGCTAATACAGAAACGAGACGAAGGATATCTTGTTCGCATTCCCGCACCCACTCGGGAATAGTATAAATACCTACGTTTACTAATAAAAACTCTTCTTCCGCATTGCGATCGAAAACGTGTTTTATTTATCAACAAATCATCACCATCTCTTCCCTCTAGGACACATCTCCTAAAGACGTATTATAAGTTTCTCTATGGTGTTTTTTTTTAACAAAAGTAGCATTGAATGTGATTGTGGGGATATACAGAACTCATAATACTTAGTCAATATACAGAACTCATAATACAGAACTCATAAAACTCAGGGCATGACCTGATTAATGCGAATGATGGAGCGCTGCGATATACTCGTATATTCCTACTGGAAACATATAACATAATTGACAACTAATGATCCTGACACGGAAATTAAATTTTTCGAACTGTAAAGGTTTAAAGTAAAACTAACTTGACAACAATATTAATAAAATTAATAAATATTTATTTATTTTATATTAATTACATTTGATACAGGTTTGACCTAATAACAACAAATAAAAGCATACTACAAGAAAAAAATGTCAAAGTTACTTAACACTTATGCGTTGGAGGTGGATGGTCACATATTGAGGATGCCGCCTAGTAACTGTCCATGAGCTACGTTTTTATCGTCCACAAGGGACTCGATGAATCGGACGTATCGACCAGATGTGGTAGGATGTGGAGTGCCAGGCTGTGGACCGACCTAGATGGATGTATTTTACGATATTTCTGATATAATTTATAGGGCGACGATAAAGTTGTTTGTGTTATTCTTTGAACGTAGCACATAATTATAAAATCAACTCCTCTATAATTCGTATGCATAGACTTGGAAACGAGTTTTGCAACAATTTAGATATTTTTAATATAAGTATATATAGTATTCGCCAGAATATACTAACAGCTACTAACTTTGTGCTCTCCTTTATTAATATAAATAACGTAATATAAACAAAACATTAAGGACAATACTTTGCCTCTGGAGTTGAGTAACCCTGCATCAACATGTATGAAGCTTTTAATTCTGCAAAGCATCTTGCATCTCGTTCTACTAATGAGGCCATGTGTTTTCCCTATCTCAATATCTATCCATAAAATTCCCACAAAGTTCTCAAAGATTATTAAATAATTTTAAAACAATGACTGTAATTTATTATTACTACTGCTTTTTGTATCTTCATGTTAGTTTAAGATAAAGTTGTATTATTTGTCAATAATTTTAAGTACTTGTATAACCTGTCACATGTTCATCTGTATATAAAGACACTGTTGTGTCGTTAATTAAATAAATTAAAAAGTGATGAAAGTAAGATTATTGCGGTAGAAATGAGAGCGTTATGTAAAATGTGTGGGGGAAACAATGTAAGACAGAATAAGGAATGGGACATTGTGAAATAATGCGGATTGAACGAAAATGCTTACTTAACGTGAAGAAAAAAACATTGGGATGGTTCGGTCACACAGAAAGAATGAATTATGTAAGATTAAGAAAATAATCTGTGCAAGTAATATGGAAGGTACGAGAAGTTTGGTAATACCTAAAAACCGTGGCACAACCAAAAAACAAATTCTGAAGGAAAAGGGAGAGTGAAAAGCCATTTTAGTATGAGACTATAAATTAATACGGTGTGTCGATGTATGATAGGAAAAGAAATGTAATTTTAAAGATGAATGTGAGGTAAAACTGATGTGTTAGAAAGATCACGTTGAGGTGGTGAGGACATGTTAAACGGATGAGTGACTAAATACTTTTTAAACAAATGTATACTGCAAGCATAAGTGGGAATCGTGGAAGAGGACAACCGATAAAAGTATAGTCATACCATCCACGGTCTGGATCATCATTGATAGTTCGAATTGAAGAAAATGTTCAAAAAGTGACTAAAATTCCTCAAAATGATCGGTGTGCGTCTACTAGGCTCATCGAAGAGCTTACTGGAATTCCTAAATTCACTGTCCATCTCATTTTAACGGAAAGTTTGGGCAAAAAGTGGAGCACTGCACAGACATGAAAATAGCGGCTGATATGGATCCTGACTTTATGGCAAGCATTGTAACAGGTGATGGAACATGGTACTTTCAGTATGAGCCACTTACAAAGCGCCAGAACTCCGAATGGAAGAGTTCACAATCGACGAAAACGGAAAAAGTGCGCATGCAGAAGAGACGAATCAAGACTGCTCACCGTTTTCTTTGATTCCAAAGGCAATTCACGCCCGATGGTCAAATAGTGAACCAATGTGTACTTGGGTATTTTGAATCGTTTATTGGCCAGGATTATTCCAGTTCGACCCCGAATACTGGGAACAAGGGTCATGGTCTTTGTTGCACGACAATTCACCGGCGCACAAAAGCAAGATTGTACGCGATTTATTGGCCAAAAAGTATCAATCACACCCCGTATTCGTCTGATTTAGCTCCATGCGACTTCTGACTATTGCCGAAACTGAAATTGGCGATGAAATTAAAGCGTTCCGACACGATTTCAGACATCCAGAAAGCTTCGACCGCGTTTATGGAGGCAATTCCAAAGAATGAATTTCAGGAATGCTTCAGAAAATGTTACAACCGCTTCCAGTATATTGACTCGCAAGGAGTGTATTTTGAATAAAGTGTAATGTAAACTGAAAATAAAATATGTCTTGTATTTTATTTCCCGTCAGTCACCTTTCACATTGAACAGATAGTGTATGTATGATAAGGTGTGGTAGAATTGAAGGATATGTGCCAGGTTAGAATGAAGTGGAGATCTGTTCTATTTGCCCACCTCAATAGGAACATACCGTGATTATGTATTATTCTTTCCAGTTTTTTTACCTGTTTAATTATATATAAACATATTCACACATTTTTTTTGTAATTAATAATTTACACATATCAAAATATTTTTCTTTCTGACCATGAACTGTCCCTCCGATATGGTGACGACAGCATATTTTGTATACCAACGCATCAACATCGTATAAACAGTAAGCTGGAAGAGCGACAGCTGAGATGGTACGGGCACATAAGACGGAGACCACCAGACCATACGGTAAATCAGGCAATGTCTGTGGATCTTCCTCGACAGCCGTCCAGAGGAAGACCAAAGAACTTCTGGATAATTCAATGCACCAAAATCCTGCAGAGAAACGGTCTAGATGAAAACGACACCCAGAACCAAAGAATATGCAGCCTGAGAACGAGAAGAGCCCACCCCCAACAGCCTACCTAGGCAATGAGTTGGGACAGTGCCAGGAAGAAGAAAGAAGAAGCATCAACATCGTCTTTTACGGTTCACTCGGCTCGACCATGGAACAATCTTCCTTACTCTATCACATGTGCTATATAATTGAGCGAGGAAGCTTTATATTATCGATATTTATTATTCTTATTTCGCATACATTTCTCATCCTTATCTCTATTTTGGTCGAAATTTATCTTGTGTTTTTATTTTGGTTAGTTTTTCAAATATAATTTTCGTACGCTATTTTAAAGACACAATGATGATAATTATGAAACAAAAGTTGGTTGATTGGAAGAAATTCTTTCAAAGCAACAATTCCACCGTATAAAAGTTCTGAATAAATAAAGGAAATTCCACTCGTATTTGTATAAAAGTTCTGAATAAATAAATGAAATTCCACTCGTTTTTGTATATTTGTATAAAAGTTCTGAATAAATAAAGGAAATTCCACTCATATTTGTATATTTGTATAAAAGTTCTGAATAAATAAAGGAAATTCCACTCGTATTTGTATAAAAGTTCTGAATAAATAAAGGAAATTCCACTCGTATTTGTATAAAAGTTCTGAATAAATAAAGGAAATTCCACTCGTATTTGTATAAAAGGTCTGAATAAATAAAGGAAATTCCACTCGTATTTGTATATTTGTATAAAAGTTCTGAATAAATAAAGGAAATTCCACTCATATTTGTATAAAAGTTCTGAATAAATAAAGGAAATTCCACTCGTTTTTGTATATTTGTATAAAAGTTCTGAATAAATAAATGAAATTCCACTCGTATTTGTATATTTGTATAAAAGTTCTGAATAAATAAAGGAAATTCCACTCGTATTTGTATAAAAGTTCTGAATAAATAAATGAAATTCCACTCGTTTTTGTATAGTTGTATAAAAGTTCTGAATAAATAAAGGAAATTCCACTCGTATTTGTATATTTGTATAAAAGTTCTGAATAAATAAAGGAAATTCCACTCGTTTTTTTTTTACATTTTGTTTATGTGCTTTCACTCTCTCAATTCTTGTTCTTCTTGCCGTTATCGGTATAAGTCTTTCCGAAGAAGTCGTAGAAAAGATAGAAGATGACGGTGATGTTGATGACGAAGATGTAGATTAAGATGCTGGGCATGGCGCAAGTGGGAGCGAGGGCTTGCATACTGTGCAGACATAGGAACACGAACTGCACCTGAAAAAAAAAAGAATCTTACTTCTTATAACATATGTTTTGAGTCATTCGTGGTTCTTCAATTTGTGGTGGTCAAATTTAAAAAAAAAGAATTGAAATAAAAGATTGTGTCGAAATCCGTAGATTATATTCAAACACTTGCGTTTTATTTCGTCACGTCTTAAATTTATCGAAAAGCTAAACAAAATCTTAAATGGAAGTTTTCCGAGTATAAGAGATAAAAGGTGAAAAGGTAAGGAAGTGGGTGGAGAGGCAATAAAATGGAAAGACGTCTGCTCCAACATAATGAGGACCGCCTCCAAAAGGATTCTAGTGAATTTCTCGTTCAAATCGATCGTCCATTTACACAGCATTTGATCTTTGAAATGTTTTGTTCAATACACAGCTTTTAGTTGTGGTGTGTGATTCGTACATACTCGTAATACACACAATTGCTCAATTTCTCCGTTGAGATAGGTAGAAAGGATCGAGTGTCAAACTTTACTTTTACAACATATTATTTAAGATTATTAGTTCGTATTTCAATAGTTCTGAACTTACCCAGTTTATGCATTACGATACTGCACAGAATGGGCAATCAATATGGGCATTGTATGGATTTTCATGTGACTTTATTTTCTCCTGTAAACCTATGGAAGATATGGTTGTAAAAGCGAAATTGCGATGGACCGGGCATGTGATACGCATGGGCGATCATAGACTCCTAAAACGCATCTTGTATGTGGTGAGCAAGCGAAGAATTGGTAGGCAGAGGAAGCGCTATAAGGACAGTATGAGAGTCGCTGATTTTTGCCTGCAAACCTTAACGCATGACTGGGAGCAGGTGGCTCGGAACCGTGAGGGGTGGAGAGCCGTATGTTCTCGGGCTGATAGCGTCTCAGCGGTTAGACGTGTGAGAAACAGTCTGCGCGCTGCGAACATGCGTCAGCATGGCCAGGCGGCTCAGCAGGGTCCACATGGCTGTAGCATTTGCGGGAGGGATCGGGCTCGATGCGCATCTAGGATCGGGCTGTTTTCTCACAGAAGATCACATGATCGGCGTGGAAGAGCATTTCAAGATTGACGTTCGAGTGGCTAGGGGATCCTCGACTACGAGGCCCTGCAACGACAATGACGACATGTGACTTGAACTACTTATAATGAAGAAGTTGTTGCCGGGATGAATTGTATAGATTAGCTTTGTTGTGTTGTTGAATATGGTCAGCTGGTGTGTCCCTAAGAGACAAAATAAAAAGCTCACGCATTCGTGAAAGCCTAGGTGTTACAGACATTAACAGTAAGATGGAGGAGAGGTGATTGAGATGGTATGGGCACGTTGGACGCAGAGCACCCGATCACATTGTGAACCAGGCAATCTCCATTGATCTTCCTCGAATAACAACCAGAGGAAGACCAAAGAATGCATGGGTGGTGCAAAAAGATAACCTGATGCAGAGGCACGGCCTGGGGGACGTAGTCGTGGATAGAAGAGCATACAACCTGAGGACGAGGAGAGCTGACCCCAACAGTCTTCGCAGACAGTGAGTTGGGATGGAGCCAGGGAGAAGAGAAGAGTTGTGTTGTTCGTCTTATACTTACTTTTTTTCTATTGTGTAACACTACTTACGAGTACATGTCAATGCCAATTTTTATTTGTTTTTTTTATATTTCGTATCAAAAGGTCTATTGACCGTTAAAATAAATAAATCAAAATACTTGAGTAATTTTGTATTTTTAAACCAAATTCAAATGCGTAATTGCACGAAATGCTCGTGAACGGGGTGTTCGATATCCTCAGTGTTTCAGCAATCGCTCGTATCATGGAACGCTGGTTATTCTCGACTAAAGCCTTGATTTTATCATCAGTGGCAATTAGTCTTCCAGAGCGAACAACATCTTTGAGTGTCTTGTTACCATTACGGATTTTTAAACCACATTTGACATACACGATCACTTACTGTTTGTATCAAATTTTTCCTTTACAATAGTTAAAAATCACCGTGCACCGAGAAAACGATACTTTTTTCTTCAAAATGACGCCAAAAAAAAAAACGTTCAAGCAATTTGGGCAAACTTCTCTTGACATATGAACTTAATAATGTATTCGTGACGATTTTCATGGGCTAGTTGGTTAGACGCTTGTCTTCTATCCGGGGGGTTCCGGACTCGATTCCTAATATAACCCAAAACTCGTTTATGAGTTCGTCTGGGTTCAAATCTCGTTTATGAGTTCGTCTAGTAGCAATAATCGCACGCGCTAGAGATGTGCGAGATTTGTTTCGTGTGAGTTAATATTTCTAACACCTTCCATAACGAACTGAGTGTTACGTATCTTCTCCAGTATTTCATAACCTGAAGACACGATTGTTGTTTCAGAATATGGCGCTAGTTTTGATAACGCCATTTAATTATCCCTAGAACATTTAACTATCCCTAGAACATTTACAGAAAATAACATATATAAAACAACTTTATTAAATTTTTTATATTCACATTGATTACAAAATCTAGTTGGTAAAACACTTGTCAGCCCACTCGGAGATTAATGGTTCGATTCCCATGAGTACCCATTTCTTTTAAAATAATATATTGATCTTGTTTTCACTTTGGGCCTCTTTAACATCGTTCTTGTTGGTTACAAGAGATTGCCACATGCTCTTTGCATCCTTTATCTCATATTCCAGTTGATTATAACTTTAATTTGTTTTATCAAACACTGTTTATTCCACTTTTTGTAACGGTATAACCCTACCGGTTTCAAGGCTTTCACCTCATCTTCAGGGGAGCACAAACAAGTCTTGTTAAGATGAAAGCCTTGAAACCGGTAGGGTTATACCGTTACAAAAAGTGGAATAAACAGTGTTTGATAAAACAAATTACAATGTCTTTAAACCTCCACAATGTTAATGCCTTAACTATAAACAAAGATTATAACTTTATTTGGGTGCGTAAAAGATGTGGCCCAGCAGTACCCAGCTCTTTTGATTGTTTTGAGAAGTATATCTGTATTTATTGAATATTAATAATGATTATATGCATTCTTATTTATTGAATATTAATACTGATTATTTGCATTCTTATTTATTGAATATTAATACTGATTATTTGCATTCTTGTCGCATACCCACATTTGTGAAAAAAAACCTATCGAAACTTATTTTATCAACCTTCGATCTTATCGTTGACAGCTCAGGTTCCCAACGGTTGCAGTGCTCCCATATCCAGGAGCAAATTTTATTATTTCTCGATTTCATGAAACATCCAAAAAAACATATATTTATGTACATTGCTCTTCCATACACATCTTGGCAAATGGAAACAATAATCATGAACGAGAAAGAAAACTGAATCTATGATGATCGTAAGGTTTCAATTCTCCTGTTTTTACTTTTACACGGCCACCTTGTGCTGTTTCGAAGCTGGGGATTTGCATATTTTACCACTTTTCCATTGTTTTTTATAACGTATTCAACCCTCGTCCTTTGTGTTTGTAGTTAAGGTATAAAATCCTGTGTGAATACGAGATACCGCTTAGTTCTGCGGCCGAGAGACCTCATATATTCATCTATAAATATAAAAAAAAGAAAACGTGTGTACGCGTTATGTTTTGATTTCCACGTTTGTGATTGTTTCTAAACCAAGCTTTGCTCAAATCTCTCGGGACACAAAGGTCTAGTTTTTTTGTACGGAGAGTCTGAAACTGTGGATCGAGTAGTTATGTTTTAAATTGAAAAATATACCCCTAAAGTCAAGTTTAGTTCGAACCCACCACCTCGCTATTATGGAGGATACAATTAGTATTCAATCAGCGCGATCTGCACTAGAAAATTGGTACATCGTAATTTACTGTCCATATAGTGAGACGTTGGGACCAACTATAGTAATGTTAGACTCTCTCCGTCACTGACACGTTTTAAAAAGCTACTGAACAAAACTCTTCATTTCAAGTCAGTAATGTAACGTGTTTGATTCCCGATTTTTATTTCCTCTCCACCATCTCTTCTGTTTTCCTTTTTATTTCCTCTCCACCATCTCTTTTGTTTTCCTTTTTATTTCCTCTCCACTATCTCTTCTGTTTTCCTTTTTATTTCCTCTCCACCATCTCTTCTGTTTTCCTTTTTATTTCCACTCCACTATCTCTTCTGTTTTCCTTTTTATTTCCTCTCCACCATCTCTTCTGTTTTCCTTTTTATTTCCTCTCCACCATCTCTTCTGTTTTCCTTTTTATTTCTTCTCCACCATCTCTTTTGTTTTCCTTTGATGATAATCTCACTTTTATTTTTATATATTTTGCTCATGAATTAAGTACAGATGAACAATTATTTGAATATTTTTTGCGACCATCTTCCTTTATTTACTTTTGTCTAGTTTGGTTGAAAGCGATTACCGCCTGGCAATAAGCCCGCCAGATTGTTTTTGAATGAAGTGTTAAATAAATAGATAAGGTTCCCTAACATTCTTCAGGAGCCTTACTATTCTCGAAAGCACGGGGTGTCTTGTCTAAGAGACACCTTTATACATATTTCTTTAACAAAAACTCCCCTATTCCCTCTGGTATGTGTTGTTAACTCTTGGCGCAAGGAACTGCACGTATTGTCGGGTGTCCCTGCTAGTTGATATTCTAATAACCGTCTATTCACTAAATCTGTTCTCCACTTTAGAACATTCTCTCTCATTGTACAGACGACGTGATTCGAAACAAACTGTGTAATATGGGAAGTTCATAAATTTGGTTCTTGAGCTAAAACAATCCCTAAGATTTACTTTTTTCTGTAGTCGAGACCCAACATCCTTTGTTATTCATTCGACTGTTACGATCGTAATTTGAAAGCTAATGGACCAATTTTCAGTATTAAAGGTCGAATGTACATACATACATATAATAGGTTAGTCAATAAGTTTTGAAAGCGACATCTATGGAGCAGTACAAAAACCAAAATTTCTCCGCCATTTTAATATTTCATCTTTCGTAAGAACGTACTCAAAATTTCATTTCGATCTGTCAATTCATTCTTTGTTTACAAGCCATTTGAAGTTGACGTGTCAGTGTATTTTTTAACAATGGAAAAATCCGAATATCGTGCAGTGATTAAATTCTTTGTTTTGGAAGGTTTATCGGCTACTGAGATCCATGCAAAGATGGTGAAAGTATTAAAGGAGTCTTCTCCTTCATTTCCAACCGTTTACCGATGGGTTTTGGAGTTTAAGCGTGGCCGTACAAGCGTTGAAGGCGATCCACGCTCAGGACGTCCAAAAAGTGAATCAACACCAGAAATCATAGCGAAAATACAGGATATGGTTTTGGAAGATCATCGATCGACTGTGGATGTGATAGCTGACACCATAGGCATCTCACATGGAACAACATGGCATAGTTTGGCTGAAGTTTTGGGTTTCAAAAAACTGTGTGCACAATGGGTGCCGCATTTGCTAACAATGCAACAAAAACACGTTCGAATGCGACTTTCTGAGCAACATTTGGAGCAATTTCGAAAGGTTAAAACGATTTTCTGCGTCGATTCATCACTATGGATGAGACTTGGGTCTACCACCATGATCCTGAATCAAAACAAGAGGCTAAGGAGTGGTGTGAACCAGGCACTTTGGCTCCGAAGCGAGTTCGTGTCCAGAAATCGGCCAAGAAGGTGTTAGCGTCAGTTTTTTGGGATGCAAAAGGACTTTTATTAATAGATTATCTCCAAACTGGTAAGACAATCAACTCTGATTATTATTGTGACCTTTTGGACCAGTTGGATGAAAAAAATTGTGAAAAAAGACCCAGTTTGCAGAAGAAAAAAATCATTTTTCATCAAGACAATGCACCTGCTCACACAGCTCAAAAAACCATCGCGAAAATCAGTGAATTGGGGTACGAATTGTTGCAGCATCCACCCTATTCGCCAGATTTAGCTCCCTCTGACTTCTGGCTGTTCTCACACCTCAAAAAATTCCTTCGTGGAAAGCATTTTTCATCAAACGAAGAGGTTGTAGCCGTCGTAGAGGAGTATTTTGCAGGCCT
This sequence comes from Odontocerum albicorne, assembly GCA_949825065.1. Classification (NCBI taxonomy): domain Eukaryota; kingdom Metazoa; phylum Arthropoda; class Insecta; order Trichoptera; family Odontoceridae; genus Odontocerum; species Odontocerum albicorne. Next base: position 39,310,048 of record OX463854.1, on the reverse strand, counting down.
TCCAGAAAGTCACTTCCGTGATGGGACAACAAAGTTGGAAGATCGTTGGACCAAGTGTATTGATCTTATGGGAGACTATACTGAGCAATAAAAGTGATTTCCCCCCAAAAAAAATGTATTTTCATTTCCGCTTTCAAAACTTTTTGACTAACCTAGTATGTGATCACGCCGTGTCCCTTGCGAGGTAAACAGTGAAAAGATCTCCCTGACAGAGTACCATAGACCTTCATATCTCGACAAGCATCCTTCGCCTCCCCTCCATCCATACTTTTCTCGGTCTTTCTCACTCACGTCTTCCATTCACAATCGCATTATTTTTTTAGTCTTAATTCATTCATTCCACATGTCCAAACCATATCAGAGTGCTCTTCTGCATCTTACTCAACAAATCAGCCTTAAATTCACATTTATACCTAATTACTTATCCCTCAAAAAGCAGAAGGTGCTTCTGGAGGGTAGACATGTAGACCGTATGGAGGATACGAGACTTGCGAAAATTGCTAAGACTGAAAACCCTAGCAGCAGGAAATTACCAGGAAGGCCGCCGAAAATATGAAACGACAGCTCGACGTCATCATCCCAGGACAGCCCACAGTCACAAACAGGTCATATGACCTAGACGAAGAGAAAGAAGAAGAAGATTAGCAACCCGTGTATTTTTCAACGTTCACGTTATACTCCCATACATCGAATTTGGCATCAAAATACTGTTGTGGACTATCTATCATCTTAACCGATTTTGATACTGTCCGATTTGAGTATATGGTAGATACTAGGCGTATCCAGAAAGTAAGTGTACTGAGGCTCTCACGACCGGATGGATTTTATTTTCGACATGTTGGCTACACTTCCGTGTAGCCTGACCCTTCTCCTCCGCAACGAGACCGGTTCGAGGTCAGTACGTTGAGAAGTGTCGACGCGACAACACGTTTTGTGAAAAATGTCAATCCAATCTCCCGCCAAGTGCGAAATAAATAATGCCGGGCAAGAGTTTTTGAGGCGCTGCAAACTCCATGGAGATGAATTTCTCCGCTCCATCGTTACTGGAGATGAAACTTGGGTTGCACACTACACGCCTGAAACCAAAAGGCAGTCTCAACAGTGGCGTCACACCTCTTCACCCTCCGCCAAAAAGTTCAAAACCACAATTTCAGCCAAGAAAATCATGGCATCCGTGTTTTGGGACTATCAAGGCATTATTTTAATTGAATATATGCCTCAAGGGGAGACCATCAACTCTGCAAGATACTGTGATACCCTAAAAAAATTGCGGAGGGCGATTCAGAACAAGAGGAGAGGCATGCTGGCAAAGGGAGTCTGCCTGCTGCACGACAATGCCAGACCACACACGGCCAACGCCACGAAGGAACTGCTCGCCTCGTTTAAATGGGATGTCCTGAACCATCCCGCGCATTCCCCTGACCTAGCACCTTCAGATTACTATCTCTTTACCTCCCTGAAGCTGCACATGGGTGGAAAAAGGTTTTCAACCGACGAGGAGGTAGAGGAGGAGGTGGAGAAGTGGACGGAGGGGTTGGCGGGAAACTACTTTGAGGAAAGCATCAAAAAGTTGATACCTCGCTTCACCACCTGCATTGAGAGGAATGGTGACTATGTCGAAAAATAGCTTACATATGTACTACGGTAACCACGTAATTTTTTTGTTTAAATAAAAAAAATTGTAACCTACAAAAATTCAGTACACTTGCTTTCTGGATATGCCTCGTATTTCAGTGTCTTATTGACTTTGTTTCCTATCGCTACTGCCGTTCGGTCTCTCTTAGCTATTTCATTATCTGGGAAAATAGTATTTGTACTGACTGTGTGATATAATGTTGTGAAAATAATAGCTTAACTGGATACACCGTATGATGGTCCCCTAAATAATAGCTTAACTGGATACACCGTATGATGGTCCCCTAAATAATAGCTTAACTGGATACACCGTATGATGGTCCCCTAAATAATAGATTAACTGGATACACCGTATGATGGTCCCCTAAATAATAGCTTAACTGGATACACCGTATGATGGTCCCCTAAATAATAGCTTAACTGGATACACCGTATGATGGTCCCCTAAATAATAGCTTAACTGGATACACCGTATGATGGTCCCCTAAATAATAGCTTAACTGGATACACCGTATGATGGTCTCTAAATAATAGCTTAACTGGATACACCGTATAATGGTCCCCTAAACCCCTCAATTTGTGTTTTGAGCAAAATACTCATATTTCATTTCACCCCCAATTACCGCTCCAGACACCATTATTTAAGGTTCGAGACGTAATGTTATCCAGGCCAACGAAAAATACGTTATTATATAATACGTGTATTGAAAAATAACGACATCAATTATTTTTTCACATATTATCTACCAACAGTACAAGCGTGTAAGAATACATTGAATGTTTCCGTTGTCTTTTGAATTATGAAATAAATTTCCTCTTCATCGAATAAATTCTGGACTATGCGGACGTATGTTACTTGGTTGTTTCAGAGGAGCAGCTGGACAAATTACAGCGTCTTCAAAATGTGTGTCTAAGATTCATTTTCAACCTACGGAAGTACGATCATATAACTTCATACCAGAAGGCATTGAACTGGTCGAATGTTAGAAATAGACGCCAAATTCACATACTGTCTCTATTGTATAATTTCCCTAACTGTTCCGCCGCACCCTCTTATCTCGCCGAAAATTTTTAGCGTCTTTCCAATCATGGATTAGCGCTACGCTCAAACAGAGATTGTTTATTGGCCTTTCTAGTTCACCGCTCCTCTTTATTTACGTCGTCCTTTACTGTTCATGCAGTGAGACTCTGGAATCAGTAACAAACCAATATAAGACTTGCTCCGTCCTTGGAATGCTTTAAGAAGCGACTGAAAAAACTGTTAATTTCTAGTCAGTAAAATAACGTGTTTCATTCCTGATTTTTCCTTTCCTCTCCACCATCCCTTCCTTTCCTTTTGATTGATGATATCTCACTTTATATGAAAAATAATGTTCGGGTGATTGTCCGTCTTTGTGGGGTTCGTGGGCATGTTCTCACGTATATGTTTATGGATTTCGTGAGGATGGATAGTCATTTGAATGATTTATGCGACCACGTAACTTGCTTCATTTACTTTTATCTGGTTGGTTGGAAGAGATTTCCGCCTGGCAACAAGCCCACCAGATTGTATTGCAATAAAAGTGTTAAATAAATAAATAGATTATTCCGAATCGATCCAATAGGGTGGGATATTATTACAGGGGTTGCGCCATTGCTGGTCCTGTGGCGTGGATTGGTCTGCCTATAAGTGTTATTACCGTTTTTGGGAGGTCTTATCAAAACGTATTATTAAAATATACGAATACTACACACGTACACTAACTACACTCCATCTAAAGCCGAATGTGTTACTATCACATATGGAAAGATCTACAAAGGTGTTTTGTTGTTGTCTTCCCTTGGTAAGTTGTCTGCGGGCTCTTGCCAAATATGTTTTTCTAAACATATGTAGATGCGGGAATATACCTCATCTTATAGCCACAGCCACCATCTTTCTATTTTTACACTCAACTTATATGTATTTTTTTTGTTATATTTTTAATCTGTCAATAATTGTCGGTTCGAACTCCAAGCTAGAGCACCCTTAACCCTTCCTGTCCGGTGATGTGTAACTAGTACACATTGCTTCTAAAAACTTTAATATCTCTATAAATATAATAAATACTGGGTTCAGATTTTAGGTATTCCTCCGTAATACATTTGCGCATTGAATGAAAAAAATAATATTAATAATAATTAGCACTTATCGGCCGCATCAGAGATATTTTGTGAAAACCGGGAATAAATTCACCAATACAATCAAACGTGTGCCAGTGTGTGACTTTGACGACTAAATAACCGCTATGAGTGAGGAAGCGTCGCTATTAACGTCTCACTCTACTTCGGTATATGGGAACGCAAGAAATATAACCTCAGTTCGCTCGCTTCTCTCGCTTAGTAGCTAGGTGGCTTTCGTTCGAGGTGGTCACTTTGCCCGTTTTGTGAACGTTGGCCGATGTTTTTTTCATGTTTTAGCGATTAAATTTAAATTATTATCACTTTTGACTTCAAATTTAATTAACTTAAGCGATTGGCTATGAATATTCTTATTTTTCCGATTTTAAATCGCTAATTTTTACATATGTATTGATGTGTATTGAATACACATAACTGGAACGGGGGGTTTTTTGTAGCACAGGAAGGGAAAGATTAAAGAGAGGCTGCTCTTTAAACGGCGCTGTATAATTTATCATAGCACAACTTGGCGGGCTTATTTCCATGTAGCGACTTTCTTCCAGCCAACCAGATAGATTTTTAATGGGTCTTAAGTGAAAACCAGATTGGAACCCTTAAAAAAAATGGGTTCCGCAAGCGTTTTACCTGTTTACCAGACTAGGATGTTACTTCGTCATCCTCGTTTTTGTATTAACTATAATTTATTGAAGAATAGGGTTTACCATTTGGATTACAGTCAGCCACACTTTCCACTTGTTGAGCGTCTTCCGTAGCCCAGGCCCAGCCTCCCCAGCGAGCAGGTAGTATGTGTACATTATCACGTGCACCGGAGTGTTCACCAGCGGATACATACTTGTCATGCCTCCTGGAACAGGTATCTTGGATGAGTAGTTATCATTGTAAATATAGTAGATAACGTCATCTCTATTAAAAATAATTTAAATGTAGGAATCGTTTCATGGAGAGAGCACAAAAAAATTAAACAACTCGTATTTTAATCTGTGACACTTTCTTTAATTCATTATTAGTTTTCTGGGTTTAAACATACTTTCACATATCCATCATAGTTTTAGTGGCGTTTATGAGTCGCCTCATCTATTCTACGTCTCTCGTTTGCCCTTACCCTACCGTACGTATTGTAAATATTTCGAGACAAGAAAGAGACTTAATAATACGCATTTTTGTCGGAATGGTGTAGGTTCATTCTCTCACTATTTCCAAATCCGTTCAATATTTTAGTCATAACAATAAACTGAGGAACAGCAAACTAATAACAAATCAAATTTTAGTCATAACAATAAACTGAGGAACAGCAAACTAATAACAAATCAAATTTTAGTCATAACAATAAACTGAGGAACAGCAAACTAATAACAAATCAAATTTTAGTCATAACAATAAACTGAGGAACAGCAAACTAATAACAAATCAAATTTTAGTCATAACAATAAACTGAGGAACAGCAAACTAATAACAAATCAAATTTTAGTCATAACAATAAACTGAGGAACAGCAAACTAATAACAAATCAAATTTTAGTCATATCAATAAACTGAGGAACAGCAAACTAATAACAAATCAAATTTTAGTCATAACAATAAACTGAGGAACAGCAAACTAATAACAAATCAAATTTTAGTTATAACAATAAACTGAGGAAAAGCAAACTAATAACAAATCAAATTTTAGTCATAACAATAAACTGAGGAACAGCAAACTAATAACAAATCAAACAATATGCCACCCCTAGAAAAGGGATTATGATATAATTTGTTTGCAAGTTAGTTATGAAGAATATTTTTAATTTATGGAGTTTTTTCTCAAATAAAGATGGAATGAACGAATCTGATTCAGGGTTGATTAGCATGAACCCCAAAACATGATTAGTTATGTGTTGCGATACAAAGGAATCCCTCAGGCCGTGGCCACACCAAAGTGCTTCGCTAGGTGATACGTGACTAATGACTAATATACAATATTTCATGCATGGCCACACCAGTGCTTCGCACAAATTCATTTGACATTTGGTAGCGGTTGAATCAACAAACGATGCCACACTCAAAACTAACCAAATTAATTACAACTTACCTTATCTTTATTTACTTCCTGTGCAACTTCATTCCAAATGATCTTATTACAGGTACATTTTTGTATACCATAAATCGCTCGATGGGTTCCACAAAGGCTCCCTTTTATACACACCTGTTATTAAAACTTCCGCCATTTTGTAAAATCACGGTGACAATAAAATTCATTTAATTAATTTTATGACAATAAAATTCATTTAATTAATTTTATTGTGTCACCGTGATTTTACAAAATGGCGGAAGTTTTAATAACAGGTGTGTATAAAAGGGAGCCTTTGTGGAACCCATCGAGCGATTTATGGTATACAAAAATGTACCTGTAATAAAATCATTTGGAATAAAGTTGTACAGGAAGTAAATAAAGATAAGGTAAGTTGTAATGAAATTGGTTAGTTTTGAGTGTGGCATCGTTTGTTGATTCAACCGCTCTCAAATGTCAAATGAATTTGTGCGAAGCACTGGTGTAGCCATGCATGAAATATATTAGTCATTAGTCACGTATCACCTAGCGAAGCACTTTGGTGTGGCCACGGCCTCAGGGATTCTCTCTTAGGGGCATTCCATGTTTATAAACAGCCAACCAACATTGGTATTTCGGATTTAACGCGGAGGTTTTTTACCAGATAATTAGCAACCCTTTATGATATGGTAGCCTTATATGGTTCACTGATTGTGAACTAGGAACAAGGGAAATGGAACTGATTTTCTATCAAGAATGGGCCATATTAAAATAAAAAATCAATACCGCCAACATATTTAACACCAATCCACATCATAGTTGATACGACGACGTGATGGTAGATATGCAGAAACGAGGCCTGTTCATCCTTCTTCCTGAGTACGAAGAAGGCCGTCTCTATGAGATCGAACACTTTCGCTAAGGTGGTTAGGTACATCCACCACAGCATCCTTACGGCCTCTGGTTCAGTGGTGTAGTTGGTCGGTTCGCAGCCCAGTGTCAGGGTAGTCGTCCAGCCGGAAGTCAACAACTACAATAGAAGTTATTAAAACGTATTAGGTCAGATAGAATAATACCAGCTGGTCCGATTTCGAAGCGGCGTGGTGCACAGCCCATTATGGGTCGCGAAAATGTATTATGTCTCTCTCTTCTTATTATTTTAGGCCTTTTGGCCTGTTATGGTCCTGCATCATTGTTTCCCTCTTGTGACGTCGACTGTCAGCTGTCTTTCCATATTTTGGGAGGTCGTCCTGGAGGTCTGCTTGCTTGGGGGATACTGTCACTAGCCATTCTTACGGTTATGTACTTTTAAATAAAAAAGAGTTTTTTCGAAAAATTCTAGTTTTTAAAAAAAAAAAAAAAGAAGCAATTTTTTCAAAAATTGTATTATGTGTTTTTAAATAAAAAAGAATTTTTTTGAAAAATTTCATTATGTTTTCTTGTTTACCAGTTTTTTTTTGCTTCAAATTATTTGGATAGCGAGCATATGTGACAAATTCGGTCACCGATTTCAAATTACGATTTTCCCGAATAAAAGTTGAGGGGGGTTCGTTGAATTGTTCAGTTGAATTCATTCATGATTGGCAAAATAAATTCCGTAATGAATTTTATAGGGCAGGGAAAGCCGAGCATTTTTTGGACGATATCGGGTCTTTGTAACTTACAATATGGCGTGCGATGTTACCAAATCTCATTACTCGCATGCACTTGTCAACGCAGTCAATTAGTTTTTTAATATGTAAATATGTCTACTTCAAATTAATTTATTTTCCTTAATATTTTTTAGCGTAAGTAAATACCGGTCATACGTATTAATAAACTTGTATTTATTAGTTCACATTTTTTGACATCTGTGTTATGTGTTAAATCTGGCGAATTCGATAGGTACTCGTAGTTCGCGCCTATTTTTCACGTAAAAAAGTCGATCGCGACAGAAAAAAAGTTGGCAACGCGTGTTCTTAATATTTTTGTGCCGTGACCCACATTAAAATTTTGGTTTCCCAACCCGAATAAAACTAATAAAACAGTACATACAGATAAAAATTAAATAAAGTTTATGTCATAATAATACTAAAATAAAGTACATTACTTATATCGGTAATAACATTGGATCTTACTAACGTGAAAATTGGCTATAAATAGGTTTTCAAAGCCCATTTATTATTTGTGTTATGTTAGATAGCCTTACCCTTAGGTCATCTTTAATTTTAACCAGAATTTACCCAAAGATTTGGTGATTTTACTATAAATGAGTTATTGACTTAAGTAAGTTTTCAAAGCTCATTTATTATTTGTGTTATGTTAGATAGGCTTACCCTTAGGTCATCTTTAATTTTAACCAGTATTTACCCAAAGATTTGGTGATTTTACTATAAATGAGTTATTGACTTAAGTAAGTTTTCAAAGCCCATTTATTATTTGTGTTATGTTAGATAGGCTTACCCTTAGGTCATCTTTAATTTTAACCAGAATTTACCCAAAGGTTTGGCGATTTTACTATAAATGAGTTATTGACTTTAGTAAGTTTTCAAAGCTCATTTATTATTTGTGTTATGTTAGATAGGCTTATCCTTAGGTCATCTTTAATTTTAACCAGAATTTACCCAACGATTTGGTGATTTTACTATAAATGAGTTATTGACTTAAGTAAGTTTTCAAAGCTCATTTATTCTTTGTGTTATGTTAGATAGCCTTACCCTTAGGTCATCTTTAATTTTAACCAGAATTTACCCAAAGATTTGGTGATTTTACTATAAATGAGTTATTGACTTTAAATAAGTTTTAAAAGCTCATTTAATATTAGATATATTAGATAGGTTGCACCTTAGGTGTCCTCAGATAGACGTGTTTCATGTGTCGCTCAACTCCTTCAGGAAAAAAATTCTTAAACGTATTGCTTTAAATGATTTAATTTTTTTATGTTATTTAACATGTTATATTTTGTCCATTTTTTAGTGTAACAAATACATTTTTATTATGGTTTTTATCAAATTAGTTTTAAAATTTAGATTTATTTTATACATGTTTTTTTTGTGCAGTGTGCAAAGGACTTGAAAAAAATTGAAATGCTGACGAACCCAATTTTGGGTCTCGACCCATAGGTTAAGAAACTATGATCTACAGTATCCATCCTGTAAAGGTGACAAGCCACCGCGCAATGGCCCACTTAAATAGTATAATTACATTTGGGTCGCGATCCATAGGTTAAGAAACTATGTTATGCTCTACAGTATCCATCCTGTAAAGGTGACTAGCCACCGCGCAGTGGCCCACTTAAATAGTATAATTACATTTGGGTCGCGATCCATAGGTTAAGAAACTATGTTATGCTCTACAGTATCCATCCTGCAAAGGTGACTAGCCACCGCGCAGTGGCCCACTTAAATAGTATAATTACATTTGGGTCGCGATCCATAGGTTAAGAAACTATGTTATGCTCTACAGTATCCATCCTGTAAAGGTGACTAGCCACCGCGCAGTGGCCCACTCAAATAGTATAATTACATTTGGGTCGCGATCCATAGGTTAAGAAACTATGTTATGCTCTACAGTATCCATCCTGTATAGGTGACTAGCCACCGCGCAGTGGCCCACTTAAATAGTATAATTACATTTGAATATATAATTGAATTGATTTGTCTCATTTACTTACTCCATAGAAAAGTAACGAATTTCCTACAATCTGGAGTATGTTGTACCACCGGATGACAGTCTTAAGATTGTAGGCCGATCTGGTTTTCATGTAGTTCGGAAGACTCCGCTTTATGATGTAGAGGTACAGGATGATGATGATACATAAGGGAAATGGACTTCCCATGAGTGGCCAGTCTTTTAATCGGGAATCTGAAAATTAATAAAAATTGTGAAAAATGCTACTTATGTTTATCAAATTTGATGTCAGGTATAGTTTGCCTTTTCTTAGACAATGCCCCCTCCCCCCCCTCTGCAGGGTCAGAGGGTTTCGTACTACAAATAGTGGAAGAATTATAGAGATTTTTCAACAATTATTAACGTAAAAAAACTGACTTAAACAGTGGGGGAATAATCATATGAATATTTTTTGTGACCATATGACTTCCTTTATTTTATTTTTTGTGACCATATGACTTGCTTATTTTATTTTTTGTGACCATATGACTTCCTTATTTTATTTTTTGTGACCATATGACTTCTTTATTTTATTTTTTGTGACCATATGACTTCCTTATTTTATTTTTTGTGACCATATGACTTCTTTATTTTATTTTTTGTGACCATATGACTTCCTTATTTTATTTTTTGTGACCATATAACTTCTTCATTTTATTTTTTGTGACCATATGACTTCCTTATTTTATTTTTTATTTGGTTGGTTAGGAGGGATTGCCACTTGGCAATAAGCCCGCCAAATTCTACTACAATGAAATGTGAAAAATAATAATTTAATTCGATCGATCCGAACATCTGGTAAACAGTTATATCCCAAAAATCTCTCCGCTCTTGGCCGAAATCGTCCCATGCCTCCCTCACCCCTCAGCCCCCAACCGTTGAACCGTGTATATCGGTACCAGTTCGAACAGAATTAAGTATTGTTTGTGCTCCCCTGAAAATGAGGAGAAAGCCATGAAACCGGTAGGGTTATACCGTTACAAAAAAGTGGAATAAACAGTGTTTGATAAAATAAATTACAATTTAAGATTTAGTCATACATTGTCCCCCCATGTATTCTTCGAAGTGCGTATATTTCTACAGCATTTATTCAGTATTTTCCACGTCCACTAACATGCGTCTGTTTTGGTACCAAAAAACCATTTGTTGACTATCATCTTAGCAGATTTAGATACTGTCCAGTTCGAGTATATGTTTTAGTGTTCCATTGACTATTTCCGTTCGCTACACGGTTTTTAAATATTATTATAATAGTGGGTTGGATTCTCGCGTTAGAGCACCCTTAAGGAGAGTCTGTTCTCTAAATGGCACAATATAAATTCTCCTTATTTAATAAGAATCATGAAAAAAAATCTTTGAATCTTCGATTTGTATTTCAATCATGTTTGGTAGAAATTGTAATAGCTTAATACATCGATCAATAAGTCCCGGGACTAACTACTAAAACAACATTTGTTTGCCAAAATTCTTCTTTATTCATCAACATAGACTCCTTCAAGAGCGATACATTCATTCCAACGCTTTCCTAACTTTTCCATGCCAGCCGTGTAGAACGATTTATCTTTGGTTTCAAAGTAGGTGTTAGTTTCGGCAATCGCTTCTTCATTGGAGCCAAATCTCTTTCCCTGGAGCATCTTTTTGAGGTCTGGGAACAGCCAATAGTCGCTGGGGGCCAAATCTGGAGAATACGGTGGGTGCGGAAGCAATTCGAAGTTCAACTCATTCACTTTGGCCATCGTTACCATCGACTTGTGACACGGTGCATTGTCCTGATGAAAGAGAACTTTTTTCTTCTTCATATGGAGCCGTTTTTTTGCAATGTCTGCCTTCAAACGTTCCAATAACGCTATGTTATATTCGCTATTGATGGTTTTTTTCCTTTTCAAGGTGATCGATAAATATTATACCATGCGCGTCCCAAAATACGGAGGCCATAACCTTCCCGGCCGACTATTGAGTTTTTGGTCGCTTCGGACGACTTTCACCACCTGTTCTCCACTCAGCTGATTGCCGATTTGATTCCGGAGTATAGAGTGGGGAATCCAAGTTTCATCCATTGTCACATACCGACGCAAAAACCCCTGTTAATTTCGCGTAAACAGTGCCAAACAGAGTTCTGAATCATCGATGCGTTGTTGTTTCTGTTCCATTGTGAGCAAACACGGCACCCATTTCGAAAAAAGCTTTTTCATGACCAAATGTTCATGCAAAATAGTGTAAACACTACCAAATTATATATATTCAGGATGTCAGCTATCTCACGCAACTTTATTTTGCGATTTTCCATCACGATTTTGAGTTTTTTTTTATGTTTTCTGGTGTAACAGCCTCATTTGGACGACCAGAGCGTTCAGCATCATTTGTGTCTGTACGACCGCGTTTGAAATCAGCATACCACCGACAAATGGTTGTTTTCGACGGAGCAGAGCCCGGATAATACTTTTCAAGCCATCGCTGAGTTTGAACGGTATTTTTCCCATTAAAAAGCAATGTTTTATTATCACACGAAATTCGGCTTTTTCCATTGTTTTAAAAATAGCAAAAGTAGCGTCACCAAAACCACTGTAACTCAATGACACAGTGTCATGAAAGTTTGACACGTAACTTCTAAAGGTTGGTACTAACTGAGAATGGTATGGATTTGTTATTAGAGCCTTCATCTGTTGGTTAGTCCCGGGAATTGTTGATTAATGCGTTATTTCCCCAGTTGCTGTCCGATATTGTAGTCCAAGTTAATAATACCGAAATTCAATTTATTTTATAAAAATATTATTGTTAAATCTCCTCCCTAGTTGTCCTGTGGCTACTGAAATTGTTCTCCTTTTTTTTCGTTTGCAAAAAATAACTAAGATAAAACTTTATTACATTATAAATTAAATCGTCGATTCAGATTACTTTGTTGTGTTTTTAATGACGTTTATTAAAAAAGAAGTATGAACAAAACACTGACGTACAGAAGACTGAACAAAAGAAGACTGTAGAGATAAAAGGCAGACTGAGACATTAGGACGATAATAAAAAAATATCTTGTTGAAGGTCCCTTAATAATTACAAAAATGGTGAATAGAGTCGTTTGTTTTTTTATTATTATTACCCAGATATATCCGAAACGCTCTATAGTTCGTACGAAGTGAAAAAAGGGTAAAACCTTCAAACGGAAGTCGCCCAAATAATATAATACATTATTTTTGACTTGTTATAACAGATGACGCACTATTTTTTTTCACATACGTACATACCTTCACACCGTTTCTCTTTCGGAGTAGGCAGGGAGGAGAAAGCGCCAGACTCCTATCGCGACATACACCTTTCGCCTCTTCTACATCCATACACTTTCGCATGCAGCTCCTATGATTTCTTTGAATTTTAAGTTTCCTTTTGAAATATTATTCATGAAAACTTATACCTTTAAAATTGAAATTATTTCTTTTTTTCACGTCCTGATGTTGTATTGAATAAAGAATAATCGCTAGTGGAAATTTTATAGTTTTGACATTGAGCTTTCAGTTGATGTGTTGGGGCGGTATAGTTGTGTTTAATGCAGTCTTGTATTTCTTAAATTGATATAAAATGTGTTAATATTGGTAGTTTTTATATAAAATCACGATTTTACAACATAACGCCAGACATTCCTTTGTAGTAATGTATAAGTGTTATGCGGGACAGCGCTTGTTTTGGATCTTGTGAGTTTGAAAGATACTCGTACAACCATCGGAAAAGATATTAAAGAAGCCGTCATGAAATGCGTGATATTATAAGGGAGGAATTACACAGATACAACCACCGAAAGATACAACCACCGGAGAAGATATTAAAGAAGCCGTCATAAAAGGCGTGATATTATAAGAGAGGTATTGTAATCATACTAATTACAAAGATACAACCACCGGATAAGATATTCAAGAAGCCGTCATGAAATGCGTGATATTATAAGGGAGGTATTGTAATCATACTAATTACAGAGATACAACCACCGAAAGATACAACCACCGGATAAGATATTAAAGAAGCCGTCATGAAATGCGTGATATAAGGGAGGTATTGTAATCATACTAATTACAGAGATACAACCACCGAAAGATACAACCACCGGATAAGATATTAAAGAAGCCGTCATAAAAGGCGTTATATTATAAGGGAGGTATTGTAATCATACTAATTACAAAGATACAACCACCGGATAAGATATTAAAGAAGCCGTCATGAAATGCGTGATATTATAAGGGAGGTATTGTAATCATACTAATTACAGAGATACAACCACCGAAAGATACAACCACCGGATAAGATATTAAAGAAGCCGTCATAAAAGGCGTCATATTATAAGGGAGGTATTGTAATCATACTTATTACAAAGATACAACCACCGGATAAGATATTAAAGAAGCCGTCATGAAATGCGTGATATAAGGGAGGTATTGTAATCATACTAATTACAAAGATACAACCACCGAAAGATACAACCACCGGATAAGATATTAAAGAAGCCGTCATAAAAGGCGTCATATTATAAGGGAGGTATTGTAATCATACTAATTACAAAGATACAACCACCGGATAAGATATTAAAGAAGCCGTCATAAAAGGCGTCATATTATAAGGGAGGTATTGTAATCATACTAATTACAAAGATACAACCACCGGATAAGATATTAAAGAAGCCGTCATAAAAGGCGTGATATTATAAGGAAGGTTTTTTTAATCATACCAATTTTGACATTTCGAGATTTTTACATATACGAGTAAGCACGAATTAGGCTTAAAGTAACACGAATCAACTATTTTAACGTGAAGTCCGTCCATCTGTATGCCTGTCTGTCTGTCTGTCTGTGCGCCAATTTGTGCTAATTTTGTCGAACGGATTGTTATGAAATTTCATATTTAAGCTTCGGACGTGAATATCTCAATTCTATCAACTATCTGGCAACTGAAAGTGGCAGTTTACTGATGTCACCTTTATGTTAGTTATTTTATGAATATTTTGCAACAGATAAATTATTTGAACAACATTATTTATCATAAGTTACTAAACAAGTTATAACTAACAACTTTTATTTCTAACATTTTTCGATACAGCTTAATAAATTTTTATAATTTTTCATATTTTTGAACATTTTGTTTACTATTTTGGATATCGTTTCTATGGTTAGGCGGTAACGTAATTTAAAACTATCCTTTAAAATTCAAATTTACGTAATTTCAATAAATTTGCATAATTTATATAAATTTACATAATTTAAATAAATTGACGTAATTAATGTCAATTTACATGAATTTTAATTTTTTTTTACAAAAAATTTCTCTGTTGCAAAATATTTATAAAATAACTTACATAAATTTAAAATTTAAATAATTTAATTATAATAATATATTTATTTGATATGGTGACGGCTGGTCCTGTTGTGGCCAAAACAGATTATTTTTATTGTTTTTATTTTTAGTGTCGGATTTTTTTCGAAAAGGGATCGGTAGGCCAAAAAATGTCGGGAACCTTTGAATTAGAGCCTGCACTTTCTTTGGCATGAAATTTATATTTTTTTACAGGTTTTCATGATGTTTTCATCCTGAAACCTTACCTATTCATTGTTAAATATTCTAATATAAATTTTATCACAACGTAAAAGTCGAAACCTTGTTAGATGTTTTGTTTTTTGCCGCAAAATAACTGTCAAATCAACATAATAGTGTTGCGATATGTAAAAAAAATGTCTATGATTTCATTAATTTCGCACAATACTGTATATGATTTTTTATGAATATACTCGTTCACGTATGTGGATCTAATAGCCGCAGCTTACACTCAACTTTTGTATATTTCCTATCCTTACACTCAACTCAAGTATATTTTCTATCCTTACACTCAACTTATGTATGTTTATTCTGCTATATTTTAAATCTTTCAATAATTTCAATAATAGTGGGCTTAAATCCCGAGTTAGACCGCCCTTAAAGATAATGTGCTTTGTGAACGGCCCTATATATTCGTAAATGCTCCTTTTATTATTATAATTATTCATAGTTATTTTTTATCATATTTGAATCGCGTCATCGTTGACATGCTTTAAAAAGCGTATTTAAAAACACTACATCTCTCTTCAGTGATAAAGCACTTGTTTCCATCATCCTTTTTTCCAGTATCTCTTTCCTTCTACAGGCAATTGATGATATAGTTAATATTGTTCTTTTTTCTATTTTAATTCCTTATTTTTGTTATTTTTGTATTACATATTTTTTTCTCTGCATCATAATGTAAATCCACCACTTTCGTTCGTAAACAATTTCATGATTTCTTGAGAAAGAACGCCACTTTGCAATAAACCCGTTATATTGTACAAAACATACCATCACACTTTCCCGTATCGGGATAACAGCACTAGACTGCCTATCCGTGACTTACATGTTTCGCCTATTCTACATCCCTACAACTTCAAGAATGCTCTTCTTCTTCTTCCTAGTGCCATGTCAGGTCCCCCCAACGTTGACTATCACCTGAGAGTAAGCATCCTTGTCCCCGGCAGCCCGAAAAAGATCCTCATCGCTCCTTATACCAGTCCAATCACGTATATTGCGGAGTTAGGATATTTGCCTCCTGCCAACACCTCTTCGACCCTCTATTTTGCCTTGGATGATCAGTTGCAGTAATTAGTATTTTTCTCCTCTAAGTACATGCCCCAAATAGGACCCCTTTCGGATTTTAATATTAGTCAGCAACTCTCTATCAACTTTGGCTCTTTGAAGAACCCTTGTATTGCTGACCATATCCGTCCAGGGTATCCGTAGCATTCTCCGGTGTATCCACGTTTCGAATGCTTCCAGTCGGTTCATACTACCAAGCTCTTCTTCATCTTCCTTAAGACATCAAATTTTACATTCATCCTTAAACACTTCATTTCGTAGTGTCATATATTGCCACCCCTTGTATTTTTCTCAGTCCACTCATTTATTTATTTTTGTTTAGTACACTCATAAAAGTTTTTTCCACGTTGAAGTTTTACCATACATATAACACATCGGTCAATAAGTCCCGGGACTAACTACTAAAACAACATTTGTTTGCCGAAATTCTTCTTTATTCATCAACATAGTCTCCTTCAAGAGCGATACATTCATTCCAACGCTTTCCTAACTTTTGATGTCAGTTATCTCACGCAACTTTACTTTGCGATTTTCCATCACGATTTTGATGCGGAAGCAATTCGAAGTTCAACTCATGCAATTTGGTCATCGTTACGATCGACTTGTGACAATACACCGTGCATTGTCCTGATAAAAAAGAGAACTTTTTTTTCTTCTTCATATGGGGCCGTTTTTTTGCAATGTCTGCCTTTCAAACGCTCCAATAACGCTATGAAATATTCGCTGTTGATGGTTTTTCCCTTTTCAAGGTGATCGATGAATATTATACCATGCGCATCCAAAAATACGGAGGCCATAACATTCCCGGCTGACTGTTGAGTTTTCGGTCACTTCGGACGGCTTTCACCGTTTGTTCTCCACTCAGCTGATGGCCGATTTGATTCCGCAGTATAGAATGGGGGTTCCAAGTTTCATCAATTGTCACATACCGACGCAAAAACTCCTGTTTATTTCCCGTAAACAGTGCCAAACAGCGCTCGAATAATCGATGCGTTGTTGTTTCTGTTCCATTGTAAGTAAACGCGGCACCCATTTCAAAAAAGGTTTTTCATAACCAAATGTTCATGCAAAATAGTGTAAACACTACCAAATGATATCTTCAGGATGTCAGCTATCTCACGCAACTTTACTTTGCGATTTTCCATCACGATTTTGAGGTTTTTTTTTAATGTTTTCTGGTGTAACAGCCTCATTTGGACGACCAGAGCGTTCAGCATCATTTGTGTCTGTACGACCGCGTTTGAAATCAGCATACCACCGACAAATGGTTGTTTTCGACGGAGCAGAGCCCGGATAACACTTTTCAAGCTATCGCTGAGTTTGAACGCTATTTTTTCCCATTAAAAAGCAATGTTTTATCAACACACGAAATTTAGTTTTTTCCATTGTTTTGAAAATAGTAAAAGTAGCGTCACTAAATCCATTGTAACTCAATGACACAATGTCGGAATGTCATGAAAGTTTGACACGTAACTTCTAAATGTTGGTACTAACTGTTAGTGTTAACTGATTTGTTATTAGAGGTGCCATCTGTTGGTTAGTCCCGGGAATTGTTGATTGAAGTATTAAATATCAAAGGTTTTGATAAAACTTTAAATAAATTGATTGTTCATTAAAAGGTCAGGTAATGCAACAATTTTAAAAATTCATCAGGAATATCGATGTTTCTCCAAGCACTCAATAAAATTATTAACGACTAGACTGACTTTTTATGGCCTTCGTACCACTGCTATTACATTTAATATTCTCTTTAAAAAATAAACTTTTAACTCGTATATCGAAAATATAACTATGCACTCAAAGTAGAGACTGTTATTTGAAAAGAACCTTCACAATTTTTTGACGAATCTATTGTCATTTAGGTCTCATGCGAATGGTGTTAAGTTCGAATCCATTGTAGGCTTAATAAAAATTAAAGATTGGTGCAATAAGAATAATACATAGGGTGTCAATGGATGCAAGAATACGGAATGAAGTGATTAGGAATGAATATGAACTTAAGACTAGGAAATTAAGTAAGACGAAGAAGAGCACCGTGAAATGGTTGTGGCATGTAGAACTAATGAATGGAGAAAGACTAACAAAACAAATATATGGTACAATGCAAATGTGTATGAAAGGTGTTTTTAACCTTTCCTTCCCTGTGTTGGGTATCTTCTACACGTTGCTTCTAATAACCATCAATATCTCTATAAATATAATAAATACAAGGTTAAGATTTTAGGTATTCCTTCATAATATATTTACGCATTGATTTAAAAAATAATATGAATAATAATCAGAATTTATCGACTACATCGTGGGTATTTTGTGAAAATCGGAAACAAATTCGCATTTAAACGCTGTGAGTGCCTCGACCTTGTGTCTTGACGATAGGTGAAGAGTATGCGGGAAGCGCGACACTATATTCGCATCTCACTCTTGCATACTCCACTGAATTGCGAGGAGCTCAATTGTCTCAATCGTCGCAAGCGTAAGCCACGCCGGGAGTAAGCCACTAACGCTCCGCGCCGCAGTAGCTTCTGGGCTTGCAAATAGATTAGACCTACGCCCGTTCCGTGAGCGTTGCCAGATGGTTTTTTAATGTTTTCAGCAAATAAATCTAAATTATTATAATTTTTAACTTCAAATATAATTAATTAAGGGGATTATCTATGAATTTTCTTATTTTTCCGATTTAAAATCGCTAATTTTTTTATCGCGTACTCACTACCCAACGCCGGAGCGCGCGTTACAATTTTAGCACCGTAAGGGAAGTGTTAAAGAAGACCAAGGAGAATATGATTGGATCTTGTGAATGATTTATAAAAGAAAAGGAAATGTAATAAGTTAGAGAAATCGTAGGAGTTGTGTGAGAAGGTGTCTTCTTCTTCTTCAGTTTCAATCCTGGGGATTGTTTAGCAGCAAAGCTCTGCATCTCCTCTTCTACTCCGCTCGGTCTTCAGCGATCCTCTTGAGCTCTGTATAGGAGGTGCAGTCCATATCGTGGCATATTTGCTCCAGATACTCTCGGCGAGGACGCCCTCTGCTAATCGATCCCTCAAGCATTCCCTCCAGTATATTGTGCAGGAGATTTTCATGTCGCAGCATATGACCCATCCATTCTGCACGCCTTTCCGATATGGTGTTTGACAGGTGCCTGGTTTCTTCGATTCTGCTGAGAACCTCGTCATTTGTAATGTGGTCTCTCCGGGAAATCCTTAGGATTCGTCTGTAGGTCCACATCTCGAAGGCCTTCAATTTTTTTAGATCTCTTTCGCCCATGTACCATGTCTCGCAACCATACATCAAAATACTCCACACATATGTTTTGACCAATTGCTTGCGGAGCTTTAGGTCCATGTTGTTGGATTCGAAAATCTTTGATTTCTTATTAAATGCGAGTTTTGCTTGGTGAATGCGACTGTCAACCTCTCTTTTTGTACGGCCATCACATGTGATCTTGCCTCCAAGATAGACAAACTCTTTTGCGTTCTTAAGTGCAGAGAAGGTGTATGGATGTAGAAAAGGTGAAATTTGTGTATCGTGATGGGAAAGTTTGGGTCTCTCTCTCTCTCTCTCTCTCTTTCTCTTCCTACCCCGGCAAGAAAACGACGGGATTGGATGTATGTTAAAAATAAGACAAAATATCACGCAAATGAACCTTGAACAAATTTCTCGAGGCGCTCCGGGATATTCGACAAACAGAGAAAGAAATAAAGGATTTGATTGAGTTAATATGCAAAAGAAAAAATAAAACACTTATTTTATATTTTTGTGTTCACCACTGGTTTATTTTTGGGTTTACTACTGGTTTCGAAGACCATGGTCAGGTAAATATAAACGTCAGGCGAATATTAAAGTTTATCTTCACCTGACGATGAAGGCGGTGGTCTTCGAAACCGGTAGTAAACCCAAAAATAAACCAGTGGTGAACACAAAAATATAAAATAAGTGTTTTATTTACTTATTTTTCCTTTTACATAAAACATGGCACCACCAAGTGAAACTATAGTCTTTTCGACGATTCAAGAGTTAATATGCGACAATATATTGAATACGAATTCTGTCAATATGGAAAACTTGTTGAGTTTTAGATATCAGTCAAGGATTAAATCCTTCGTTTTTTTTAACATATGCAGATTCTAGGAAGCACCTAATATAATAGCCGCAGCCATTACCTTCCTATCCTTACATTCATCTAATATATTTATTTTGTAATATGTTTTAATCTGACCCGAGTTATAGCGCCCTTGAAGAGAAATTGCTCTGTAAACGGCGCTAAATAAATTTTCTTTTTATTATATAATTATAAATTTACTATCCTATATTTAAACTTTCATTCTTATTATAATTATTTTTAGCCATTTAACTTGTTCATTAAATTCCAACATTAAAATTAATTGAAAGAAAATCGTCAAATAACAATATCAGCAAAACGTATAATTTCTGAAATGTTGACAATAATAAATAGGTTCCCTTCCATTTGAACGGAGCGCTTTTTACGACGCGGTCAACCGTTTTGTTTCAACAAAACAATCGCTTTCAGTATTTAATACTGTGCTTTCAGATTTTAGAATTATTAGTCCGGATTTCAGAATTGTGCTTTCAGATTTCAACTTTAATCTGAATAATTTCTGAAATAAGATATAAAGGGTCTTTCAAATTGAGCGGTTTTTTTAATTCTTGGATAAAACACAGATGGCGTCGCGAACTTGCCTGGGTCTTGTGGCATTTGATAAGTGTAATGTATGACATTTATAAAAATTGAGTCGTATACAATACAGCAACGCGTTCAAATTGTTGAATTATTTTATGTATTGTAATCTCCGGAAACGGTTATGTTAATTGTGATCTGACACCGTTGGACTATTTTCTCTGGGGTTACGTGCAAATCCAGGTCTATAAGAATGACCCCCGATCAATTCCTGAGCTGAAGGACGAAATTATTCGCGTTATTTGCGTCTTTCAAATTGAGTGATGTTTTTAATTCTTGAATAATTTGCTTTTAACCCAAAATATTTTTTATTGGTCATTGAAGTATAATGTATGACATTTAAACACAAAAAACAATATCCGTCAAATGTCCACCTCTTGCAGCTCCACAGATGTCCACTTTTTTGTCAAAATTTGATGACATTTTGGCACAATTGCGTTTCTAACTCATCGATAACGCGAATAATTTCGTCCTTCAGCTCAGGAATTGATCGGGGGTTATTCTTATAGACCTGGCTTTTCACGTAACCCCAGAGAAAATAGTCCAACGATGTCAGATCACATGATCTTGGTGGCCAATTAACATCACCGTTTCCGGAAATTACAATACACAAAATAATGTAACAATTTGAACGCGTTGTTGTATTGTATACGACTCCATTTTTATAAATGTCATACATTATGATACACTTCTCAAATGTCACAAGACCCAGGCAAGTTCGCGACGCCATCTGTGTTTTATCCAAGAATTTAAAAAAAAAACGCTCAATTTGAAAGATCCTTTATATAGGAGTATACTATCACGCCATTTATCTGTGGAGGTAGACAGAAAAGACTGAGTGTCAAACTTTCTTACCACAACATACTTCCTTCGTGTCCACACATATTCTCATATAGTTCCTTCTCTCACTGTTTACATTCCTTTCAAAATTGTATTAACTTAGTTCAACCATACTTTTTTCAGCCGTCCTCTACCACTACTTCCTCTCATGATTGCATTCTAAATTTGTTGAATCAGTTTTTTATCACGCATGCGTTGAACCTATCCAAACCAGCTCAACATGCTCTTTTTGTGGGGACCAACGGAAATCTTATCCGCAGCCGCCAGATTGAAAAGCAGGCGGGTTGACAACTGGACCACGTAGGTCGTCAAAGGGCGAGCATAAAAATGATGTAAAAAATATCTCATTAAAATCGACGCAAATGCCTCAAAGGGTCTCATTTCCTCGAATTACTTTGTTATATTTTTTTTGCGAAAATCTACCTTTTGAAGAAAAAAAGGATCTCGCATCCGGCAGGAAGTAACTGTCGAACATCTTTGTTTCAAGCTTGAAAGACTTCAGAGTTAAAACTCTTAACAGAGAACCTGGAATCCTGAAAATCTTAGACATATAGTAGGATCCTGAAACATCGAAACCCTGAAATATTGTAATATTCATTATCACCATCATGCCTTATCCCTATTGTGGTAGGCAGAGAGGAAAATCCTCCACTTCTTCATCTTAACATCCCTTTTTCGTTTATGCCACGTCTATACACCTTGTCGTGCAGGGTCACGTACTCGTATATATTTTTTTAATTGAAATTCTTTAGAAGTGCCAGGGCGGTTTCAATACATTAAATAAAAAAATTGTAGAGAACATATAATAATATAACGAATTTTTTTAATATTTACCCAGATTAATGTCTGACTGGACTACAGATGTCGGCATACAGAAGTCAAATGGGAATGTTTGTGGATTCCTGTATGCTGATGTAAGGTAGTGTTAGCGGAGAATAAGTATGAATAACAGAGTTTGTGGATTCCTGTATGCTGATGTAAGGTAGTTTAGCGGAGAATGAGGATGAATAACAGAGTTTGTGGATTCTTGTATGCTGACGTAAGGTAGTGTTAGCAGAGAATAAGGATAAAAAACATAGTTTGTGGATTCCTGTATGCTGATGTAAGGTAGTTTAGCGGAGAATAAGGATAAAGAACAGAGTTTGTGGATTCATGTATGCTGATGTAAGGTAGTGTTAGCGGAGAATAAAGATGAATAACAGAGTTTGTGGATTCCTGTATGCAGTTGTAAGGTAGTGTTAGCGGAGAATAAGGATGAATAACAGAGTTTGTGGATTCCTGTATGCTGACGTAAGGTAGTGTTAGCGGAGAATAAGGATAAAGAACATAGTTTGTGGATTCATGTATGCTGATGTAAGGTAGTTTTAGCGGAGAATAAAGATGAATAACAGAGTTTGTGGATTCCTGTATGCTGACGTAAGGTAGTGTTAGCGGAGAATAAGGATAAAAAACATAGTTTGTGGATTCCTGTATGCTGATGTAAGGTAGTTTAGCGGAGAATAAGGATAAAGAACATAGTTTGTGGATTCATGTATGCTGATGTAAGGTAGTTTTAGCGGAGAATAAAGATGAATAACAGAGTTTGTGGATTCCTGTATGCAGTTGTAAGGTAGTGTTAGCGGAGAATAAGGATGAATAACAGAGTTTGTGGATTCCTGTATGCTGACGTAAGGTAGTGTTAGCGGAGAATAAGGATAAAGAACATAGTTTGTGGATTCATGTATGCTGATGTAAGGTAGTGTTAGCGGAGAATAAAGATGAATAACAGAGTTTGTGGATTCCTCTATGCTGACGTAAGGTAGTGTTAGCGGAGAATAAGGATGAATAACAGAGTTTGTGGATTCCTGTATGATGGTATAAGGTAGTATTAGCGGAGAATAAGGATGAATAACAGAGTTAGTGGATTCCTGTATGATGATATAAGGTAGTGTTAGCGGAGAATAAGGATAAATAACAGAGTTTGTCGATTCATGTATGATGATGTAAGGTAGTGTTAGCGGAGAATAAGGATAAATAACAGAGTTTGTGGATTCATGTATGCTGATGTAAGGTAGTGTTAGCGGAGAATAAGGATGAATAACAGAGTTTGAAAAGTAAATTTTGTGAGAGATACAAAGAGCAAGACCTGAGAATGATTGTTACGAAATCAAAAATCATATTAGTAGAAAATTGTGAAAGAGAGATGAAATTAAAGAATTCTACTTTTTAGGTAGTGTTTTACGTTTTAAGGTAAAAAGTTACGAGATGTAACGAATGGTGTGGAGTCGAATAAATGTTGTTGATATGCGTGCACTGAGAATAATAAATAGAGTGACACAATATAAGGAAGTGATAAGATTTGAATGTGAAATGGCTGATGTATTAACCGTTTTACTGCTGAACATTTCTATCAATACTACTAGTATTTAACGTCTATATATAGACTCTCAGCACTCTAACGGTTAAGTACGATCAAAAAGAGTACTGTGAAACGATTTGGGTATATAAAACGAATGAATGAAGAAAGGCTAGGAAAACAAATTTGCAGTACAAATGTGAGTTGAAAGCGTGATAGATGAAAACCAAGAGAAGTATAATTGGAGCAAGTTAATTATATTTTAAAAGAAAAAAAGTGTAAAAAGTCGAAGAATTTATAGTTGTAGTTGAAAGTGTTCGCTCCTCTCAGTCTACCTCGACAGGAAAACTGCGTGATGGTATGTTTATAATGTATTTACTGCCTGACTTTCCAATATTGAACAAATAAAATACAGATAGTCTGAAATACAGTTTTAGCAGAATGGTTCTTAAAGGAAGAGATGATGATGGTTGTTGATAAATAAATAAACTCGGTAAATCGCAATGCGGAAAGAGAGAGTGTTTATTTTTATAGTAACGTAGGTATTTATATCTTTTTGGAATGTGCGCGAGAGTGCGCTCGCGATATGCTTACGTCTCGCTTCTGTGAATGCAGAAACGGTTATTGTCGTATGTAGGTATTCATCTAAATACGGAACTGGTGAGATAGCCGTGGTGCGTTCTCTCTCTCTGGCGTGTGGTGCGGTCGCTCGGCCGGCGTCAATGGCCGGCATGTGACCTTCGGACTGTTTACTATAATTTATCGAGGAATCCGAAGGTCGTTTCATCGGTCATTGACCGTATGTATGCGACAATATTCCGCGACGACCGCCACACAGTATTCCTGAAAAATTGAATTGCTGAAAGCGTTATGCTCTCTATTAGCAGGCTATTGCTATTTTCATAATGTACCCGTCCCGCTACCGCGCAACCATCACACATTTCGTGTGTCCCCGATTCACCGTCTTTCGTTTTGTGGATATGAGTCATAATCGGTTTCTGTTATTAAAAAGTAGTTTTCCAATCGTGAAGTAACGATTTTAATGCAACCGTGGCTTTAGTTTTTAAATGTTTAATGTTACGTAAGGTCAAGAAGAGCATTGTTAGATGGTTTTGGGATGTAGAATGAATGAATGAATAAGTACCTACTAACAAAATAAATATAAGTTCAAATATCGAGAAATATATGGCAGAGGACAACCAATGAAAGTATTGTAATTTATTTTTATCAAACACTGTTTATTCCACTTTTTGTGACGGTATAACCCTACCGGTTTCCAGGTGCACACCTCATCTTCAGGGGAGCGCAAACAAGACCTGTTTGCGCTCCCCTGAAGATGAGGTGAAAGCCTTGAAACCGGTAGGGTTATACCGTCACAAAAAAGTGGAATAAACACTGTTTGATAAAAATAAATTACAATGTCTTTAAACCTCCACAACGTTAATGCCTTTGTGGCGGTCGTCGCACACTCAGTCGCACACTCAGAACACTGTGGGCGTCCATACACATGGTCAATGACCGATGAAGTGACCTTTGCATTCCTCGACAAATCTAAATAAACAAGTCCAAAGTTCACACGCCGGCCATTCAACCCATAGCCTGGAGCGGACCGCATTCTATACTAGAGCGAGAACGCACCACGCTTGTCTCGCCAGTTCCGTAAATAAATTGTCACCTACATACGACATTAATCGTTTTGCTAATGCAGAAACGAGGCGAAGGATATCTTGCTAGCATTCCCGCACACACGCGGAAATAGAATAAATACCTACGTTTACTAATAAAAACTCTTCTTCCGCATTGAGATCCAAAACGTGTTTTATTTATCAACAAATCATCATCATCTCTTCCCTTAAGGACTAGCTAGACCTTAACTATAAACAACAATGAAAGTATGGTTGGATGAAGTAAATGACATTTTGAAAGAAGGAAAGTGTAAAAAAGTCAGAGAAATCGTTGGAGTTGTATGAGGTGTATGGGGTGTAAAAGAGATGAAAGATGTTTGTCGAACTAATTCTCGACTTAAAATATAACATATTAGCATACACATTTCAACACACACTGTATCCTCGCAAGTTTTAACTAACTCACTGGAGTTTGTTCAAACAAAACATACAATTATGCGCATTTCAACACACACTGTATCCTCGCAAGTTTTAACTAACTCACTTGAGTTTGTTCAAACAAAACATACCATTATGCGCATTTCAACACACACTGTATCCTCGCAAGTTTTAACTAACTCACTTGAGTTTGTTCAAACAAAACATACCATTATGCGCATTTCAACACACACTGTATCCTCGCAAGTTTTAACTAACTCACTTGAGTTTGTTCAAACAAAACATACCATTATGCGCATTTCAACACACACTGTGTCCTTACAAGTTTTAACTAACTCACTGAAGTTTATTCAAACAAAACATGCCATTATGCGCATTTCAACACACACTGTGTCCTTACAAGTTTTAACTAACTCACTTGAGTTTGTTCAAACAAAACATACCACTATGCGCATTTGAACACACACTGTCTCCTTACAAGTTTTAACTAACTCACTTGAGTTTATTGAAACAAAACATACCATTATGCGCATTTCAACAAACACTGTATCCTTATAAGTTTTAACTAACTCACTTGAGTTTGTTCAAACAAAACATACAATTATGCGCATTTCAAGACACACTGTGTCCTTACAAGTTTTAACTAACTCACTTGAGTTTGTTGAAGCAAAACATACCATTATGCGCATTTCAACACACACTGTATCCTTACAAGTTTTAACTAACTCGCTTGAGTTTATTGAAACAAAACATTCTATTATGCGCATTTCAACACACACTGTATCCTTACAAGTTTTAACTAACTCACTGGTGTTTGTTCAAACAAAACATACCATTGTGCTCATTTCAATACACACTGTATCCTCGCAAGTTTTAACTAACTTATCTGAGTTTGTTAAAACATAGCATATCACTATGCGCATTTCAACACACACTGTGTCCTTACAATTTTTAACTAACTTACTGGAGTTTGTTCAAACAAAACATACCATTGTGCTCATTTCAATACACTGTTTCTTCACGAGTTTTAACTTACTAAATTAGTTAACATAATACACTAAAATATCAATTTTAGTCCATCATAGTTTTAAACGTAATACCGAAAAAGTTTAGTTCATCATAGTTTTAACCTTTTTACGGCGATGGCTCGAGTATCTTTCGTGTGTTCCACAGGCGGCGGTGTTTTAAGTCAATAAATTTATATTGTATCTACATAAAAATATGACTCACCACTTTCCCGAATCTGAGTACTGTCGAACTGTGCGCCGATGCATTTTTTAGCTGACACTATACACACGTAATATTAGAAAATATTCTTATAACACTATTATACAAATAAAAGTATGTTTTTGGATTTTGACGAAAAGATTTATAACGATAAGTACACTGCAATAATAATATTTCTACTGTGGAAAGTGTTTGCTGGCGTGAAATGGTCCAAAACATGTTACACACAGACTCACATTGCACTCACCACACATATATCTAGATATTTTCCTTAATTTATGTTTATGAGCGCATTCATAGCATCGACGAGAAGGTTCCGCACAGTTTTCAGTTCCTGGAATTTCTTTAGGACTGTGTGCGGCTATTATTGAACCCGATAAACCAAGATGTAGTGGATTGCTAGTGGACGGAGATGAATGGGACAATTTTGATGCTAGTTTATATTTTTCAAATATTTGTCTTATAACTGCTAAATGAAATTCCGCTAAACCTATTGTTTTTCCGGTTGTATGCTTGTAAATAAAATATGAATTTAGCATGTATAGATCAACAAAATGAAAAGCCAGCTTTCTATACCATTTTAAAGTTTTTTGAAGGCAATTTAAACTACTAAGCATCATATCGGTTTTGTCCACACTACCCATATTTTTATTGTAATCCACAATGCACTCAGGTTTTTTCACCTGTTCGCCAGTTTTATAATTTAATTTCTCTGTTGAAATAAATCTGTCACTATGAATTGTTGTCAGCATATGAATTTCTCTCTTATCGTGCCATTTTATAGCCAACAAGGGTCCACAATGTTAAGAATCAATGTCTCCTTTCTTGGTTTTTTTGAAGTTGGGCATACCTTTACGAGATTTTCGAACGGTTCCACATGCATTTGTTTTATTGTCATGTAAAAACTTAAATAATTGTGGGCTTGTGTACCAGTTATCACACCACAAGTTGTGTCCTTTTCCAAGATAGTCATTGAGAAGCGTTTTGATAACTGCACCCGATATACCCAACGATTTATCATAAATTATTTCTGTTCCATCACCGCAATACACAATTAGATCTAACACACAACCGGTTTCAACATCACATAAAACAAATAATTTAATGCCGAATCTGTGACGTTTGGAAGGGATGTATTGTTTTATCATAAGACGACCTTTGAAAACAACTATGCTCTCATCGATACACAAGTTTTTGTGAGGCAGCATGACACTTGTAAAAACTTTGCGAGTATGATCAAGCAATAATCTTATTTTACGCAATTTGTCACCACTATTTGTTATATTGTTATTAGAAAAATGTAACATATTTAAAATCAGTTCATACCGGTCCCTTGACATAGTCTTGCCAAAAATTGGGCTATTTAAAAGTGGGTCTGTGGACCAATGTTCCCGTATGGTTAAATGCTTATTTCGTGTCATCAACATTGTGACACCAAAGAATACATATAATTCTGGTACATTTGTATCCACCCAGCGTTGAATTCATGATTTAGCGGAATATTCCTTACTCAATTTTTTAAAATTATAAAATTGGTTAGTCTGTTGTACCACATTTTCAATTATATTTTTATTTAAAAAATATTCGAAAATATCGAGTTCGGATGATTCTGGTGTAAGTTGGCACGAGGGCAAGATGCCAGATGAAAATTCATCAAACTCGTGGATTATTGGCGCAAATGGACCTCGGCTCCATGAAGAAAATACATTTTCTAATAGTTCGTTTGGTTCCACATTGCCGCTGGTTGTTGCCCCAATATCTGGAATAATTGTATCATCCATTCTCTGCTCTTCTTCTAATGGATCAACATCGTCTTCTTCATCGGTTAATTCAAAATCTGAATCAAGTTCTACTACCGTGATATCTTCAATTTCCTCTCCAGTCAAGTTCCTTTTAGCCATATTGATAATATAAGCGGTGTTGAATTTTAAAAATTTTATGAATTTTTCAATGGCGTATAACACACGTAACATAAAAAATAACGACGATTTGAAAAGTTGTAAAAGTAAGTGAATGTTAAAATCTCTTAAAAAACAGTTTGTGTAATGGTATCCAAATCAAAGCTATAAATAAAGTGCGACAATATAAGAAGCAATAATCGAAGAAAACAATAATCCATAAACAATGAAAAAGCAATTTTTGTAAATACGCAATACGCGTATTTACAAAAAAAATATCGACGCATAATACTTCATATTGATCGGGAGCAATCGTCATTAGAAACATGACCTTCGGATCGCCCGAACGCGTGGCGCGATTATTCAAAATGCCTTAAATATCGACGGGCTGCAAGGGGTCTGTTTAAATCCTTCTTATGGATCAAATACTTGAAGTTTTGATGATTTTAAAAGAGATGTCACTAGAGGACACGTTTTGTCTTATATTCAGGTTAAAAATTTTAAAGAAGATTTAATTTTGACCGAGATATCCACACGCAAAGTTAGTGGCCACTTAAATGGCCGCTCGCCAGGACGGCACGAATTATGTATGGGCCAGTTAAGTGGTCCGTAGCCGTGAAAGAGTTAAACGTAATACCGAACAAGATTAGTACATCATAGTTTTAAACGTAATACCGAGCAAGATTAGTACATCATAGTTTTAAACGTAATACCGAGCAAGATTAGTACATCATAGTTTTAAACGTAATACCGAACAAGATTAGTACATCATAGTTTTAAACGTAATACCGAACAAGATTAGTACATCATAGTTTTAAACGTAATACCGAGCAAGATTAGTAAACGTAATACCGAGCAAGATCAAAATTGGGTTTGACATATAAATGCATATGAACAAGTGTAAGTGTTCCTTACCTGCTAATTCGTCGAACAGCCAAATGTAATATCTATAAAGGCTTGCCATCTTCCCTCCCAGCTTTACTGAAAATATAACACACTTATGTTATTACAATTCGCATATACTTGTAAAATAATTTTCAAAGGTAATAATGTATAACATTTGACTTTTTGAGATGTTCAACTTCTACAAAACTTCGTCGAAAGTTAGTGAATGCCTCAGATAAAAATAGTTCAAGTTAGTGAATGTCTCGGATAATAATAGTTCAAGTTAGTGAATGTCTCGGATAATAATAGTTCAAGTTAGTGAATGCCTCAGATAATAATAAAGGGTCTTTCAAATTGAGCGGTTTTTTTAATTCAATTTTTTTTTAATTCTTGAATGAAACACACAATTTGCTTCGATTTTAAAAAACTTTTTATTGGTCATTGAAGTATAATGTATGACATTCTCCCTAGTCTCCTGGAGTGAGCAAAATCATCTTCTGTTCAACATTAATAAATGTATCTGTGTATCTTATAGTCGATCGTTTTCACCAATCCACCATCAGTATACTATACAGGGAGTGGCACTAAACAGAGTTTCTGAATTCGAGGATTTGGGCGTAACCTTCGATGTCGGACTCACGTTCGTTAACCATTTCTCACGTTTGATATCGGACTGTTACAAACTACTCGGTTTTATAATGAGAATATCAAGAGAATTTAACAGCACCGATATCCTCCGAAACTTATATAATTATCTAATTAGAACCAAATTAGAATATGCATATACGGTTTGGGCTCCTCATCAGCTCAAATATAAAAACAATATAGAACAAATACAAAAAAATCCTCAGATATCTATGGTACAGAACAAAGGGCGATTACCCAAAATATGCTCACCATGCCGAACTTCTCACGGTGTGTAACTATAGAAGCCTTGAAACTAGAAGGCAAGAATCCATTGCGATATTCCTAATAAAGGTTTTCCAAGGTTCCTTTAACTGTCCCGCGATTCTAGAAGCACTAAGTTTATATGTACCCAATAAATATATCCGTGCAAGGAATCACCCTCTGTTCTACATACCAACTTACAGGGCGAATATCATGGCTAAACACTCAGTCACGCGTGGTATAGAGATATTGAACCAACTGAATGACACGGTTGATATATTCTCGGTACCGTCTAGCAGTATGAGAAGAATCCTGGCTGATATTCTTCCTAACGAATAAGCTAACGCTAGAAGCAGACCCTCTTTGTGTAACAGGAGAAATCCGTGCAAAGTGGATAAAAAAAAAAAAAAAAAAAACAATATCCGCCAAATGTCCACCTCTTGCCGCTCCACAGATGTCCACTCTTTTGTCAAAATTTTCGACGACATTTTGGCATAATTGCAGTTGTAACTCACCGATGACGCGAATAATTTCGTCTTTCAGCTCAGGAATTGATTGGGGGTCATTCTTATAGACCTGGTTTTTCACGTAGCCCCAGAGAAAATAGTCCAACGGTGTCGGATCACATGATCTTGGTGGCCAATTAACATCACCGTTTCCGGAGATTACAATACATAAAATAATTCAACAATTTAAACGCGTTGTTGTATTGTATACGACTCCATTTTTTATAAATCCCGTACATTACACTTCTCAAATGTCACAAGACCCAGACAAGTTCGCGATCCGCGATAACTTTCTAGTTTTGAATCGTCTGCTACTTCGCTTTCTAACCTGTCAAATTACGGTTACAGCGGGAATCGGACCCGCAATCTCCGGATCGGGAGACAGTCATCTCATCAACTAGGCCACAGAGGGCGTCAATTCTCTCTGTCGTTATCCGTCGTCCACGTTGATCTTCATTAAAAAGATACAATTACGTTACATGTTACATTGAAATTAAAAATGATATTCTTACATTACGTATTTCTAAATGGTCAAGATTAATTTATTGGTCGTTGACTTTTGCCGTTTCACGATCGCTTCCTTGTCTTCCGTTCGTTCGTTTTATATTGTATTACAAATTCATTGTAGACAGTGCAACCTCGCGGGGTCAAGATCTAATTATTGGTCGTTTCGCAATGCATACTCGCGGGGTCAAGATCTAATTATTGGTCGTTTCGCAGTGCATACTCGCGGGGTCAAGATCTAATTATTGGTCGTTTCGCAGTGTAAACTCGCGGGGTCAAGATCTAGTTATTGATCGTTTCGCAGTGTAAACTCGCGAGGTCAAGATCTAGTTATTGGTCGTTTCGCAGTGTAAACTCGTGGGGTCAAGATCTAGTTATTGGTTGTTTCGCAGTGTAAACTCGCGGGGTCATGATCTAGTTATTGGTCGTTTCGCAGTGTAAACTCGCGGGGTCATGATCTAGTTCTTGGTCGTTTCGCAGTGTAAACTCGCGGGGTCATGATCTAGTTCTTGGTCGTCGTTTCGCAGTGTAAACTCGCGGGGTCATGATCTAGTTATTGGTCGTTTCGCAGTGCAAAAGCGCCTCTCTCGGAAAAACTCTACTAACTCAACTAATTATAAAATTGTTAATGTAGCAGTATCTCTAATTTTTTTAATTTCATCAAAAATTTATTGTATTGTATTAATTACACTTTTATTGTTTACAGTCTAACCTAACATATATATTGCCATGTGGCAATATCTTCCAACCAACCAGAAATATGCTTAAGAAGCCTTAAGTGAATACCAGACTGGAATCCTTGTTTTTCAAATCTGGATTTCAATCATCATAGTAGATGTTGATACTGCCCGGTTCCAGTATATATGTTTTAGTGCCACATTAATTTTGTTTCCTGTCACTACACGCCGTTCGACGTCCCTCCTAACTCTTCTAACATCTGAGAAAATACTACCCAAATAGCAGATTTCCTCAACTTGCTCCAATCTTTCATTATTCACCCTTATATCGTGTTTACTTTTCCTTTCACACTTCTATCACTATTCTTTGGATTATGCAACATTCATTCTCAAACCTTTCTCTTCGCATCTCTCATACAATTTAACTATCGAACTCTGCAATTCGTCTTCACTATCCGCCAACACTTCCATGTCATCTGCATACAGTAATCCGTATACGTTCTCATTCAACATTTGTATACCACCAAAGGACCTTTGTAGTTCCTTCACATGTGAATCTATATAAACATTGAACAGCCAGGGTGACATGACGCATCCTTGCTTTACCCCTTTCGAAATATTAAACCATTCAATCAAGATACCATTCATTCTAAATACATGCTTTACTTTCGGCCTGCAATTATGCAATGCCACCTATTAGTTTACATTTAGCACCATATTAATTTAACATTTTCCCTAGCTTGTCTCTTATCACGCAGTCATTTGTTTTTTCTAAGTCGACAAACGCACTATATACTTTTTTATTTTTGCCATACATTTTTCCAAAAACATACAAAAATAAAAAATCTGTCCCATTCACCCTCTCCCACTTAAAAATGCACCCTGAGCATTCTACACTTTCTTCCCATTCTTTATATCAACATTTTCCGTAGTTTACTTACTACACTCAGCAAACGAATGGCTCTGTAACTTCTACACTCCATTATTGTACCCTTAAATTTATATAACGGAACAATTAATACACTACTCCAGCGTTTCGATGTATAGTCAGATTCCCAACGTTTGTTGAAACACTGTCTCAGCCACTCGATCATTCGTTCACCCCCATACACTATTAGTTCTGTGTTCACTTCGTCGCAACCGGACGCTCTCTCTTTAATCATGTATTTTACAGGAGTTCGTACTTCTTGTAGAATGATCTCATTCGTTCACCCCCATACACTATTGGTTCTGTGTTCACTTCGTCGCAACCGGACGCTCTCCCTTTAATCATGTATTTTACAGGCGTTCGTACTTCTTGTAGAATGATCTCATTCGTTCACCCCCATACACTATTCGTTCTGTGTTCACTTCGTCGCAACCAGACGCTCTCTCTTTAATCATGTATTTTACAGGCGTTCGTACTTCTTGTAGAATGATCTCATTCGTTCACCCCCATACACTATTAGTTCTGTGTTCACTTCGTCGCAACCGGACGCTCTCCCTTTAATCATGTATTTTACAGGCGTTCGTACTTCTTGTAGAATGATCTCATTCAGATTTTTTCAAATGCTCACCATTTTCAACCATACCAGCATCACCGTTGTTTCTACTAGTATCACCACTCTCGTGCAGTTCTTCAAAATATTCCATCCATCTCGAACGAACCATTTCTTCTTCTGACAAAACCCTTCTATTCTTATATTTGGTTCCGCTCATGCCTCCCGTGTCGTTTTCCCCTCTCATTCTACTTACTTCCTTCGAAAATATTTGTATATTTTATGATTTACATTAAAAAAACATGGTTACGATTATCTGCGCCAATTCAACTTTTAACCCGAGTTCAAAAATATAATAAAATACTCACTTAAAAAAAGAATTCAATAAAACTATTTTCACTAACTGCACAAATATTTTTTTCCTCGATATTCACAAATTCCTCGGTCCCTTATGTCGAATGATTTGCTTCACTCCCCTCGTGGTCGTCAGGAATAAACTTCGCTACCATGTGTGGCAGATATATGAACAGGACCAGGAGACACAAGACAATTGTCCAAGAATAACTTTCGGCCTCTGAATCGGCACGCATGGAACTTTCGACGTGGAAAAGTACTGTCATTCGGCGCACCTCAAGGGCTTTACTGAACGCACTCTAACTTTTGACTGGTGTTCATACGTTTGAAATCAGTTTATAAGGTTATTTGCATTCAATAGCCTGAACTTTGAACTATTTAATATCAATGTATGATGACTATGCTAAGTGTACGTTGATTCCGTAATTGTTAATTGTTATTATCATTTGTAATAAATCTGCATGAATAATGCTAATATCAACCGTATTACCCCAATTAAAATGTAAATTCTTTACCTTTTAAAAGGTGGTGTGTACCTGTAGGCCAGACTGTTTTTGACATTTTTATTATTGTTTTAAAAGATATTCCAATCCTTATAAGTAAAATAAATATATAAATAAATACAGGTTTATTGATAGCAACATAGTATGTACATACTACCTTGATCATACAATCGAAAATACAAGTTTATTCATCAAAATCGATGTAGTCCCCTTCAAAGTACTCACTATCGACTGCAACGCACTTACGCCAGCGCTTGATCCAATCCTCGAAACACCGCTGGTACTCAATTTTCGGTATGTCCATCAGAGCCGTCTTCGATTTTTTCATGACATCCTCTCGGGTGCTGTAACGCGTTCCGCGAAGCGGTTTTTTAAGTCGGTTGAACAGGAAAAAGTCGCAGGGTCAGGTGAATTCAAAGGCTGCTGGATAGTAGTCGTGTTGTTTTTGGTAAAAAAACTCATGGAAATCATGTCTTTCGCGATTTCAACGCGGTCCTTTTTTTTGCATGAAATTGATGTCTTTCGGCACCAGTTTTGCAGCGACACGTCTGAGGCCCAAATCATTAACCAAAATGTCTTGAGCGGATCCATAAGCGATGTTAAAGTCCTCTGCCAGGTCTCTGATGGTCAATTTGCGGTTTTCGACATTTCTTTTATTTTATCGATGTTTTCATCGGTTTTCGACTGCCACTGCTTTCGTCATCCTTGACCGTCTCACGACCACTTCTGAAGCGTTCGTGCCACCGAAAAACACTTCTCCAACATTTCCAAGGTCTGCGGACCGTTAAATCCGTTTTTCACACAAAATTTAATGCAAACTCGTTGATGCCCAGTTGATGCCATTTTCAAACTTGTAATAAATCGAAAACACGCACAAAGGTAGATGTACTCAGTACAGCGTAACTTTTACAAATGTCAAGCTATGACGCTGAAATTTGAAGGGAAGTGTCAATGATAGATGTGGTAACCTAACAAAAAAAAAATTCCAATCGGGTGACTGACAGCGCCACACGCTGGCCGGTCCTAAAACTTTTTGATCAAGGTAGTAATACATTTAGATATATTTCAAGAACACATAAAAAAGATAATACATTAAAAAACAGAAGCTATCAAAAGGTCAGGGCTCATCTAATAACATCCCCCGGCCAATATACACCCCACCAATATAGGGCGAGCCCAGCCACGGGGACACCAGATGTTTTTCAGCTCACACCCTTGAACATGTAGAATAAGAAGAGAAAAAAAAACACAGAAAATAAATAGAGGACAAAAAAAATACATTCAAGAGAGAAGACATTAAAAGGTCCGGGCTCATCCCACAAACATTCCTCCGACCGAGATACACCCCACCAATGTAGGGCGAGCCCGACTGCAAGGGCATCGGGGGGCTTCCAGCCCACACCCCCCGCATATCTAGATTTAAAAAAAAAAAATATTTATGGTTTGAATTAAATATGTCCGCGTCTGATAAATATTATGTCCATCTTCACAGTGTTGATCTTATTTCGATTTTAATATTAAAATTTTCTCGTATTTTTCAGTCAAAAGAGAAGATGATGCGGGGAGTGCGGCGAGGCTGCGTGCGGCTGAGAGCTTCCGTCATAGGAATAGACGATGAGGACGATTCTACCTTCACCATCACCGTTGATCACAAGACATTCCACTTTCAGGTAACATGTTCATTAATATCTAATAACCACAAAACTACCGTTTATTACATCGATCAATAAGTTCCGGGACTTACCAACAGATGGCGCCTCTAATAACAAATCCATACCATTATCAGTTAGTATCAACCTTTAGAAGTTACGTGTCAAACTTTCATGACATTCCGACATTGTGTCATTGAGTTACAGTGGTTTTAGTGACGCTACTTTTGCTATTTTGAAAATAATGGAAACAAACGAATTTCATGTGTTGATAAAACATTGCTTTTTAATGGGACAAAATACCGTTCAAACTCGGTGATTGCTTGAAAAGTGTTATCCGGGCTCTCCTCCGTCGAAAACAACCATTTGTCGGTGGTATGCTGATTTCAAACGCTGTCGTACAGACACAAATGATGCTGAAAGCTCTGGTCGTCCAAGTGAGGCTGTTACACCAGAAAACATTAAAAAAAACTCAAAATTGTGATGGAAAATCGCAAAGTAAAGTTGCGTGAGATAGCTGACATCCTGAAGATATCATTTGGTAGTGTTTACACTATTTTGTATGAACATTTGGTCATGAAAAAGCTTTTTTCGAAATGGGTACCGCGTTTGCTCACAATGGAACAGAAACAACAACGCATCGATGATTCAGAGCGCTGTTTGGCACTGTTTACGCGTAATAAACAGTTTTTGCGTCGGTATGTGACAATGGAATGAAATTTGGGTCCACCACTATACTCCGGAATCAAATCGGCAGTCAGCTGAGTGGAAAGCAGCCGGTGAAAGTCGTCCGAAGCGACCAAATATCAACAGTCGGCCGGGAAGGTTATGGCCTCCGTATTTTTGGATGCGCATGGTATAATATTCATCGATCACCTTGAAAAGGGAAAAACCATCAATAGCGAATATTACATAGCGTTATTGGAGCGTTTGAAAAAAGAACTCGCAAAAAACCGCCCCATATGAAGAAGAAAAAAGTCCCTCTTTCATCAGGACAATGCACCGTGTCACAAGTCGATGGTAACGATGGCCAAATTGCGTAAGTTGAACTTCAAATTGCTTCCGCACCCACCGTATTCTCCAGATTTAGCCCCCAGCGACTATTGGCTGTTCGCAGAGCTCAAAAAGATGCTCCAGGGAAAGAGATTTGGCTCCAATGAAGAAGTGGTTGCCGAAATTAACACCTATTTTGAAACCAAAGATAAATCGTTCTAAACGGCTGGCATAGAAAAGTTAGGAAAGCGTTGGAATGAATGTATCGCTCTTGAAGGAGACTATGTTGATGAATAAAGAAGAATTTTGGCAAACAAATGTTGTTTTATTAGTTAGTCCCTGGACTTATTGATCGATGTGTTATGCTGCAAATATGTGATCAAAAGGTTGTCAATAATTACAATTGTGAAAATCGGTGTTATTATTTGGTTGATCAGTCAAAAAATTACAAAAAAGTTTTTTTTATCCATCTACATTAATTTTAGTATATTTTGGTGTAGCGTTTGGTCTTGAAACTATGGACAACACGACGTGTTATTTCACAGGTGTTGAAGTGTCTTTCAACAATACATCCAACATCAACAGACAATGAACGTGTATTTTCAGTAGCCAATAGTTTTTGCACTAAAATAAAAAGCTCAATGAAATATGATACATTAAATGCCTTTGTATTATTAAAATAATATTTATAGATTGTCTATTTGTTATTTCATACACACATATCATCACGCCATCTCCCTGTTGGGGTAGGCAGATAGGACAGATCGCCAGACTTTCCTATCTTGACATTCATCGTTCGCCTCTTCTACACCTCATACAATTCCTATGATTTTTCTGATATAGATAATTAAAAATAACAATTTACATAGCGTCATTTAGAGAGCAAACTCTTTTTAAGAATGGTGTAAATCAGGATTCGAACTCGATATAGATAGTAATATAAGGACAATTTATACACCGCTGTTTAGAGATCAGACTCTTCTCAAGGCTAATTTATTGTGTTATTCAAACGCATTCGATTTTACCTCGAGCGTCGTCTTGCAGAATTGTAACATTTTAACGATTTGGGGGATCCGGACCATTCGTCGCCAGCACATCTCGAAGGCGTCTATTATTTGCCAATCGCGGGGCCAAAAGTGACCACAGTTCTGTGCCGTGCTGGCACTTTTTTATTCATATGTGTACATTATTCTAATCTGCACTAGATAAACGGGATATTCGTATTCAAGTCACTTAGTGAGATGTGTGTATTTTCTCTTTCGATTCTGTGTCCAAGAGACTTCGCTCCGGAAAAGAGCAGAACTTGGAGGTCGATTTAGTCTTCATCGACTAAAATGATTGTTCGGATAGATCGAATAGGATTGTGGGAACCACGGTCGTCGCTAAATATTGTCGCATACATACGGTCAATGACCGATGAGATTCACTTCCTCGACAAATTTAAATAGACAGTCCGAAGTTCATACACCGGCGATTCAAATCCAAAGGTCACATGCCCGACATGAGGCCGGCCGCGCATCGCGCCGCATTCCATACTAGAAAGAGAACGCATCACGCTGTCTCGCCGGTTCCGTAAATAGATTGTTACCTACAATACTATTTACGATATCTACAATACTTCAATTGACCATTTCTGCACGCACAGAAGCGAGATAAAAGTATATCGCGGGCGCACTCCCGCGCCCATTCTGAAATATTATAAATACCTACGTACTATCAAATAAAGTATTCATTCACTCTCTCCTGCCGCATTGCGATTTAACGTATTTTATTTATTTACCAACAATCAAAATCATCATATACCTTTAAGGGACATTTCCCTAAAGGACATTTCCCTTTGTCGAGGAAGTGAATCTCATCGGTCATTGACCGTATGTATGCGACAATATTTAGCGACGACCGTGGTTCCCACATGATATTATAACAAAATTGTTGCCGTTGCTGGTCCCGTGGCATGGAATGTACTGACTCTAAGTGTTTGAGATGTGGTTGACGTGTGCAACTTTAAGAAGCACTTTAAGACAACGCTTTTTCGATAGGTCATTTCAAAATTTATAGTTATATATGAACATTAAACGCTTATACTACACTCGACCTAAAGCCGGATGTATTACTATCACGTATCGGAAGATGTACAAAGGTTTCTTTGTAGCTCGTCTTCCCTTGATAAGTTTTCTGCAGTTTTCTTACCAAATAAACAGATGCAGTTGCGGGGTAGTACTCAATCTAATGACCGCATCCACAATTTTCCTATCATTGCACTTAACTTTTTTTTTTAAATATATTTAGTCTGTCAATTACAGTGAGTTCGAATCCCGAATTAGAGCACCCTTGAAGACAGTCCGCTCTCTAAATGGCGCTGTATAGATTCCTCTTTTATTATTATCTATATCAGCCGTCTTATTATGCTTATTGCATGTTCTAAGACAACTGACTTACAACCGAAAAATTCTCATACAACTGCTCCTTTTTTTTAGTTTGACAAATATCTACAAGGAAATCCCCGTCCCCGCGCCACGAGCTAACAAAATAGAAAATTTACAAACTGACATGTTTTTATTTTAATTTACTAGTCAATGGGCCTAGTGAAACGACTGATATAGACCCTCTATCTCATCTTCTTCTTCCCAGTGTCATGGCAGGTCCCCCCAACGTTGAATATCACCTGAAAGTAGGCATCTTTGTCCCCGGCAGCCCGAAAAAGATCCCCGACGCTCCTTATACCAGTCCAATCACGTATATTGCGGAGCCAGGAGATTCGCCTCCTGCCAACACCTTGTGGCGGTCGCACACGCGGTCAATGACCGATGAAATGACCTTTGCATTCCTTAGCAATGCAAAACAAACAAGTACGAAGTCCACGCGGGGGTCATTCAACTCATTGCCGGGAGCGGAGCGCATTCCATGCTAGAGCGAGAACGCACCACATCTGTCGCGCCAGTTCCGTAAATAAATTATCACCTACATACGACATTAATCGTTTTGAGGATGCAGAAACGAGACGACGAGATATCTTGCTCGCATTCCCGCACACACGCGGGAATAGTATAAATACCTACGTTTACTAATAAAAACGCTCTTTCCGCATTGCGATCGAAAACGTGTTTTATTTATCAACAAATCATCATCATCTCTCCCTTAAGGACACATCTCCTAAAACCTCTTCGACCCTCTATTTTGACTTGGATTATCAGGTGCAGTAATTTGTGCTTCTCTAAGTACATGACCCAAGTAGGACACCTTTCGGATTTTAATATTAGCCAGCAACTCTCTATCAACTTTGGCTCTTTGAAGAACCCTTGTGTTGTTGACCATATCCGTCCAGGGTATCCGTAGCATTCTCTATCTTATGTAAACTAGAATTCTGTAAACATTTAAATAATATATAATTTTAAATAAATTAAACACATAAACCCTGCAACAAGTCTGGGCGACAGTCGCTCTTGATGTTTGACAACTCTCAACAAAAATTAATATATTGGCACAATGATTGAAAATCACCGGTCCCTGCACTGCGGCCCAACAATGAACGATAACCTTTAACAAAGACAATGAACTTTGCTTTTCAGGCCCGCGACGCTGAGGAGCGCGAGCGCTGGGTACGCGCTCTGGAAGACACGATAGCACGGCACCAGCGCGCCGGCCGCGGAGGAGTTGGCGGGGTGGGTGCGGGGGCCGTGACGGTGGGGGATGCCGCCCCGCCAGGCGCGCGCCCCCGCGACTTCGAGCGGCGTGTCGCCGAGGCGGACGCGTACCTGCAGATCATGATTGAACAAGTCAAGGTGAGCAATCTTAATTGATGACAATGATGATGGTTATTATCAAATGAGAATTTCGGAATTGTATTTCGTGCATTCTCCATAGAGAAATCTGAATTAAGCTCTTTGGAAGGTGTACAGATACCAAACAAACGGTTTTTTTTCTTCAGAAAAACGAATATTTTTTGTTGAACCAAGCTAACGTACATAATATTTTTTTATTTAAACACTTCCTTAAATTAATTACTTACGAATGATTTATAAATTGATTTCTTTAATCCTAGAAAAACCGTTTGTTTCACTCTGTGGTGTCATGTTTATACATTTTTAATCAAATATATAAAACGCTTTTTTTTTATTTTGTATTCACTATAATTTTATTTGAGTTCACTACCGGTTTTTTGTTTTGTATTCACCACAATTTTATTTGAGTTCACTACCGGTTTTTTTATTTCGTATTCACCACAGTTTTATTTGAGTTCACTACCGGTTTTTTGTTTTGTATTCACCACAATTTTATTTGAGTTCACTACCGGTTTTTTTATTTCGTATTCACCACAGTTTTATTTGAGTTCACTACCGGTTTTTTGTTTTGTATTCACCACAATTTTATTTGAGTTCACTACCGGTTTTTTATTTTGTATTCACCACAATTTTATTTGAGTTCACTACCGGTTTTTTGTTTTGTATTCACCACAATTTTATTTGAGTTCACTACCGGTTTTTTGTTTTGTATTCACCACAATTTTATTTGAGTTCACTACCGGTTTTTTATTTTTTATTCACCACAATTTTATTTGAGTTCACTACCGGTTTCGAAGATCTCCGTTTTCCTCATCAGGTAAAGATGAACTTAATTATGTCTAAAATATATTTTTTCTTACTGTATGTACAGGAGGAGAGTAGTGGCTAATAAGGGGAGGGGAGAAGATAGGCGTCAAAAGGATGGCTTTTCAATGGGAAACATATTTAGCAAAATAATATTATTAAAATTAACTTGGTTCTTTATAATACTTAGACATAATTTAATTTAAAGAAAAAAACTTACATAAAATAATATGTTTAGCGAATTCCGCTTTAACGAAATTAAAATTTCAGTATAACGAACATTTTTCAGCCGAAAACGCCGCTGAAGGGATGCAAACCAACAGACTTCGATTACACAAGCAATATTTAATGAATGTCAAATGAATTCTGACGTACAAAGAAAAAGATAAAAAAGAAAAATGTCTTATTAATTGCTCAGCATATAATTTAACATGCGAGCTAACATGTTCATGTTGAATTTTTACCTCTGAATTGTACATTTTTGCAAGCTTTTGATCTGGGTTATTCCACCTGATATGAAGGTTTCGTTTTTCCGGAAGCTATGAGGAATAAATTGATCAATTTCCGGAAGCTATGAGGAATAGATTGATCAATTTCCGGAAGCTATGAGGAATAGATTGATCAATTTTAGGAAGCTATGAGGAATAGATTGATCAATTTTAGGAAGCTATGAGGAATAGATTGATCAATTTCCGGAAGCTATGAGGAATAAATTGATCAATTTCCGGAAGCTATGAGGAATAGATTGATCAATTTCCGGAAGCTATGAGGAATAGATTGATCAATTTCCGGAAGCTATGAGGAATAGATTGATCAATTTTAGGAAGCTATGAGGAATAGATTGATCAATTTCCGGAAGCTATGAGGAATAGATTGATCAATTTTCGGAAGCTATGAGGAATGGATTGATCAATTTTCGGAAGCTATGAGGAATAGATTGATCAATTTCCGGAAGCTATGAGGAATAGATTGATCAATTTCCGGAAGCTATGAGGAATAGATTGATCAATTTTCGGAAGCTATGAGGAATAGATTGATCAATTTTCGGAAGCTATGAGGAATAGATTGATCAATTTTCGGAAGCTATGAGGAATAGATTGATCAATTTCCGGAAGCTATGAGGAATAGATTAATCAATTTCCGGAAGCTATGAGGAATAGATTAATCAATTTCCGGAAGCTATGAGGAATAGATTGATCAATTTTCGGAAGCTATGAGGAATAGATTGATCAATTTTCGGAAGCTATGAGGAATAGATTGATCAATTTCCGGAAGCTATGAGGAATAGATTGATCAATTTTCGGAAGCTATGAGGAATAGATTGATCAATTTTCGGAAGCTATGAGGAATAGATTGATCAATTTCCGGAAGCTATGAGGAATAGATTAATCAATTTCCGGAAGCTATGAGGAATAGATTGATCAATTTTCAGGCTTATCTATTATGTAGGACTGATGCCCTAAAAAATATTTTTTCAACAATTATGTGTATTGAAAATGCAATTGTGACTACTGCAAAGAATTCAATAATTATGATAAATTTCAGTATAACTAAATGTGTTTTTATAGTCCCATGAATTTCGTCCTGTATAGATCCATCCTGTCATGTAGCTTTTGACTGAGCATCGAATAATAGCCTCCAACGACCCCTCTCCATCCATCCCTATACTTCGCGACTCGATGAGCAATTGTTAACTCTTACAGGCTTAGTGGTCCACGTTATGTACCACCTTTTTTTGACGCAGTACTGCACAATGGTACACGCAATGTACCACTTATTAAACCTCTCTCTATTGCTGCACGAACGCCCAGATGATGTACCACTTCGTAGAATATAATATTTATGACTCATATCCGCACAGCTGCAGGTCTGGTCCTGTTCAAATTCA
Source organism: Odontocerum albicorne (assembly GCA_949825065.1). NCBI lineage: Eukaryota > Metazoa > Arthropoda > Insecta > Trichoptera > Odontoceridae > Odontocerum > Odontocerum albicorne. The sequence continues at coordinate 39,265,977 of OX463854.1, read as the reverse complement.
TTTAGTTTCTAATATTGTATTATTTACAGTTAGTTGTTCTTGGTGTGCCGACTTGTGCGTATAAAGAAAACGTTATATATTTGTATTAAATTTTAACAAAAAAAATGTTGTGTTGTGATAAAATTGACTTCAGTAATTGTGGTAAATTTATATTTATGTTAAAAATTAATTTAACTTGGATGTATTTCGGCATTATTTGGTGGTACATTAGAAGTACCAGTGGAAATATGGACTAGTGGTACATAAGTTGTACCACCTCACCAGGAGTTGCTTGACCTACCGAGGAAGTGGAAATATGTTAATTTAGCATTTTTATGTATCATTTATTAAACACATTAAAAAAAATAATGAGAAACTTGACTTTTAATTTTTTGTGCAGCCTGAGTAAAATAAGTGAAATTTATCTGTGCCTCTTAAGTGTTAAGGGTAGTCCAGTTGCATGTCTCACTTGGTCAGTCCAACGCATTGGGATTCTTCCTCTTGTGCGTTGTCCTTCCACGCCTCCAGTAACCACAAACTGTCTCATTGACCACGAGCAATGTGCCCAAAGAATCGGAGGACTCGTCGAAGGGATATTGTCGATGATCTGTCGGTGATTCTCAGTTCTTCGAGAATGGAGGCGTTAGTTCGCCTTGCTGTCCATGAAATTCGCAACATCCTTTTCCAGCAGCACATTTCAAATGTATATACTCTACGTCTCTCGCTAGCTCTCAGAATCCAAGTTTTAGCGCCATACATGAATAGATATATATATATATATATATATATATATATATATATATATATATATATATATATATATATATATATATATATATATATATATATATATATATATATATATATATATATATATATATATATATATATATATATATATATATATATATATATATATATATATATATATATATATATATATATATATATATATATATATATATATATATATATATATATATATATATATATATATATATATATATATATATATATATATATATATATATATATATTTATATATATATATATATATATATATATATATATATATATATATAATATATATATATATATATATATATATATATATATATATATATATATATATATATATATATATATATATATATATATATATATATAATATATGGTGGCATAAATCTCATAATCAAAATTACAACCTTTGCATTTGGCTATGACGCTTAAAAAATAATTGTATCTTAATTTGAATAATTAATTCATTATGAACCCATGTCAACAATTTACCGTAAAATTCTTTCTTGAATAATAAATATTTTACTTTCATAAATATTTAAGTATTTTATCGTGTTTTTCATAATATAATGAAACTTAATATTCATATAATGTTTGTAATGCTAACATTAATTATATCATCGCTGAAACGAGGAATAATATTAGTAAAAAGATAATTTATATATCACCCTTTGGAGCAGTGCTTCCCAATTACGTTCATGTAACGGCCCCTAAATCTGAAGTAATTAATTCCCGGACCCCAGCCCCCCAAAAAAACATTTTTTTTTTATAGTTGAAGATTTATTTGGCAATAATTATTACAATTAAAATACACATATATTTATATTCAACACAAAATTATAGGAACTTGCTGAAAAACTTTTTTTTTAAATAAAAACTATACTCACATGAAACAATTTAATACTCATGTAGGAATACCTACCTAAATGAATGAATAAATAAATAATTGTTAAACACAATTATTTAAATTAATTATTGTCAGATAGTAAACATACAGGGGCAATGACCGATGAAGAATTCAATGATTGTTACACACTACGAACAACGACAATATTTACTATTTACAGCGTCTGCAAATTGGCTAGCCATCTCCAAATATAAATAATTAACCTACCGCCAGTCCATGCGTTAGAGCAAGGCAGATATATATCGCGAAAGTATTTACTCATTGGTATAAATTACTCGGACGCCGAGAAATAAACATATTAGTATTGTCATTCATTCAGCTGTCAAGACTTGTATTATTTATTTACCCACGGTCCATTTATCGATTTATATCCGCATTCCTGAGTCTGTACGCATTGACTACAAATCAAGATGATCATGACTTATAAAAATAAGCAATCCGCTATATTGATGATTCTGTACGAGAAGTAACGCAGAATCAACTAAAACGAAGATAACGATGTCGATATCAAAAAATCATCAGCACGTCCTAATAGGACACATGCTACACTGATAGCGACCATCGTTACACTCACATGAATATTTGTACTTTGTACTGAATATTTTCGCAACCCCCCCCCCCCCCCCCCCCACCCCACGAGAAATCCCGCGGCCCCCAATTTGGGAAGCACTGCTTTAGAGAACATATTCTCTTCAAAGACGGTCTAACTCAGAACTCAAAGCCTCTATTATTGATAAATTAAAATATTACGAAATAAATATATAGAACACTTATAGAGGTCATATAAAGATAAGGTTATAGAGGTCGTAAAAAGACTGAAGTGAAAGTAAGTGGCCTGGGTACGTCCCCCGAACAACGAACCATCCTTGTGTGTATGAAGTAATTCAGTGATACCCAATAGGCAGAACTAGGCCTGTAAAAATACCATAGGCATACTAGATGGACAAAATACGAAAGCATGCATCGAAGTACAGATTTTCTTGAAAACAACTTGGAGAGGTTTATATCCTGCAGTGGATGAATGTAGAACAAAAGAACACCCAAGACAGAGCTTACTGGCAGTACAAGACCCAGACAGAGCTACCTGGCAGTACAAGACCCAGACAGAGCTACCTGGCACTACAAGACCCAGACAGAGCTACCTGGCAGTACAAGACCCAGACAGAGCTACCTGGCAGTACAAGACCCAGACAGAGCTACCTGGCAGCACAAGACCCAGACAGAGCTACCTGGCAGTACAAGACCCAGACAGAGCTACCTGGCAGTACAAGACCCAGACAGAGCTACCTGGCAGTACAAGACCCAGACAGAGCTACCTGGCAGTACAAGACCCAGACAGAGCTACCTGGCAGTGCAAGACCCAGACAGAGCTACCTGGCAGTACAAGACCCAGACAGAGCTACCTGGCAGTGCAAGACCCAGACAGAGCTACCTGGCAGTACAAGACCCAGACAGAGCTACCTGGCAGTACAAGACCCAGACAGAGCTACCTGGCAGTACAAGACCCAGACAGAGCTACCTGGCAGTACAAGACCCAGACAGAGCTACCTGGCAGTACAAGACCCAGACAGAGCTACCTGGCAGTACAAGACCCAGACAGAGCTACCTGGCAGTACAAGACCCAGACAAATGGAAAAAAGAGCTTTCATGAACTAATATGATTTTTTATTCTTTATTTTTCAGAAACTAGAGGAACGCATAGAAGAAATAGCTGATCCAGAGAATAAAACCAAGTGCCAGGCTATACATGAACAAGCAGATGTAAGTTGATAGTGAGAATATATTGAATTTGTATCTTTCTCAAACCATTTTCTGTCTGTTATTTGGAATAAAGAATCTCATATGGTTATCAGTATGATACTCTTCAATATATGTGCTGGTCTTGTGGCATAGAATGGTCTGCCTCTTAGTATTAGAGATATGGATGAAGTTTGCGGCTTTAGGAAGCACCTGAAAAAAACCTTTTTGGAGGTCTCATCAAAATTTACGATCGATTATGAACACACATATACTACACTTAATTTAAAACTAAATGTTTAACTATCACATGGTGATCGCTGTGGCCTAGTTGTTATGATGTCTATCTTCTGACCTGGAGGTTGCGGGTTCGATTACCGCTGAAACCAAGTTTAAAAAAAAATTCAATCTGGTTTTCACTTAAGTCCTATTAAACGCCTTTCTTGGTTGGAAGGGATTGCCACATGGTATTAATCCTACAATGTTGTTTTGTATACATAGAAAGTGTTATACATGATTTGTTCCGGCGCCGCAGTAGCTGCCAAACATGATTTATTTGATATTAGTGGGTTCGAGTCCCAAGCTAGTGCGCCTTTAAGGAGAATTTGCTTTCTAAACCAGTGTTTTCCAAACTGGGAGGCGTGGAAAGTTTAACAGAAATTTAATTTTCATAACAATTGCAAGGAAATCCAAATATCGAGCCCATTTGGCACTACCATCGAGAGGAAGGGAAGATGCAGACTCAGCCGAGACACATCACACGCATGGCAACTAATGAAATGTTCACCATCCCTAGAGTTAAAACCTCTTTTATATGCTTATTTGGCTCCCATGACGTACAATGGCGTGCCGAATTCAATAAAGGTAAAGGTAGGAAAACCATTTAGACAGTCGATCGGAGCGTGGTTGTTATTGCGACAGGATTTTGAGTACTTGGGCTTTCAAATGAATGACGTGTGGAAAAGATTTGTGTGGGCTCTTGAGTGTGAGTTTCTTCTCGTTGTTTTGATTTTTGTTGTTTTGTATTTGTGTTTCTGTATATTTTTGTGTTAATTATTATTCTTATGATTTTGTGCGGTATATTATGGGATGAACATTTTTGGTTTTATTTTTGTTTCATTTTGGGTTCATTTTTGGTTTTACTTTTTTTTAATTTTTTTTATTCTTATGATTGTGTGCGGTATATTATGGGATGAACAGGTTTGGTCTTTCTGGAGTGATGATGTGTGAAGAGTTTGATTCCGCATGATGTTTCCAGTTGTAATTGAGTGTCACTAGTTGTCAGGTTGATGAGAACGTGCAACGGGGTTTTGTTTTTGTGTAATCAAAAATCGGAAAGAAGTATCGATTTATTCTTTCATGCTAAATATCCTCAGTGAGATACAGGCAAAAGCCTAGTTTACTGGGGATACAAAAAATGAAAGGCGACAAACCCAGATCCATTAAAATAATGTATGTCCAAATTAAATTACCTGTTGTTTTTTCGCAAATTATGGGTATTTCTTGTCATGTGTAATAATAAATAAATAAATTTAGTAGTAGAAAAAGAGCTAAGAGTAGCACTCTCCTCTCCTCTCCTCAATAACACCTATTCGTAGATTTGATAAACTTTGTGCTAACAAGCACATCCACCGCATTAAAAACAAATAAATTTAAAAGTGAATATATATATTCGTACGTAGTAAAACCTTGTTATAATTCTGTCAATGACGTTTTTATTTTTTGTATTTATACATTTTTTTACCATTTAAAAATGTTTCTGTATTTTTCATAAAATTAAGGGGGGGTAAACGCTACGATAAGATTGTTTTTAAAGGGGGGCGTAGTAACATAAAGTTTGGAAACCACTGCTCTAAACGGTGCTATATAAAATTGTCAATTGAATTGAATATCAGAATATCTATAAAGGTTTTTTGTGGTTCGTCTTCCCATGGCAAGTTTTCTTGTACCTAATCTAATGGTTGCAGCCACCATCGTCCTATTCTTACACTCAACTTAAATATACATATTTATTTTGTAATATTTTTAATTTGTCAATAATAGTGGGCTTAAGTCCAAACTTTTTAGCCTAAGGGCCACACTGACTCCTCCACTAAGCCCCAAGGGCCAAGACCTAGCTAGCTCATCATACCAACATACTGTAGTTTTGAATTACACGGAAATTTTCATATTGGGACTGGCTGGCGAGTGAGATATATATGGCGCAGGGTGCGGGGCTGGACTCCTCTCCGTTCGCAATTAATGTCATGATGTAAATTACCTATGTACGAGTATGTCACTTATTGTAAGTTTTTAGGATAAATCTCTTACAATTAATTCCAGTTAAAATGTTTAATTTCATTATATATGTCAGTTATTGTGTTTCTTAATTGGTCCTTAAATAAAAACATCTGATTATTATTTTGTATGATTTACTTACATTTTGAATTTTACAATGTAATCAAAATAAACTATGACGGGCCGGATACCGGGCATATCCGGGCTGCTACCGCGCACCGGATTGGTGATGCTCGCGGGCCGTAGTTTGGAGACCCCTGCTCTAAACGGTGCTATATAAATTGTCCTTTTATTATTATACTGTTTTTTATCATGCAGATATATCAAAGAACAATGAGAGACAACACTGTCATCGATGCCTTCATGCTAAAGGTCACTTAATTATACAAATAAATTGCAGTCAATTACGTATGTATGGTAATTTTACCATACCCTAAGAGTTTACAATTTTGATGGCAAGTTCTTATTGATATATTTTGATATTTTTTCCTAGTACCATTGCAAATAGAATCTGAAACCATTTAATGGTGATCTCGATGGTAAGATGCCATTCTTCTGATCCTGAGGGTTGCTGAGTTAATTCCCATTGGTACTCAGATTTTTTTTTAAAGTTTCCAGCTTGGTTACTACTTTAGGCTTGTTTAACCCTTTTAATCCCACGGGGCCGATTATCGGCCTCAAAGTGTTTATACAAGTTTTTATGTTGAATAAAAAAAAAAAAAATTTTTTTTTTATGAAATATGAACATTTTACACTCTACTACAAAAATGGAAATTGAATTTACAACCCCTAGCTTAGAAAACAGATGTCGTACCAACTGTACCACGGAGGTCATGTGATACTTATAGAACAACCTTTTAGAACTATTCGTGTTGTGTGTTCTCCATTTTAATTACAACTCTTTTTGTTGCAGGCCATGCTGGAGAATATAAAACATTCTATCGTCCTTCTTCAAATTGCAAAGGTATTTAATTTTATATTATTCACACAATTATAATAAATTCAATAATACTTACCAACAAAAACAGTTTGTTGTCATTTTAAACTTTCAGAATGATTATTTGGTAATGGACGCCCTTAAGTAAGGATATTTGAAGGTCTCAGATATGAGTTGCCTATTAATTTAGACCAGTTGCAACCCGTGAAATATTCACAGAAGTAAAACAAATTCTACATATATGAAAATATATATTCATAAATGTAAAATTTGTTTATATATATATCATTTATACATCGTCCCCTTTTACACCGGTTCAAAAATTGTTAGCTAGGTATTAAAAATTCGTTCAGTATGACGGACCCACCGAGATTCAAATTTCGTATTACTTTCGGAAAGAATCCAAGTATTCCTCTCTCGCTCTCTTGTATTAAAAATTCAATTCTCGTATTCTTTGTTTGGCGACAACCGTCGTATGGGCTTTGGCCTATTTATACTATGATAGGTGCTTCCAGCAGTGCCTGTAACAATAATAATATGCATCAGCAGTTTGGGCTCCTCATCAGCTCTAATATAAGAATATTAGAAAATAAGTTTTAAAACGAATCCTCAGATATCTATAGTACAGAACAAAAGGGTGATTATCCAAAACGTACCATAAGCATCATCATTGCTGGACCTCTTGGAAGAGGTTCTCGTCGCCACCATCCCAATGTCAATTCATTTGGAAAGCAAGGTTGTGCCGTAGAAATTTTATTTTTATAAGTAAGTGAGCCTTTACACACCAGCAAACTCAGAATCCAAACCGCTGTACCAAATCAGATGGCACAGTAAGGTGAGACGATCGGAACACACTGGCATTTTTTTTCTTTTCTTTTTTTTTTAAGAATAGATATGACCAAAGTCATAGATATCCGTACACCTCCAAATATTAGGCAGAAAACAATCCTGTGTCATTCGAGGGGAATAGCACAACATGGGGTTCAAACCGGCGACTGTCCGCATGGAAATCCAATGCGTTACAATGCGGCCACAAATCTCACACCATATAGAATTTCTCACGGTGTATAATTATAGAAGAGTTGAAACAAGAAGACAATATTCCTACTGAAGGTTTTTAAACGTTGTTTTAATTGTCCCATGATACAAGAAGCACTTAGTTTATATGTCCCTGATAAATATTACTGTGCAAGGAATCACGCTTTGTTCTACATACCAACTTAGGACTCGGCCACACAGGTAGGAGCCTCACTTGATGCTTAGAGCTACGCTGCGAGTTAGGCGACATATCCTAGCGAACCAACGCACCGCATACTATCGCAATGGTCACACTGCACGCTTCGCGCCACGCTACATGATGATTAGTCACCGAGTGAATCTCCTAGCGAACAAACGTGTTGGTTAATTTTATTGTGTCACCAAGTGATTTTACAAGATGGCGGAAGTTTTAATAACAGCTGTGTATAAAAGGGAGCCTTTGTGGAACCCATCGAGCAAATTATACAAAAATGTACTTTGTAATTTATTTTTATCAAACACTGTTTATTCCACTTTTTTGTGACGGTATAATCCTACCGGTTTCAAGGCTTTCACCTCATCTTCAGGGGAGCGCAAACAAGACTTGTTTGCGCTCCCCTGAAGATGAGGTGAAAGCCTTGAAACCGGTAGGGTTATACCGTCACAAAAAAGTGGAATAAACAGTGTTTGATAAAAAATAAATTACAATGTCTTTAAACCTCCACAACGTTAATGCCTTAACTATAAACAAAAAAAATGTACTTGTAATAAAATCACTTTGGAATGAAGTTGCACAGGAAGTAAATAAAGATGGTAAGTTGTTATGAAATTGGTTAGTTTTGAGAGTGGCATCGTTTGTTGACTCAACCGCTCCTAAATGTCAAACATATTTGTGCGAAGCACTTTGGTGTGGCCAAGCATGAAGTCACCTAGTCTATTATTATTCACGTAGCACCTAGCGAAGCACTTTGGTGTGGCCTTAGCCTTACAGAACGAGTATCATGACTATACACTCAATAACGCTTGATATAGAGATATTGAACCAATCTAGTGACATTGTTGATATATTCTCGGCATCATCTAGCAGTACGAGAAGAATCCTGGCTAGTATTCTTATTTATAGTTTGAAAATATCTTTAATTGAGATAAATACTTTTGAATCCAGGAGATTGATTATTCCATTTTATAGTAAGTTTTTTTTTATTTGTTCTTTTATTGATATTGTTCTTGTCCTTAATCACTTCATTTCACTATCATACATTATCCATGTATTCATCTAATACATCGCTCAATAAGTCCCGGGACTAACCAACAGATGGCGCCTCTAATAACAAATCCATACCATTCTCAGTTAATACCAATCTTTTGAAGTTACGTGTCAAACTTTCATGACATTTCGACATTGTGTCATTGAGTTACAGTGGTTTTAGTGACGCAACTTTTGCTATTTTCAAAACAAGGGAAAAAATCGAATTTCGTGTGTTGATAAAACATTGCTTTTTAATGGGAAAAAATACCGTTCAAAGTCAGCGATGGCTTAAAAAGTGTTATCCGGGCTCTGCTCCGTCGAAAATAACCATTTGTCGGTGGTATGCTGATTTCAAACGCGGTCGTATAGACACAAAATGATGCTGAACGCTGTGGTCGTCCAAATGAGGCTGTAACACCAGAAAACATAAAAAAACCCTCAAAATCGTGATGGAAAATCGCAAAGTAAAGTTGTGTGAGATAGCTGACATCCTGAAGATATCATTTGGTTTACACTATTTTATATGAACATTTGGTCATGAAAAAGCTTTTTTCGAAATGGGTGCCGCGTTTGCTCACAATGGAACAGAAACAACAACGCATCGATGATTCAGAGCGCTGTTTGGCACTGTTTACGCGAAATAAACAGGAGTTTTTGCGTCGGTATGTGACAATGGATGAAACTTGGATCCACCACTATACTCCAAAATCAAATCGGCAGTGAGCTGAGTGGAGAGCAGCCGGTGAAAGTCGTCCGAAGCGACCAAAAACTCAACAGTCGGCCGGGAAGGTTATGGCCTCCGTATTTTGGGATGCGCATGGTATAATATTCATCATCACCTTGAAAAGGGAAAAACCATCAATAGCGAATATTACATAGCGTTATTGAAGCGTTTGAAAGCAGAAATTGGAAAAAACCGCCCCATATGAAGAAGAAAAAAGTTCTCTTTCATCAGGACAATGCACCGTGTCACAAGTCGATGGTAACGATGGCCAAATTGCATGAGTTGAACTTCGAATTACTTCCGCACCCACCGTTTTCTCCAGATTTGGCCCCCAGCGACTATTGGCTGTTCGCAGAGCTCAAAAAGATGCTCCAGGGAAAAAGATTTGGCTCCAATGAAGCAGTGATTGCCGAAACCAACGCCTATTTTGAAACCAAAGATAAATCGTTCTACACGGCTGGCATAGAAAAGTTAGGAAAGCGTTGGAATGAATGTATCGCTCTTGAAGGAGACTATATTGATGAATAAAGAAGAATTTTGGCAAACAAATGTTGTTTTAGTAGTTAGTCCCGAGACTTACGAGTATTGATCGATGTGTTAAATGCACACATTTATACAGCATTTATTCAGCTCTTTTCACTCTTGTTCGACATCCACGTTTCACTCCCATACATCAAACTTTATTTTACCTTGTTATTTTGTAATCAAATATTTACATTATCTCTCAGATCAATGAAGCTATTAGACAACACAGTGTAACAGTGTTTTTGATTAATGTTTTCCAACTATGTTTATCAGCCAGTGTGCTATCCTTGTCTTTACGAGAACCACAGTAAATTACTTCCATAGATGGATAAGACATAAATAAACAAATTTGAACATAACCTAAAGTACTTTAGGTTATCATTAAATTTATTTTTGTTTCCAGAATACAGTGAACCCAGTGAATGGCATATATCAAGGTCCCGCCTCAGTCATCAGCACAGCCCAAATACCTTCCGCCAGCCCCACAGATGGTTAGTGTATCATTTATTTATTCCCCACTGCGATTGATTATTTCATATCTATCCTACTCTTCATACATCTGACAAACAACACGAAGATTCCACTTACCAAATAAAAAATCATTGTATTTAATATATCCGCTTCCATATCTGCTTCCATAACATAGAAATATTATGATTTTTTTTTACCAATTTACCAAAGTGAAGATCGAAATTGAATTACAACTAATGATAAGAAATTTGTAGGTTGTATGTGATAAAAAAGGCCTGAGAATGAATGTTGCAAAATCCAAAACCCATTAAAAGATTAAGACAAGTTGAAGAATTCTCTTATTTAAGAAGTATGTTCTCAGATGAAGGAACAGTGGAAAGAGATATTGAACTGTGAGTTGAAATAGGAAATGAAAGTTGATGGGGCATTTTAACCCTTCTTTCCCTGTGATGTGTAACTAGTACACATTACTTCTAAAAACTTTAATATTTCTATAAATATATTCCTCTGTAATATTATACATTTACGCATTGAATGAAAAAAATAGTATTAATAATAATTAGCACTTATCGGCCACATCAGAGATATTTTGTGAAAATCGGGAATAAATTCACCAATACAATCAAAGGTGTGCCAGTGTGTGACGTAGGTATATTCATTCTAAAAACTGCTATGGGTGAGGAAGCGAATCTATTCACGTCTCATTCTCACTGTACTTCGGTATAAGGGAACGCAACAAATAGAATCTCAGTTCGCTCGCTTCAGTAGCTCTCGGGCATCCATTGGAGGTGGTCTCTTCGCCCATTTTGTGAACGTCGGCCGATGTTTTTTTCATGTTTTCAGCAATTAAATTTCAATTATTATCACTTTTGACTTCAAATTTAATTAATCTAAGCGATCGGCTATGAATATTCTTATTTTTCCGATTTTAAATCGCTCATTTTTACATGTGTATTGAATACACAGCACCGGAACGCGATGATTTCTTTAGCATAGGAAGAGAAAGGTTAATACACCTACTCATACATAGCAGTATGAAGATCTGTCAAAACATCAGTGTATTCATATCAACATTGCCAACGTGAGAGTGAAACGGGAATGTGAAAAATTAATAAAAAAATCTGAGTTAATGCGGTGGAATTGCGTGCACTGAGAATATGTAGTGTGTAACAGAATAAGAAATATGATTATTAAGGATGAATGTGAATTGAAAACTGGTGTGTTAAATATGGTGAAAAATAATAGCACATTGAAGTGGTTTGAACATATTGAAAAAAATTGTGAGGTAAGTTAGCACATACAGGAATATCAATACAAGGACATAAGTATCGTCTATCTAACAACGCTTTTTCTAAATTTACAAACCATATTATAGAGACAAATCATAATTTCAAAGAAAGTATACATAAAATTTTAAGCACATCACAAAAATTATATAAAACAATGAATTTAGAAATAATGAGACGTAAAGCTGCAAACAAAACTAAAAAAATCAATAAATAACCAAAGAATGTGAAAGGTTCCACGCTTCTTTAAAAAAATCATTTGGCTCAATAGATCATACACAGTTTCGATGAAACATTACACCAGTTTGACCTAAGCATTGCTCTAATAACAAACATTACACCAGTCTGACCTAAGCATTGCTCTAATAACAAACATTACACCAGTCTGACCTAAACATTGCTCTAATAACAAACATTACACCAGTCTGACCTAAACATTGCTCTAATAATAAACATTACACCAGTCTGACCTAAGCATTGCTCTAATAACAAACATTACACCAGTCTGACCTAAGCACTGCTCTAATAACAAACTAGGATCATTTCTCCTCTAGGGAGCCTCGAGAAAGAGGTAGATTTATGTGTCATGGGAATTTATATAATTAGTGGAATTACAAAATAATTTATTATTAAATATTCTAATGTGGAGTCCATAATGCTAAATCCGATAGTAAAAAATATTTATTCAGACTTGTGACAGACAGACCTTTGTATCATGCATGAATCATCGTTTGTATATTGATTCATGTGCGCACGCATATAGTTAAGATTTTTACAAAACAAAACATAAAACTTCAGGGCTGTCCATAAGCTGCTCTCCAATGCTCCTATTAAACTACAGGGTAGCCCATAAGCTGCTCTCCAATGCTCCTATTAAACTACAGAGCAGCCCATAAGCTGCTCTCCAATGCTCCTATTAAACTACAGTGCAGCCCATAAGCTGCTCTCTAATGCTCCTATTAAACTACAGGGCAGCCCATAAGCTGCTCTCTAATGCTCCTATTAAACTACAGGGCAGCCCATAAGCTGCTCTCCAATGCTCCTATTAAACTACAGAGCAGCCCATAAGCTGCTCTCCAATGCTCCTATTAAACTACAGGGTAGCCCATAAGCTGCTCTCCAATGCTCCTATTAAACTACAGAGCAGCCCATAAGCTGCTCTCCAATGCTCCTATTAAACTACAGTGCAGCCCATAAGCTGCTCTCTAATGCTCCTATTAAACTACAGGGCAGCCCATAAGCTGCTCTCTAATGCTCCTATTAAACTACAGGGCAGCCCATAAGCTGCTCTCCAATGCTCCTACTAAACTACAGGGCAGCCCATAAGCTGCTCTTTAATGCTCCTATTAAACTACAGGGCAGCCTATAAGCTGCTCTTTAATGCTCCTATTAAACTACAGGGCAGCCCATAAGCTGCTCTCCAATACTCCTACTACAGGGCAGCCCATAAGCTGCTCTTCAATGCTCCTATTAAACTACAGGGCAGCCCATAAGCTGCTCTCTAATGCTCCTATTAAACTACAGGGCAGCCCATAAGTTGCTCTCCAATGCTCCTATTAAACTACAGGGCAGCCCATAAGCTGCTCTTCAAAACTCCTATTTAACTACAGGGCAGCCCATAAGCTGCTCTCCAATGCTCCTATTAAACTACAGGGCAGCCCATAAGCTGCTCTCCAATGCTCCTATTAAACTACAGGGCACCCCATAAGCTGCTCTCCAATGCTCCTATTAAACGCCTGGTTGTGGATTTTGTGGCTTCAATTCTTGCTCCAACTGAATTTTATACGGAAAGATGTACAAATTGTTTCTTAAGATTTGTTGGAGGTGTGACAATTTATTTACATTTAAAATTAAGTAAAATTTATATCATTGTCAACCAAACTCCTAAGATTTCTCCAAATTTTTACATTACCTTTCAAAATATCATTCACTTGATCCAGCCATACTTTCCTTGGTCTTGCTCTCTGTCTACCCTTACAGGGAAACAGCATGATGGTATGTAAGTGTGTGTGTTTTTTTTATTACTTAGCAATCTGCCCACACTGGGATGATATATATAGTATATAGTGCCACTACATCAAAATTACTAATGCAATTATATGAGTCAATATAATGAAAGAAAGTTGAAAAAAATACAATTTAAGGCTTCAAATAATTTAACTTCAAATATTTAAATATCAATCTATAAGTGGAAAAGTTATTCGAAGAAAGAAATATTACAGTATTCATTGAATGTGGCATAAATATGATGTTTATTTAGTAAATCAAATCTGTCACGTAAAGGACAGCCGTAAAATAAATGATCTTTAGTTTCATTATCCAGACAACACTCACAGCCGACATCCTCTACAATACCTATTCTGTAAAGTGACTAGCCACCACGCAGTGACCCATCCGCAAGTGATATGACTGATACTTACTTCCATCTGATTCATTTTAATTATAATGACTGGTGATTTCGAAATTGAAGATTACTGGATTTATTTATATCTAGAACCCTTATTTACACAAGTTATATCCTAATCCAACGCCCATCAAAGTCAAGGATTATGTTTAATTTTATTTAAAAGCTCAGTTACTTACTGGCTTCGAAAAATCAGATTGGTGACAGCTTTTTAAACATGCATCCTTTACTAACGAGTCAACACATTAACTAATTTATATATGAGAAGGTAACATTAAAAAAAAATCATGTTCATTGGATATAAAAAATGAGTTGATAAAGCAGATTTTTTCATGTCGATGGTACGGAGCCGTTTAACATTTTAATTTTAATAAAAAAAAACACATAAATCATTTTAAAATCATAATAAAAAAAACAGTATTTTTTTTCAAAAAGAATCTTGTCCAGTCTTTAAACGAATCAAAAAAGATCATGTCCTAATTGACCAATTATAGCTTTCCGATTGTGTCTAACTTCATACCAGTTCACCAGCAACTGTCAGTTTTAAATCGTAGGTGTAGTATAATGTCATTAACATATACAGCTTTATCTACCTACATATATTTATAGTTTTATAGTGATATTTCTTCTTATTTTGTAACACTTTACTTATTTTATTTGATTAGAATTAAAATAAATTACTCTACCCAATTATTTTTTGTAAAATATTTTCGAAATCGAACAAAAAACAACATGTCCCAGAGCTGTTCAATAAAAAAAAGATTAAAGTAGAATTGTTCACTCAAAAAGGATCATGTCCATATTTTAAACTAGAATAACTATTTCAATTATTATGATTCGATTTTAAACAACGAATCAAGTCACCTTAAGCGATTTCAGATATTTTTATGGTACAATGAATTATTATGTCATATATTTTTAATGCAAACAGTTTTTTTGCGATTTCCCAACATTCTGATTTGGTGGACATGTTTTTTTTTTAATATTACCTCCTCATATATAGTATCATATGTATTGTTTGTATTAAAATAATTTCACCACACCTTGATCCATTAACCTTAATTAACATCACACCTTGATGCAGGTGATATTTTAATATGCATTCATTTAATATGAACCATTAACATTAAATTTAATTTGAACCATTAACATAAAACCTTTTCCAATTGTAAAAAAATATTTTCAATTTATTTACCATACAACTCCAGTTCGTATACTCTATTCATACATACGAGTACTATCGCACCATTTCCCTGTTCGAGTAGGCAGAGAGGAGAGAGTGCCAGACTTTTCGATTTTGACACACATACGAGTATTTGTCTTCTGCATCTATACAACTCCTACGATTTCTCTTTCTTCTTACATTTCCTTTCAAAATATTACTCGCTTGATCAAATCATACTTTCCTTAGTCTTTATCTACCACACATTGCACTCACATTTATACGACATTTTCGGCCCTTTCGGATGTGTACACAGGAACACGGCTTTATAACGTGACGCGTGCGCTACACTCATGGTGAAATATGTTCTTGTGTAACCAAGGTCGAACGACAACAGAGTTTATCTATACAAAGAATTTTGGGGGAAGGGTCCTGCTACCTGCTCGTGTTCTATGAATCTACCCTCTAATGGTTTCCAGGAAAAAATGTAGCCGTATACGCTCTTGTCAAACAAACTATGTTTTTGAGCCCCATTATGTTTAGTTTTGTTACACATTGTTCGATATCCGTTGTAACTCTTCCATCATCAGAAAAAATACTTCCTAAATAGCAAAAATTCCTCAATTTGATCTAATCATTCACCCATATATATCACGTTTACTTTTCATTTCTCACTTTTCTATCACCATGACTTTGGATTTCACAATATTCTTTCTCAGATTTTTCTCTTCACATATGTCATACAATAGTTAACCCTATAAATTATAAATGTTGTTTATAGTTAAGGCATTAACATTGTGGAGGTTTAAAGACATTGTAATTTATTTTTATCAAACACTGTTTATTCCATTTTTTATGACGGTATAACCCTACCGGTTTCAAGGCTTTCACCTCATCTTCAGGGGAGCGCAAACAAGACTTGTTGTCTTGTTTGCGCTCCCCTGAAGATGAGGTGAAAGCCTTGAAACCGGTAGGGTTATACCGTCATAAAAAAGTGGAATAAACAGTGTTTGATAAAAATAAATTACAATAAATTATAAAGGTAAAAAATTGGTTTAAATGTTAAATATATGCAAAACATTTTTTTTTTTTTTCAAATTAAATGTGAAATATTATGTTGCGCAGGTGACCTCCGTTTTCCGTTTTACACATCTGTCCTCTTTCGACTGCATTATCTATCACTTTACGTAGCACTTCGTACCATATTACCTGACTTTCTGTTTGGATGTTACTTTTTAGTTCTTATATTGCTCATATGAACATATTCCTTCAAACATCCCTAAAGAAAGCAGTGTGGTATGCTCAAATCAGTCTTATTGGTGGCCAAGCAAACTCAAAATTATTTGCTTACTAAAAATTCTTCGCAAAAAGTTCATTGCCACTTCAGCAGTATCGGTTTTTTTTTTTTTTATCCACTTTGCACGGATTTCTCCTGTTACACAAAGAGGGTCTGCTTCTAGCGTTAGCTTATTCGTTAGGAAGAATATCAGCCAGGATTCTTCTCATACTGCTAGTCGGTACCGAGAATATATCAACAGTGTCATTCAGTTGGTTCAATATCTCTATACCACGCGTGACTGAGTGTTTAGCCATGATATTCGTCCTGTAAGTTGGTATGTAGAACAGAGGGGGATTCCTTGCATGGCTATATTTATTGGGTACATATAAACTTAGTGCTTCTAGAATCGCGGGACAGTTAAAGCAACTTTGGAAAACCTTTATTAGGAATATCGCAATGGATTCTTGCCTTCTTGTTTCGAGGCTTCTATAGTTACATATCATGAGAAGTTCGGCATGGTGAGCATATTTTGGGTAATCACCCTTTGTTCTGTACCATAGATATCTGAGGAATTTTTTTTGTATTTGTTCTATATTTTTTTTATATTTGAGCTGGTGAGGAGCCCAAACCGTAGATGCATATTCTAATTTGGTTCTAATTAGATAATTATATGTGTCGGAGGATATCGGTGCTGTTAAATTCTCTTGATATTCTCATTACAAAACCGAGTAGTTTGTAACAGTCCGATATCAAACGTGAGACATGGTTAACGAACGTGAGTCCGACATCGAAGGTTACGCCCAAATCCTTGAATTCAGAAACTCTGTTTAGTGCCACTCCCTGTATAGTATACTGATGGTGGATTGGTGAAAACGATCGACTATAAGATACACAGACACATTTATTAATGTTGAACAGAAGATGATTTTGCTCACTCCAGGAGACTAGGGAGTCTAGGTCCTGTTGTAACTGTGCACAGTCGTGAGGTGAATTGATCTTTTTGAATATTTTCAAGTCGTTGTCGCCTTTCTTCTGGATACAACATTGACCGATATCCGTCACCTGTTACACTTACAGCAACACCATGTTTTTGTTGGAAAAAATGTTCACTGATTATCTTTTCGAATGTAATACCACATCAGACTGTACAGCGAAGTGGTCACATTTCTCGCTGGTAAATTGCCCTTGGATTATGGACACCCCATAGTCCACAGCTTTGCTTGTTAACCTTTCCCTTCCTGTGCTAAAAAAATCCACCCGTTCCGGTGATGTGTATTCAATACACATCAATACATTTGTAAAAATAAGCTATTTAAAATCGGAGAAATAAGAATATTCATAGCCA
This sequence comes from Odontocerum albicorne, assembly GCA_949825065.1. Classification (NCBI taxonomy): domain Eukaryota; kingdom Metazoa; phylum Arthropoda; class Insecta; order Trichoptera; family Odontoceridae; genus Odontocerum; species Odontocerum albicorne. Next base: position 39,247,880 of record OX463854.1, on the reverse strand, counting down.
ATCGCTTAAATTAATTAAATTTGAAGTCAAAAGTGATAATAATTGAAATTTAATTGCTGAAAACATGAGAAAAAAACATCGGACGACGTTTACAAAATGGTCGAAGCGATCACCTCGAACGAAAGCCGGCTGGCTACTAAACGAGAGAAGCGACCGAACTGAGATTCTATTTTTTGCGTTCCCATATACCGAAGTAGAGTGAGAGTGAGATGTGAATAGCGTCGCTTCCTCACCCATACGTTTTTTTTAGAAAGAATATACCTACGTCACACACTAGCACACGTTTGACTGTATTGGTGAATTTATTCCCGATTTTCACAAAATATCTCTGATGTGGCCGATAAGTGCTAATTACTCGTATTATTAATATAATTTTTCATTGAATGCGTAAATGTATTACGGAGGAATACCTAAAATCTGAACCCAGTATTTATTATATTTATAGAAATATTAAAGTTTTTAGAAGCAATGTGTACTAGTTACACATCACAGGACAGGAAGGGTTAACTAATGCATTGAAATAAAAATAAGCCTCATCATTAATTTTGATAATAAAATAGTTACACTAACTCAAGGCGTTGTTCTTGCACCAACTGAATTGAATACTAAAATTGGTGCAAATTGGTTCTTGAGATTCATTGCAGTGTCGTTGGAGACATTCCGAGCTGAGTTAAACTTCATCTGGTTCAAGTTACTTGATTGTCAGCAACTCTCTCTTGTACCCTTTGAACATTCTCATTAGTGTGTATAGTACACGGTCTTTCGACTCTTGAAAAATTATTTGCTTATCACTGCTGTTGAAAACGTGCAATTATTCTCATCATTGATCTAGCTGGACAATCTCCATCAATAAAATGTCATTAAGTGTGTCATGTTCAAATAATTGACTCCTGATTCGACAAATAAAGTTTTACCACTTACGTTTGTTTCTCTTTTGTCAAATTCTCCATAATAAAACTTAAGGATGCCTTTTATATTTCTGAAAAGAACAATAATAAAATAATTGAACTAAAAGATTATAAATGTTTAATACTGGGGGTCAGCCAACTGTAGAGAATCAACACTTTTTATTTAAATTTTCAAGGGTCGTTATAAATATATAACAACCCTTGAAAATTTTAATATAAAGAGATTTTGCCCGTTGCTGGACCCATGTCGTAGAATGGTCTGCTTCTAAATATCACGAGATATAGGTGACGTACGCAATTTCACGAAACACTTTAAGACAACCCTTTTTCGGGAGTTATTGTCGAAATTTATGATTATTTTATTTTATTTAATTAACGACACAACAATCTCTTTTATATACAAATGAATATATCGCCTGTTGAGAATCATAGTGGCGAAACTCCAAAAAAAAAATTTCGAGTTAAGACTTCCAAATGGCACTAAAATGACTCATTTTTTACGTGCGTATGTGGCGAAAGTATATTTCAACTCCTTGACGCTTCAAGGAGTTGAAATATACTTTCGCCATTAATGCACGTAAAAAAGGAGTCACTTTAGTGCCATTTGGAAGTCTTAACTCGAAAATTTATTTTTTTGTAGTTTCGCCACTATGATTCTCAACAGGTGATATGACAAGTTATACATGTACTTAAAATTATTGACAAAAAATACAAAACTTTATCTTAAACTAACATGGTGATACAAAAAGCAGTAGAAATAATAAATTACAGTCATTATTTAATATTAATATGTATATTTAAGTTCAATATATGTTCTGTATGTATACCACAAAATATTACCAAACTTCACCAAGCAAACTTACGTAATTGTCGAAGACTTATTTTATAGTTGTAGAGAACTTAGATTTGTTTTTAGTGGAACGACGCTTACATAGAACAAGAATTGGATTTTTTGGGTATTTTATGGATAGATCTTGAGATATAGAAAACACACGGGCTCACTTGTAGAATGAGATGCAGGTTGCTTTGCAGAATCGAAACCTTCCACGTGTTGGTGCAGGGTTACTCAACTCCAGAGGCAAAGTATTGTCCTTAATGTTTCGTTTATACTAGGTTATTTATATTAATAAAGGAGAGCACAAAGTTAGTAGCTATTTCTAAATATTGTGATATTCTGGTGAATACTATATATACTTATGTATGTGTTACTATCACATATTGATCACATATCACAATCTACATTGATTTCTATGCAATTTATCATCCCTTGGTAAGTTTTCTTACCAAATATATTTTTCTAAACAACTGCAGATGTAAGGAAGTGCCCAATCTAATGACTACATCCACCACCTCTCTGTTATTATAGTTTATATTTTTAATATTTCAGTAATGGTTGATATTATTCCTTACTTAGTGCACCCTTGTGGAAAGTCTGCTCTCTAAATAGTGATCTATAAACTGACTTTTTATTATTATTAGAAATTATTCGTATCATGACATTTCGTCCAAATCCATTTCTTGATAACATTAGTGTGTTTGAGTCCTTGCTAAATGCCATATTGATAGAATTTATAGTTTGTAGTTTTGTTTTTATAACATAGATGGCAATAAAAAAACATTTGGTACTGATTATGATTGAAAAAACATCTTTTAATATATGCCATATTTTTATCGCGTCCAATGTCTATTGCGTTTCGTTTTTTCATTTATGAATTGATTTTTTTAAATATTTGAAGTTTTATTAGTTGAAGCTTTAAATTGTCTAAGAATTGTTTTTCTTTTTAATCTTATTATATTGACTTTAATAATAGCATTTTGGACGTTAATGTGGTGACACAAATAATTCTAGTGTAAGATGAATTACCTATTAACAAAAAAATAAATTATCTTTCCATATGAAATCAGATTTAATCCAAATACATACATACAGTGAAACCCCGTTTTTACGTGCCCGGAATTCACGTTTTCCCGCTATTTGCGTTCAATTTTTACAATCCCGTTTTATTTTAGTACATTTAGTACCCGCTTTTAAGTTTTTATTTCCCGCAATTTACGTTTGAAATATTTAAAATGCAAATCAATTTATAAACGTATTTAATTGCATGCGCGACGATTTAAAATATTTGAAATGAATATTAGGAAGCAGAAATATGTTGTTTCTATTTATAGACACGTGTGTACCTGCAGCGCTCATGGTTACACGAGTCGTGTAATATGATGCAATTGGTGGGAAATTTAGCGAATCAGAGGCAGGCAGACTGTATACCATATTTGGTCAATCTCTGCTTGTGTTTTAAACGTGTCGGTCTTGTACATATAATTTCAATTGTCATGTATTTCGTTTGTCAAATTACATTTTTTTCACTTCTTTTAATTTTTCGTTGAATCCCTTCAAATAATGAATGTCTCGGCAAAGATAAACATTATCGATTCAAGATAAAAGTAAAATTCTCGAAAAAGTTAATAAACTCGTTGGTTCACGTGTTTCGCTCGCGAGTGATTTGGGGATACCCATTACAACTTAGGCTACGATAATAAAAAAACGCGAATCGATTGAAAAAAGTTTTCAGGTTTGCCTGATTATCTAAATAAAAAATAATTTTAAATTTTTTTTTCTAACCCCGAATTTACGTTTTCCCTCCAATTACGTTTTTTTTTATCAGTCACTTCAAAAACGTAAAAACGGGGTTTCACTGTATATTGTATGTTCCATAATCATTTATAGTATATTGTAAAAAAAATATATTTTTTGGCATGTTTTTAATGAATTCATTCATAGATTCTGTTGTATGGTTGATAATACCCTGTTTTCCAACCCTGGTTCAGTTTCTATTTGGTATTAATTTATTTTAAGAAAAAAAGGATTTTCAATCTTGCTTTCACTTAAAACCTCTTCAGCATATTTGTAGTTGTTTGTAAGAGATAGTGATTATGAACAAACACTATCAGTAGGTTAGGTAACTCAGTCCTTGGTTTTTTAAATCCATCCAAAGAAATTTGAAACAGAACGGGGATAGGCGTTTTTAGCACCCAGCAAAAAAAGAGCCGTTTTCAGCACTGTACTTGTTTACCAACATTATTATAGGTTTCATGTTGGTTTCGATGTTGATCATGATATCTGTCTTCTTCTTTGTTTGTATTATTTTACTAAGTTAAAAAAGACAAATCCTTTATTGTACGGATATTAAGGCCGTATAATGGTTGTCAGGTATGACCGGTGCGTCCATTGTGGCAGGTATCGAGGAGGGAGCAGAGTGCATGGAGAGGAGACATCCAAGCATCCAGCACTCACTCACAGGTCAGTGGAGTATTTCAGGATTCTGTATTTACTTTTTTTTTGCAAGTATTTAGTACCCCTTCCAATCTGAAGTCCTAGATTATAACTGGTAAAAATTGAGATAAATTATTGATGGTTTAGTGGTGTTTTTTTTTTCAAAAGTGAAGATCTTTTGACTTTATTATAAAACACACATACATACCATCACACCGTTTCTCTGCCATGGTATGTAGAGAGCTCAAAACTTTCCTATTGTTATGCACATCTTTTGCCTTTTCTACATCTATACACCTTCTCTTATACCTCCTACGATTTCTCTGACTTTTTACATTTTCTTCTTTTAAAATATAATTCACTTGATCCAACCAATCTTTTCCACGCCTTTCACTCACATTTGCACTGTATATTTGATATTCTTTCTTCATACTTTCGGTTACATGCCTGAACCATCTCATAGTACAGTACCCGGCGGTAAGTAATAAACACCGGGCTTAAGAAAGAGACTGTCAGGCTAACTTCGGCTTTGTAGAGCGTCATCTCTGTCGCACGATGCGCTAAAAGTCTTGCGACGGAACACGTGTATGAATGACAGAGACGACGCTCTACAAAGCTGAAGTTAGCTCCGTGGCCTGGTGGTAAGACACTTGTCTGCCGATCCGGAGGTTGCGGGTTCGATCCCCGCTGGAACCCAAATTTAAAAAAAAAATAGGATTCTAGTCTGGTTAACACTTAAGGCCTATAAAAACATATTTCTGGTTGGTTGGAAGAGATTGCCACGTGGCAATAAATTCGCCAGGTTAAAAAAAAAAAGTTAACCGATTATGGCCGACAGTCTCATTCTTAAGCCCGATGTATATTACTTACTATATTTCAAAATTTATTAAGTAATTTCTTATTAAATATTACATATTCGATGGTAATCATGTAGAATTTTTTCACACTTTATTAAAAACTTATTTCTTATCAAATATTACTTATTCTTAGTTTATTATGTAGAATTTTTTCACAATTCATTTTAGTAAAGTTTTTTTAAATATTACATTGTAATTTTATCAAGAAGATTTCTTCACAATTTTCTAATAAAATCATTTCTTGTTAAATATTGCTTATTCTTAGTTTTTCGTGAAGTTGATTTTTTTCACATTTTATTAACACGTTCCGCGACGCGTAGGTCACCGGTGACCTACCGTGTTTTTGACCAGGGCGCCACATAGGTCACCGGTGACCTACGTGTTTTTTTTTTTATAAACAGTCCCAGTGCGCCAGCGCTCACATTTACTACGAATTTTAACATTGAATGTGACCTATACGGCGCCCCTGAATATAATGCACATAAAAACTTCCAAAATTTTGTTTGAAAATGCAATTATTTTAATAAACCTCCAGGTGTACATGGGCAAGCTATTACGGTTTATTTTTTTCAAGGATAAACTAGCATCTACAATTAGGCTAGGGGGGTATAGAAGAGATTCCAGGGATAACATAATGAATGGGACCATCCATTTGTCACACTCTGGAAATTTATAAGGGTGCATTGTCTATGCAACATTGTGACCCTTTTTTTTGGAGCTATTGTCTCAGTAATCATAAGAGGTTATTATGTTATGGCGTAACACTATAGCATATTACATAAATAAATAAAAAATATAATAAGTAATAAATTAGGCATGCTACAATTTGTTTGGACTACAAAAGTTTATGTTGTATATACATGTATTACAGTACGACGCCGCGTAGGTCACCGGTGACCTACGCTCACAATATCACCTAAAATCAGTTTATTTTTAAAAATAAATCATTATTTATGAAGCCTATATATGTATACATAATATAAACTATAATTTGTTTAGTGGCGCAGGTATTTTCTCAAAATGTACTGCGGCACGGAACGTGTTAATAAAGTAATTTATTTTAAAATATAACTTATTCTTATTTTATCAAGTAGGTTTTTTTTACAATTATCTTGTAAGGTAATTTCTTGGTAAATATTATTATTATGACTTATTCTTAGTTTATCACGTAGATGAATTTTTTTCACATTTCATTAATTAAGTAATTTCTTTTAAAATATAACTTATTCTAATTTTATCAAGTAGATTTTTTCACAGTTTACTAATGAGGTCATTTCTTGGTAAATATTATTATTTATTCTTATACTAGAGAAAATGTAGGATGATCCCTGTGACATTTGAAATATCATATCTCAAAGGGGTGGGGTAAAATCGTTTTTTTTTTTACAAATCGAATCATTTTTTTTATAAATCGAAAAATTTGTTTTTCTCTAAACTGACGTTTTAATTCCTAATTTTCATTATACTGACTTTCTAATGTATTGTATGATTTGTATCTATCTTTAAATAGGCCAAGATCCACTATGAATTAATACTCGTACTAATTCAAATCAATTCACCCTTTAAAGCTCCACAAGGGAGCATAGGGAGGCCACCAGTCTTCTCCATTCAGAGCAGTTCTGGACGGTGTTCGTAATCTCCCTCCACGACATTCCTAACGCTCTGACTTCCTTGTCATAGGAATGGTACACCGTGAGAGAGGGTCTTCCAGGCCGCCGGGACCCCAATGGAACGAAAATACTAATTACGAACATTTAATTTTAAATATAAAAAAATCCAATTATCGTATACCCCATCCCTAGCCAATGCGGACTAACGTAGTGACTTTTGAAAAACGTCACCAAATATTATTTGATTTTAACAAACTGCCACATTTTTGCTAAGTTGTAACAAGATGTATCCGTTTGTCATTATTGTTAGTTTTATGTAATGTATTTACCTAAATAACTTGCTATTTATTAGAATCGAGGCTTATATTAAAGTTGATAAAACAATTAAAATTACTGAATGTCGTTACAAGGTTGCATTGGGGCAAATTTGTGAACTGTCACAGGGACCATGCTACATTTTCTCAAGTATAGTTTATCATGAAGATAAATTTTTTTCACATTTTATTAATAAAGTTATTTATTTTGAAATATAATTTATTTTAATTTTATTAAGTAGACTTTTTCACAATTTACTAATAAGATCATTTGTTGGTAAATATTATTATTACTTATTCTTAGTTTATCATGACGACCTCCGTGGCCTGGTGGTAAGACACTTGTCTGCCGATCCGGAGGTTGCGGGTTCGATCCCCGCTGGAACCCAGATTTTTTTAAATAGGATTCCAGTCTGGTTAACACTTAAGGCAACTTTCTGGTTGGTTGGAAGAGATTGCTACATGGCATTTTTTTTAACTCGCAAGGTAAAAAAAAAAAAAAGGTTTTTTTTCACATTTCATTAATAAAGTAATTTCTTTTAAAATATAACTTATTCTTATTTTATCAAGTAGATTTTTTCACAATTTTCTTATGAAATAATTTCTTGTTGAATATTATTGTTACGTATTCTTGCTTTATCATGAAGATGAATTTCTTTCACATTTTAATAATGAAGTAATTTACTTCTGAATATTACTTATTCCAAACTAATCATGTATGTTTTTTACAATTTGGTTGAAAATTATGAGGGCTTGTTGAAGTTATATTTTTATTTAAATTTAAATCAAAAGGGTTTATAGTTACATATGTGTACATACAGTCTTTCATGCATCATTCTTACACATGTTATTCTGAATATTAAACTTTGTATTTTAAATTTAGACTTTCGTTTCCTATTTTGGTGTATCGGAGTGAAACGTAGATATAGAAAAGACTGAGAAAAGCCGAATAATGCTGTAGAAATTTGTGCGTTGAGAAGGATGCGTGAAGTGACAATGTATAACAAAATATGAAATGAAGTGACTATAGGGATGAATGGCTCATGTGTTAAGTAAACTGAAGAAGAGCACGCTAAGATGGTTTAGGCATGTGTAATGAATGAATGAAGAAAGATTAACAAAACAGATATAAACTTCAAATAATGTGTGTGAGAGGAAGACCAAGGAAAGTATTGTTGGATCAAGTGAATGATATTCTTCTCCCTGGCTCCATCCCAACTCACTGTCTGCGAAGACTGTTGGGGTCATCTCTCCTCGTCCTCAGGTTGTATGCTCTTCTGTCCCGGACTGCGTCCCCCAGGCCGTGCCTCTGCATCAGGTTATCCTATTGCACCACCCATGAATTCTTTGGTCTTCCTCGAGGAAGATCCATGGAGATTGCCTGGTTCACGATGTAATCGGGTGCTCTGCGTCCAACGTGCCCATACCATCTCAATCGCCTCTCCTCCATCTTGCTGTTGATGTCTGTAACACCTAGGCTTCCACTAATGCGTGAGATTTTTATTTTGTCTCTTAGGGACACACCAGCTGACCATCTTAGCATGCGCATTTCAGCAGTTTCTAGTTGCCTAGAGTAAGAGTTATACATCTTCTAGCATTCGGAGCCATAGAGGAGTGCGGGTCTGACAATCGTTTGGTATACTTTTCCTTTTAACTTTACTGGCATTTTCGGATCACATAGAACTCCCGTCATTGATCTAAACTTCATCCATCCCACACTAATTCTATGTGTTACATCTGCTGCACATCCTCCATCGCTATGGATGAGTGACCCAAGATACTTAAAGGAGTGAATGCTATTCTGAAAGAAGAAAATGTAGAAAGGCAGAGAAATCGTATGTGAAGGAGAATGGATGTAGAAGAAACTAAAGATGTGTGTTGAGATAGCCAAATCTGACGCTCGGTCAGTTTTGCTTACCCGACAGAGACATACATACCATCACACCATGTGATGGTATGTATGTTTCATGTTCCAATCTGTTTACAATTCTATTTAATACCGTTAACTTTCTTTTGCTTATTATTATTGCACAATGAAAAAGTTATCAGTGTTGGCGATGAAAAAAGTTTTTTTTATGATTTATGCTGGATTCTATAAAAGCAGAAAGTTTTGAAGACAGCTGTAAAACTTTTGTGAAATAAAATCCGTCTGACACATACATATGTGTTCTTTCATAAAAAAGAAACTAGGTGGCTCAAAAATTTGTGCTTATGATATCTGTAAATGCCATCGTGCAAAGTACAAATTTGATCATCTCAGTTTGAGTAACTTGATACATTAATGTTGTCTTTTTATTTTTAATAAATTTAAATAATTGTCATTATATTGAAATTATTTATTATTTCTTTTTAGAACATTAACAACCTCATTAGGGATTTTTCACTCACATAAATATCATAACGTCATTTTCCTTTCGGGATAGATAGAAAGGACAGCGCCAGACTTTCCTATTCTGGCACACAATCTTCGCTTATTCTACTCCAAACAACTCCTACAATTTCTCTGACTTTCTACTTTTTCTTCTTTCAAAATATCATTAACTCGATCCAACCATAGTTTCCTTGATTTTCCTTTACCACACCTACCACTTACTTACATTTGCACTATATATTATAATAGTTTTGTTAATTTTTCTTCATTCATTCGTTCTACGTGCCCAAACCATCTCGGAGTGATTTTCTTCATCTTTCTCAACACATCAGACTTAAGTTTACATTCACTTCATTTCGTATTCTGTTATACATTGTCACCCAATGTGTTTTTCATAGTGCATGCATTTCTATAGCATTTATTCGACTCCGGTTAACTTTTTCTAATTCCACGTTTCACTCCCACACATCAAAGTTGGTACTAAAATACTGTTGTGAACTATCACCTTAGCAGATGTTGAGGTTATGTAGTTTTATCCACTTTTAAATAAATAAATAAATAATAGGTTTATTGATAGCTACATAGTGTGTACAGATTATATTTAAATAACACTTCTAAAACACATAAATTGCAGATAATACATTAAATACAGAAGCTATCAAAAGGTCTGGGCTCATCTAATAGCATCCCCTCGGCCAAGATACACCCCACCAATATAGGGCGAACCCAGCCACGGGGACACCAGATGTTTTTCAGCCCACTTAATAATTTGTATTGATCTTTTAACCATTTAATAATTTGTATTGATCTTCGTTATCACTATATATCCATCTAGAATACAGTTACAAAAGGAAACATTATCACCCTATCAATAAAATGCCTCGTTATGTTATCTGGGCAGTATGTTTACGTGTGATGGGTGATTTGAAAAAGATACTGAAAGAAGGGAAGCGACAGGAAATAAGGTAATTGGACCACTTAATGTTATATACAACAACCGCGCAATATCAACAGTAGCAAAAATGACAGTACGCCAAAGGGTTTCGGGGCCCTTCTTGATGTATGAATGTGAATCTTGGACTTGAGAGAACAAGGATAAGAGTAAGATAATTTATTAATTTATTTATTTAACACTTTTATTGCAAATACAATCTGGTGGGCTTATTGCCAGGCGGCAATCTCTTCCAACCAACCAGACAAAAGTAAATGAAGCAAGTTACGTGGTCGCATAAATCAGTGCTCCGCAACCGGTGTGCCGTGGCACACTGGTGTGCCGTGAACCGGATACAGGTGTGCCGCGGTCAAATTCAATGTACGAGTATTTGACATTTTACAATTTTTCATTATGTATTTAATACACAATAACTGGTGCCAACTGTTGAAAACTGCGTAGTGTGTAGCGTAGCGCACCAAATTAGTCATAGACAAAGAAAAATGACCCTTATGCGCGTCGCTGAAGACTCATGCCTAATTTAATACCTATATATTTTAGCTTTTGGTGTGCCGCGGAATTCTAGGAAGAATTTTGGTGTGTTGTAGGTGAGAAAAGGTTGCAGAGCACTGGCATAAATCATTCAAATGACTATCCATCCCCACGAAATCTATAAACATATACATGAGAACATGCCCACGAACCCCACAAAGACGGACAATCACCCGAACATTATTTTTCATATAAAGTGAGATATCATCAATCAAAAGGAAAGGAAAGGATGGTGGAGAGGAAAGGAAAAGAAAAATCAGGAATGTAACACGTTATTTTACTGACTAGAAATTAAGAGTTTTTTCAGTCGCTTCTTAAAGATTAATGCTGTGCAGATGCGTGTACTAAAGAAATTTTGCTGTCAGTGTTTGAAAGAAGGCGGGGAATGAAGACGTCAGAAATTAATGCATAGATAAAATAGATGTTTTAAGTGAAATTAAGAAAGGAGCTTTAAAATGGTTTGGACATGTGGAGAAAATAAATGATGAAATAATGATTAAGCGAATATACAAGTCAGAATTGCAAGATGTGAGTGGAAGAGGAGACCGAGGAAAATGTGGCTGCTGGACTGAATGGACCAGATTTTGAAAGAAGATAAAGTTAAAAGTGTAAATAATAAAATATTGTGCAAGATGAGATGTATGAATGCCGAGAAGGCGAAAGTTGTGCACTTAGATAGGAATATTTGGAGATCAGTTCACTCTGCCTTCCCCCAAAGATGATGATGTATTTATATCAAAGTTGATCAAATATTTTGATCCATTCTGTATAGTACATACACATAACATACATATGCTTGGTGAATTGACATTGAGGGGAAAAATTGTTACAATACGTGAATTGTCACTATTCTGTTGGCAAGGTTCCAAGCTGCCTTACTGATGGGAAATTGTGCAGCTGTTATATATGAGAATAACAAAGGAGGAGTGCTTTTATGTGCCAAAGAAGAAAAAAGTCTTTGTTTTCCTTCACAATATAATGTCTATACAAATTTCATATTTAATGCAAAACTGTCACAAATCGAAATTTGTCATAAAACAATTTATTCAATTTTTTTTAACTTATAAATTTTTGTCAAACATCCTGCGGGTGAACGACGCTAGTGAGTTAGGTTATTGTAACTTGTGCAAGTTGTTGCACTTCAGCGAGCATACACTGTTGCTAGCTAACGCCTAGTTCCGATGGCTTTGGCTATATTTCATTTTGGCAGCCATATGATATACTCGTATCCGTTTGCATTTCAGTTTGGACCTTATTCTATATTTACAAACTTTTGTTGATGTTTTTGACATTATTTTATGGTATGCTTACGAGCATTTTCGATATCACGCGGTGTTTCGATATTTGGCGACTTTTTTTAACTCTGTATTTAATGTATTTTCGATGTTGTGAGGGATTTTCGAACATTTTAGAACTTTTTATATACGTACGAGTATATAAGGTAGAAGACGTTATAAAGGTGTGCAAAATAATGAAATGGCAATGGGCAGGACACGTAGCCAGAATGTCAGACTCCCGATGGACATCCGAAATAATCCAATGGTACCCAAGAGGCATAAAGAGACCCAGAAGATGACCGAAGGAACGCTGGATAGATTAAATCAAGAAGCATGGCAGCATCACATGGCATCAACGATAAAAAAACTGAACTATTTGGAGTCGCTTTGGGGAGACCTTCATCCAGCAGTGGATCGACCCCGGTTGACAATGATGATGATAATATACGAGTAAGGTAGAAGACGTTATAAAGTTGTGCAAAAGAATGAAGTGGCAATGGGGATAACGCGTAGCCAGAATGTCAGACTCCAGATGGACATCCGAAATAATCCAATGGTACCCAAGAGGCATAAAGAGACCCAGAAGAAGACCGAAGGTACGCTGGATAGATGAAATCAGGAAGCATGGCAGCATCACATGGCATCAACGAGCAAAAAACCGAACTATTTGGAGTCAACTTGGGGAGACCTTCATCCAGCAGTGGATCGACCCCAATTGACAATGATGATGATGATATACGAGTATAACTGTTTTGGATGTTAACAAACAAATTTTTGGATGTGCACACATTGTTGGATGTTAAATATTTGTGATACATACATACCATGACACCATGCCCTTCTAGTGTAGACAAAGAGGAAATATCACCACGTCTTTCTTTACGCACAGCTCTCACCTCTTGCACATGTATACATCTCGTCATACATGGTCTTTTGTTTTTCACACTTTTACTCTTCTCTTAGTTAAAATTCGTTCTCCGGTGTCTCTTTTCGTCGTTGTTCATTATTAACTATACCATACATATGTTAGTTTTTGTAAGTCATTATCTCAATGGGGACAAAACCATCGCAATAATACTCGTATTTTCTCAGTTCTGCTTATAACATCCATCTTTAACAAACAATTACCCTTTTCAGATCATTCCTTTCTCTATCGTTCATTTGTAATACCACACATTCTTTACAATGAACGCATCTCAATTCCATATATTCTTCCATATCGCCTGGCTTCGCTTCCATGCATCACTGTGGATACTAACATACAAGTACCCGGCGGTAAGTAATATACATCGGGCTTAAGAAAGAGACTGTCGGCCATAATCGACTAACTTCGGCTTATTTAGAGCGTCGTATCTGTCATTCATACACGTGTTCCGTCGCGATTTGTCAGTCGTTACCGGATCGAACTGTTAACGCATCATGCAAGAGTTAAATGGGATATCGAACGGCGGATAGCAATATAAAACAAAGTCAATGGGTCACTAAATATATATTCGAACCGGACAGTATCAAAATCTACTAAAATGATAATCCACAGTAGTATTTCTTGCTAACTCCCATGTATGGGAGAGAAACGTGGAAGTGGAGAAAGAATAAATGCTGCAGAAATACGTGCGTTGAGAAGAATACATGGACTAACAAAGTATGACAGAATACGAAATGAAGTGATAAGAGATGAATGTGAACTTAAGGCTGATGTGTTGAGTAAGATGAAGAAGAGCATGCTGAGATAGTTTAGGCATATGGAACAATTAAATGAAGAAAAACTAACAACAGATATACGAGTATAGTGCAAATGTGTATTGAAGGCATGTGAGAGGAAGACCAAGGAAAGTATGACTAGATCAAAGTAATGATCTTCTAAAAAGGAAACGTAGAAAGTCAGAGACAGTTGTATGGATGTTCAAGAAGCTATGGATGTGTGTCGAGATAGGAAAATATGGCGCTCTGTCCTCTGCCAACCCCAACAGGGAAATGGTACATATGTATGTAAAAATAACAAAAAACCATTCAATAAATATTATTTTAATAATACAAAGGCATTTAATGTATCATATTTCATTCAGCTTTTTATTTAAGTACAAAAACTATTGGCTACTGAAAATACACGGCTACTGTATTGTATGTCCATCAACGGCACAAGTGATGAGTATAGAACCCCAGGGAAATGTTTGGTCATTCCAATGGAGATGACGAAAGGGTTTAACTTGAGTAGAAATACAATGGTGTTTTGGTTTGACATTGATCCATTTACTCACGTGTTCTATTGTATTGTTTCGGAATATGCAAGACCTTGTAACAACACGGCGAGTAACAATTTGTTTGACTAAAAAATATACAAATAATAAAAGCAAATACTCGTGGAGCGATAATAAGACCTCGGTCTACCTCTTCCATGCATTTGCAGTTGAGAATAGTCAATGCCGTCACCGATAAAAATTAGGTAGGCATTCAAAGAAGGATCCGAAGTGGAACCAATGCAATAGCAGCACTTCACAAACTACTGAGCTGCAAGACCCTGTCTAAACTGAGGATATACTACTCGATCGTTTGTTGTACTTAATCATGCATTTCCGAAGTTTAATTCAGTAGAACAGAATATTTGTGGAGTTACTTTTGGAATGGAATTTGAAATAGAATGGTTCGTCGTCGGATGCAGTAGCAGACTTATAATAATAACCAACCACCACAATAGAGTAGAGGTACTGTAAATGGCTAGATTACGTATTGAAGATGCCGTCTGGTAGCCTAAAGATACTCTCGTTTTATCGCTATTTGAAACTTTTAAACGCCTTCATCCTGCATATCTTACTGTACAGTTTTGAGAGATACTTAAGAGATATCTTAATAACATATGGGTCTGAAACATGGATCTTCCTCGAATAACAACCAGAGGAAGACCAAAGAATTCATGGGTGGTGCAAAAAGATAACCTGATGCAGAGGCACGGCCTGGGGGACGTAGTCCGGGACAGAAGAGCATACAACCTGAGGACGAGGAGAGCTGACCCCAACAGTATTCGCAGACAATGAGTTGGGATGGAGCCAGGGAGAGAGATGGGTCTGAAGCGTGGGTTAGAAAGTGGGTAAAGACCAAAGTTACTGATCTTCGAAAACCAAATACTACGAATAATGTTTGACTCAAAACAGGCTGCAGGAGAGTCGAAACTGAGGTGTAATGAAAAAATTAACGCGACAATCCTTTATTACAGCGAGATATAAGGTTACTAAATTTGGGAATGGAGTGGTCATGTAAGTGGATCTCAGTTGATACACAGTCAACAAATATAATTTTATATAAGCCCAATAACACGGAAGAAGCAGCCACTTGGTAAACTGAGGCAAATATTTTTAGATAACGTCCAGCAAGATCTAAAAAAATGGAAGACTGGAAGTAAAGAAAGACAGCGATTAGCCGATCGATTTGGAGAAAAGTTGTTCAGTAGGCTAAAACTCGACTACATGAGTTGTATGACCATCTGAGGTATACGAATAATGGGGAGAACAAGGGACGCAATGAACGTAGCAGGACTCTTGTCACCGTTCACTAGAAAAGGTGAAGAAAAATAAATTAACGCATAAAAGTTAAAAATCAACCATTGAACAAAACTGCAAACGAAGTAATTATAAATCATCGCAATTATGACGGAAAAAACTGTAGTCGGTAACCCTGTATCAGAGACACGTATTGACTGTGAGTGAAAGCTTTTAGAAAGATGACTGTAACTTTGATAATATCGTTAAATTGTACGAAAATTTAGTTACATCTCTGCGATGATAAACCCCGATTTCCATGCGTACTCCAGTAGTTTAAAAAATCTGAAGGATCGATTAATGGAACCGAAGACAATTTCACTTCGCAGTCACAGTATTCAATATGTCCGAAGCACCAATTCAGATATGTTGAAGGGTTACCATACGGATGAATGAAATCATCTCAAATAATACGAGTGTTTCATCACATCACCTTGAAGCTGTCCAAATTTAATGCCTTGGACCAAAACAGAGATCGTCTTTCAGGAATTGACGCAGTTCGCTTTTACCATTCATTATGGTTACAAGATAAATGTTTGCATTTTGGTTACGATTTGTTTTGATAGCTTTATTTTTGGACGGTCAGGAATTCACAGTCAGATTTTCACTGAGGATTTCTGTGGTTTCTGGAACTTATTAATACTTCGTTTATATTTCAAGTCAAAACTTGGTCAAATCATTCTGTTTTTCGTCTTTGACTATTCTTTTTATTTCATGTGTCCGGTCCACCTGACGTTGGCGATCATTCTTGATAAAATATCTCTCTATCTTGGCAGCATGGAACAGCTCCTCGACTTTCTGGATACCTCTCCATTCGCGAATGTCTCGCAACCAAGATAGGCGCCTTCTAATGATTCCGTACGGGTCAATCCTCAATTTTGCCCCATCAATATTAACCTGTACACCGCGTTAAAAATCAAATTCCACGAATCCTGTGCGCGGTACAGTTTCGGCGTTTTTAAATTTCTAAGTTTAAACGCGTATTTTGTTTAGAACCACTGATATTTGATTAAACCACCAAGTAAACATGACATTCAAGTAATTTTCTGATAATAAATAATAGTCATTACTCTTAATAAGGAGACTCATTAAATAAAGGAGATAAACTAAACATTACGTAAAATACACAAAGGAATGCTACAGATCAGATCACAGGCGTTTGTGCTTCCCGCGAGGAACTTGTTAATTTTAGAAAATGGTATTTTTTTCTCCTCTCAATATATAACCCACATAGCCAATCTTTCGGCATTTAATTATTTTTAAGAACTCTCGTTCTACACCTGCTTAACGCAGTTCGTTGTTTGAGATGCAATGAAGTTCGTTGTTTGAGATACAATGAAGTTCGTTGTTTGAGATACAATGAAACCAATAAATTCTGAGCATTCTCCGATGAATCCACTTTTCGAATGCTTCTGCCTTAGCATTCTGGTCTCAATGATCCATCTTTCAACACCATCAAGTAAAATAGACCTTATATTATAGCACTTAATCATGCATTGCTAAAATTTAAGATTCACGCAAGTTCGAATGTGGAGCCCGTGAGGGCATGGGTGGGGAGCCCGTGGGGGATTCGTTACTCTCAAATGGTGGGAGAAAGTCTGAAAGATTTCTCTATTTACGGTAGTGGCTCTCTTTCCACTCGTTGCTCTATCCTACAAGGTTTTTTCTTGGTATGTTGGGATACTACCTTTTTAGCGTGAGGAGGGATGTGAGTCTCTTATTATATCTTTAAGCAGCTTACTGGAGCTTTCATAGTAATGGGAGTTAGTGGTTTCGGCTAAGCAAATATTTCTAGTTTACAAATTTTTACTTTCTTGCTGCTGTATTGCTTTTAAGCTTTACTGAAAAAAACTTTTGTTACTGTGTATAATTTATCTTCAAGCTTTTTATGTAATTGGGTTTAATCTGTATATGTAAGCTCTACAGCACCGGTACAAAGACTGTAAAATAGGTGGATGACTGCCGCTCAATACTCGTAGATTCCGGTTTACTTTATGCTTTTCCGGTGAAAAGTAGCAGGGTGAAGATATGCTTCTTAATCAGGTAGAAGGTTGTCGTAAATAAACCACAGTAGACGTTCCGGATGCTGAGAATATATTTTGTTCATTTTTCGTTCCTTATGTGCACCCCATCGCTCATCGTATGCCTCTTTATTCGCCCGTGTATGCCGTCACGGCTTACTAGATACTTGCTAGATACCACGTATACCCCGCGCTCTCTGCATGCATGAGCTGTTCGATTATTTATAGTGATTATTGTGAAGGCATAAGGAACATTTCGTTACAATAGGTAAATATATCAACTCTACAATATTTACACAGCAATTACACAAATAAAATCATATATTTCAGGTGACGCATACGTCCGATACATAAGCTTTATAAAATAAATTAAATAATCGATGCAGATAGTTGATCTCATCTTGAGAAATCCTTAATTATATCTGAGCAAAATTTGGCCAACGTGTCGAACATTATGTCTGAACATTCAGTGGAACAGCATATTTTTGGAGTTACGTTTAGAAAGAAACCTGAAGTAAAACGGTTCGTCTTCAGCAGTCTATAACCACCTCAATAGAAGAGGCACTGGTCATTTAGCTGTACGATTCTGAATTTTACCATATTCCTAAGGCTCAAGAGTAGAAGATTTTTCAGTTTTGAGGAAAGGTGATGTCAAATAGTACGATCACTTGACGAACGAAACGGTACGTCTTCTGGACATCAGTAATTCCACTTTGGGTCACATATCTAGTTTTATTTTTTCCTAAATAGCATTACGTATTTGATCTTTTATTTTATGTGAATATTTTTGTCTTAACTTCAATCGTTGGAGCATAAATCCAGCTTTTTATCAGTTGGCAAACTGCTTATCCCGAGAGCATTGTCCTCCATCTCTTCAAGGTCGCTGTTCTCGCCAAGAGATAGGACTATCACAATTGGCAGGCCAATCGCTACACTATTCTATAGCAGCCGTTGTCATTCGATTATTTCATAACATGTCGTATCACGAAAAACAACTATGCCCCTTGACTATCTACTATAATTGTGTCACTGATTTCGGTCTGAATTAACACAGGCTGTAGTTCAGAAAATGTAGGATGAGTCCTGTGATAGCTCACAAATTTGTCCCAATACAACCTTGTAACGATGTTCAGTAATTTTAATTACTTTATCAACTTTAATATAAGCCTCAATTCTAATAAATAGCAAGTTATTTAGGTAAATACATTATATAAGGTTGTATTGGGGCAAATTTGTGAGCTGTCACAGGACTCATCCTACATTTTCCGAACTATAGTATGAGCCCTAGTTCGACTCGTCAGTTAGACTCAACGCATGTTTCAAACCGCATAAAGGTACCATTAGAAATTCACTAGTTCTACAGCTGTGATATGGTTAACCAAACGGGATATCGGATTCTGAAACAATACCATACGAAGGAAGAATAACACTCCTTCCACTCTGCCTAGTGAGAGGCTGCAGCAGATTAAGCCTGCCGATCCTCGTGGAACATTGATCTTCTTGCCATCGGAAGTTTGGGTTTGATCTGTGTGCTTGCTTACGTGCAACAGCTTGTGCACTTCTTCTTCTTCTCAGTGTCATGTCAGGTCCCCCCAACGTTGAATATCATTTGAGAGTAGACATCTTTGTCCCCGGCAGCCCGAAAAAGATCTCCAACGCCCCTTATGCCAGTCCAATCACGTATATTGCGGAGCCAGGAGATTTGCTTCCTGCCAACACCTATTCGGCCTTCTATTTTGCCTTGGATGATCAGGTGCAGTAATTTGTACTTTGCTCCTCTAAGTGACATATATGACCCAAGTAGGACACCTTTCAGATTTTAATATTAGTCAGCAACTCTCTATCAACGTTGGCTCTTTGAAGAACCCTTGTGTTGCTGACCATATCCGTCCAGGGTATCCGTAGCATTCTCCGGTGCATCCACATTTCGAATGCTTCCAGTCGGTTCATACTACTAACTTTGAGGGTCCATGATTCCACTCCATTCTCTCTATAAATCTAAGCTTGTGCACACTATAAATCAATAGACGCATAGATGTCTTCCGTCCACAAGGTGGCTGAAAATCATTCTCGATCACGAGGGATAGCCAACGTATGGTATACACTTCATCTTCTTGATGTACGAGTAGATCTGTTATGCTGTGAAAATCATTTCTGGGAGGTAGATTACCAGCTGCTTCTCCACCTTTTAGATGGCATTCCTGGCATGCGATGTCCTGTGGGAATCTCGTGGACTACTTTGTACCTATATGAGATTATAATCTCGTGGGCTATTATCACACCAGCACCAAATTCTCTTCTATTTGATTATGTTCTCTGTGTTGCAGGACTGTCGAATGTGAGAGTTTCTGACCATATCTCTTAAGAGATTTCCTCCCCATGATGGTACATAGCTCATCTTGGATGATCGAAGTAGGCTCTTTGTTCTAGTTATGTCAGCTCTGGTTTCGCAATTTTAAACTATGATCAAGAATAATCATGTTTCCCCAGTATATTATATGTGTTGCTACGTTTCAACCTGTTTGTCTATTTCGTTTTTTTTTGTTCCTCCCAGTTTTATTGGTGAATATTTTATTGTTAAATCCCATGAAATATTTTGACGATTTCTGTCATTGCACTTTCCGTCTTTCTAACAATAACCCTTTCCAAACTGTTATTTTCGTCGGGAATACCATGTCTTGATAATCTGATTCTAAATACCTCGATTTTATTGGCAAATACTCATTGTATTTCTACCATTCACGGTTTCGTTTAACACTTGCCTTACTGTGCTAAAAAATCCGCCAGCCACGGCGCTGGACGCTAAGCGTCCAGTGAAAAATGTATATTTTAAATCAAAATTATGCAAAATCTGCTAGGTTATTTTTTGTAATTAGATATAAAAATAATTTTATTATGTATTAAAACGTCGGATAATCAAATGAAATACTCGTATAAGTCCTGGTCACTCACTATCCATCACAGGGTGGCAACTGTTAAAAAATACACCTTGATAATCTACCTCTAAAGTAACAGAGCTATAGTTTTCAGATTCGTCAGGCGAATGGGGCTAATACTTGTATATTTCAAGATAGCGTGAGTTTTGTAATGAATCATATCTAGTTGATAATCTACCTCTAAAGTAACAGAGCTATAGTTTTCAGGTTCGTCAGGCGAATGGGGCTAATACTTGTATATTTCAAGATAGCGTGAGTTTTGTAATGAATCATATCTAGTTGATAATCTACCTCTAAAGTAACAGAGCTATAGTTTTCAGATTCGTCAGGCGAATGGGGCTAATACTTGTATATTTCAAGATAGCGTGAGTTTTGTAATGAATCATATGTAGTTGCATCAAGAAATTGCTACTGTACAACTGTTCTGAGTCATTTCATATATTTTATGCACGAACTTGAACGGTCGGCATTGTGAAAATTGCATTTTCAAAAGCTTCAATAAAAATGATGAAAACAATTCTGGACGGTACTCATCAGTTCTTCCTTATTTATTATTCCTAGAAGTGTTGCTATTGTCTTTTGACGGTTCAAGTTTATATTTCTACAATCTATCCATGATGGAAACATTAGTGTGCATCCATACAACATCTTGAAGGAGCGAGTGAATAGTTGTACCTTCAAAGATGCTCTAAAGTGTTATCTTCTGGGTGGTTAATGGGTTTCTTAGTGGTTAATAGGTCTCTTATTTGCTTTTTTTTTTCTTTCTTTTCGCTGGTGGTGAATCGGGGATTGTGCGTGCGTGTTTGTGCGTTATCTTCTCATTCATTTTTATATTACTGCTTAACTATTTCAATGTATTGCGTCGTGGTTTTTTTATGTGTGAACATCATTTCCCATTTGTCATTTTACTTTTATAAAATTTGGACTCCTTTAACACTTGCCACCCTGTGATGGATAGCGAGTGACCAGGACTTTTATTTCATTTGATTATCCGACGTTTTAATACATAATCAATAATATTTTTATAGCTAATTACGAAAAATAACCTAGCAGATTTTGCATAATTTTGATTTAAAATAAACATTTTTCACTGGACGCTTAGCGTCCAGCACCGTGGCTGGCGGATTTTTTTAGCACAGTAAGGCAAGTGTTAAGGCTTTTCTTTTTTTCGTTCTTGCTGACAGTAGACCTGAGGTGGTATATGTGGGTTTACTTTTTATTTTGTTTTCTGCCATACATTTTCTTTTTTTTATAATCTATATATACGGGGGTGTGGGCTGAAAGCCCTCCGATGTCCTTGCGGTCGGGCTCGCCCTACATTAGTGGGGTGTATCTCGGCCGGGGGAATGTTTGTGGGATGATCCCTGACCTTTTAATGTATTCTCTCTTCAATGTATTTTTCTGCCATCTATTTATTTTCTGTGTTTTTTTCTCTCTTCTTATTCTAAATGTGCAAGGGTGTGGGCTGAAAAACATCTGGTGTCCCCGTGGCTCGGCTCGCTCTTTATTGGGGGGGGGGTGTATTTTGGCCGAGGGGATGTTATTAGATGAGCCCAGACCTTTTGATAGCTTCTGTCTTTAATGTATTATCTGCTATTTATGTGTTTTTGAAGTATATTTAAATGTATTATGTACATAACATACTATGTTGCTATCAATAAACCTATATTTATTTATTTATATCTAACACACGCCACAAGTGCTACATATCCAAGATTTCCTCCTCTTCTTCTCTGAATCCCTCTACGAAATATTTATAACAATGACTAAGATATCATGTGTTGTATAATGTATTATGGAGTGTTTTACCCGCGTGGTTTGACGTAATGCAAATGGATGGAGAAACATTACCAAATCGTGACTCCTTTAAGTATCTTGGGTCACTCATCCATAGCGATGGAGGATGTGCAGCAGATATAACACATAGAATTAGTGTGGGATGAATGAAGGTTAGATCAATGACGGGAGTTCTATGTGATCCGAAAATGCCAGTAAAGTTAAAAGGAAAAGTATACCAAATGATTGTCAGACCCGCACTCCTCTATGGCTCCGAATACTGGACGATGTATAACTCTTACTCCAGGCAATTAGAAACTGCTGAAATGCGCATGCTAAGCTGGTCAGCTGGTGTGTCCCTAAGAGACAAAATAAAAAGCTCACGCATTCGTGAAAGCCTAGGTGTTACAGACATCAACAGTAAGGTGGAGGAGAGGCGATTGAGATGGTATGGGCACGTTGGACCCGATCACATTGTGAACCAGGCAATCTCCATGGATCTTCCTCGAATAACAATCAGAGGAAGACCAAAGAATTAATGGGTGGTGCACAAAGATAGCCTGATGCAGAGGCACGGTCTGGAGGACGTAGTCCGGGACAGAAGAGCATACAACCTGAGGACGAGGTGAGCTGACCCCAACAGTCTTCGCAGACAGTGAGTTGGGATGGAGCCAGTGGGAAGATGAAGACCCGCGTGGTTTGACTAATGATGCAGACGTTTCGAAAACGTTGTAGTTTTCATTTTCAGGGCTAAGCAATCAACTTCTTCATAAATTCATTTGTTACGGAAAGAATCGTCGAAACATAAAATTCCAACAATCATCGATTCTAAGTCAAACTAGTACGAAGAACCGCGAAATACTCAAAATATGTAAGACATCGTCTTGTTTGCAGTATCATCAAGAAGTTTGTGTCTTTTGGCCAAGCATGAAATCATATATCCTTAATTCATCATATCTGAAATGATGGCCTTTAGAGACCTTTGAATCACCGTTTCACTACAGACTTATTTATCGCCCACAATCTTAGCATGACACGCAAGTTTATAAGTCCTTTATCGCGCCATCCTGACATCGAAGCCTTGGTTTTTTTTTTTTAATTAGCGAACTTTTTTTGTCAATCGTACAATAGGTTAATTCCATTCCAGTCATATCCACATCGGTATCCAGCCCAGAAAGATGCAACTGTGATGACATTGAGGTTTCTTTTCAGCAGAACGAGCCACAGTGAACCCTGTTAGCTATTCGGGGTTTATATACTCGTAAGTTCAATTAAAAGGACTATCATAATTTGCAAGAGAATCATGGATATGGCGATGAACAATGGGTCGGTGAATCAGGGCAGGTGATTAGTGGGCATGTGCCCAGATCTGGGTTAATTTTCATCGTTAGGTTACTTCACAGTCACCGCTCTCCATTCACGTTAATGGCTGTCATTTGGTAAATTACTCTTGCACAATGGGTCCAGCTTTTGAATGGTGTTACTTGTGTTAGATAACACTTTGTTATTCATTGAATACTCGTGTAAGTAAACCTTGTTGTACAGATTTTACCTGTTTTATCAACAGTTCGCATTATCTGTTTCCTGGTCATTAACGTTTTTTTTTTCATATATTAATTATAGTTAAAACGTTAACACTGGAAGTTTCAAGACAGTGTAGGTAATTGATTTACTAAAACATTGTTTTTTTTTTTCACTTAAGATAAGACAGACTAGATACCCTAAAAATATCAGCCAGTACATTGGTTCCCAAGGTCTCGGGCTTCCAAACCGGTTTAAAACGAAACCGGTTATTTGAACAATTTCAAAATAAGTGAAAATCGGTGGTTTTATTTTGTTGATCGGTTAAAAAATTACAACAAAGTTTTTTTTATCCAACAACATTAATTTTGGTATTGGGTGTTAACCTTGTTATTGGGATCTTCATGAATAATATGGTTTAAGCGGTCCTCGTCGAAGTCCACTGGTCGTCCGGAACGCTCCATGTATTTCAGGTCGAAATTACCGTCTTTGAAACGCAAAAACCATCGATGAGCTGTCCTTTAATTCATAGCATCTTCACCGTACACTTCGCAAATATCGCGAGCAGCTTTGGCAGCTTTATTTCCTCGATTGAACGCGAATAGAAGAAGGAGGTGTCGAAAATGCTCATTTTCGTCTACTTGATATTCCATTTTGAAGGCTTGTAATCAAATAAAATAATATATGTAACGTAAAAGCAAACACAATACCTTGTAAAGCAGAAAATTTTCTTTCGAATTACGTATAACCTCTACCATTTGGTTTACTTTTGGTGCTCATTTTTAAATTGGAAAAAAACGGACACAACTTATGTTAACACCTAATATATTTTGGTGTAGCGTTTGGTCTTGAAACTATGGCCAACACGACGTGTTATTTCACAGGTGTTGAAGTGTCTCAACAATACATTTAACATCAACAGTCAATGAACGTGTATTTTCAGTAGCCGATGAAATATGATACATTAAATGCGTTGTATTATTAAAATACTATTTATTGAATGTTTTTATTTTATTTTTACATACATAAATACCATCACGTCATTTCCCTGCTGGGGTAAGCAGAGAGGACAAAGCGCCAGACTTCCCTATCTCGACATACATCCTTAGCCTCTTCTACATCTGTGTACCTTGTGTGTTGTGCGTTGATACATAATTTTACTACTTCTTTATGTCATTGTTACCTGGACATACTTCCTTCCTGACATTTCCTATCGGGTTGGGCAGAGAGGACAAAGCGCCAGACTTTTCTATCTCGACACACATCCTTAGCCTTTTATATATCTGTACACCTTGTGCGTTGTGTTACATCATTTTACTACTTTATGACGTTGTTACCTGGACATACATACATACCATCACTCCATTTCCCTGCCAGGGTAGGGTAGGATTTGCCTATCTCGACACACATCCTTAGCATCTACATCCGTACAACTTTTCATACAACTTCTACGATTTCTCAAAATTTCTACGTTTCCTTTTTTCTAAATATAGATACACTTGATCCAACCATACTTTTCTCGGTCTTTGTATCACACGACACGCCTTCCGGTCACATTTGCTTTATATATCTGTTTTGTTAGTCTTTCTTCATTCATTCGTTCCACGTGCCTAAACCATCTTAGCGTTCTCTTTTTAGACAAAATTTCATAAAAGATTAATTAAAAAAGAAAAAGAACATTAAAAACTTATAAAATATTCTTATACAGAGTGCCACAAAGTCAAAGCCGATTTTATTTGTTTACTTTCGTGCTTTTCATTTTTTATATAACACGATCTAAATCTATCAATAATAGTTCGCCGCCCCAGAGAAGAGTTTGCTCTCTAAACAGGCTTTTATTGTTATTATTAAATTATACCATTTTATTCTTATGAATACCTTTTTTAACATTAATTTGCCTGTTTCGCCACCGTCTTGCCCATTTCCTTGCCGCGCGACACAGTCCTCGCACAGTAAACCCCATTAACCTCATATGACGCACTCACCAATATTCGCAACACTCGCACGAACAATCAACTCGACGTCCATGCAGACATGTTTAGCAGTGCTAGTGATTGATAACTTGTTTGGAGTTTCGGTCCGATGGTAGGACACCTTACTCCTTCATCGGATAAGTTCTGACTGTTTTGATATTTTGGAAATTTTGGATCTTTTTAGGAGTCGGGAAAGGATAGGTTTGTGAGTTTTTATGGATGATTATGAGAAATTATAAAACGATTAAATACATAGATAAATGTGATAATATATATATAAAATTACATAAGAATATACATTTGGTTGTGTCGTCACACACGGTAATATATTGAATGGATGAAAAATGATGGTTATGAATAAAATATAGTATGTAAGTGAATATAGTATGTATATATATAGGTAATTAAGTGGATAAGGAGACGTGTGTGACTTATATAAATATATTAAAAAATGTAAATAATGTTTATTGAGAGTGGTAAATACGGTTGCCTAAGGGGGTAAACTGTCTTGCGGAGGAGCTGTCGATGACGGGGTGTCCAGAGTGACGATCGGTGGGTCATTTGGGGGGATGATTACGGTTAAGGAGGGGGGGTTCGGAGGGGCGTTTCGTAATATTGATTTCGGGCGAGTGTGTCTGAATCTGGTGTTCGCGCTGTAATTATCTAAGGATTTTATGATTGGGTTGGGATGACAGGATACGGAGCTGTAAAACCTCTCGGCCAGAGCGCGCATATGTTCGGGGATGGTATGTAGTTTGATATCCGCGTGGAGTCTAGAGTTACGTACTATGTAGGGTGCTTTTAAGATTATGCGGAGGGCTTTGTTTTGAATGACTTGAATGTGATGTAGAGTTGATTTCTTCGCGTGGCCCCAGACCGGAAGGGCGTAAGTCAGTTGAGGTCTGATGATCGCTTTATAAAGATGGAGTTTAGTGCGCGTGCTAAGTTTGCTGTGTTTGCAGATCAAGGGATATAGTGATTTGAGTGTTCCGTGAGCTTTTGATTTGGTAATATGGGCGTGTTTGTACCACGAGAGTTTACTATCCAAGGTGAGGCCTAAGTATTTCACGTGTTTCGTCCATGGGACGCTCTGGCCGAAGAGTTTGAGAGTTCTGACGGGTTCGATATATCTGCGTGAGAAGCGGACAGCTGTGCTTTTGGAAGGATTTATTTTAATCTTCCATTTGGTGCACCAGTGCTCCAAAATGGGAATGAAGTCTTGCAGTCTATCGTGGGAATCGGACTCATATTTCGATGAAGAGAGGAAGGCTGTGTCGTCAGCGTATTGCGCGGTGATACAGTGTGTTCGTGAAAATTGAGGCATATCGCTCGTGTATATGTTATACAGGATAGGGGACAGCAGTGCACCTTGGGGTACTCCTGCCAGAATGGGGCGTGGGGATGAGTTTATGCCGTCTATTTTGACGGAGAAGGAGCGATTTTCGAGGAATGATGCGATGATTTGCACTAGTCTGAGGGGAATACCTGACTTGTGCAGTTTGAATATGAGTCCGTTATGCCAGACTGTGTCGAAGGCTTTCGCCACGTCTAGTGAAAGGAGGGTCGTGAGGCCTTTGGCTCTGAAGGATTTGATTATGTGTTCTACAACGCGAAGAAGCTGATGGTTGGTAGAGTGTAATGGCCTAAATCCGTGTTGCGAATCTGGGATGATGTTGCGTGAGTATGTTTCTGTCGAGAGACGTTCGAGGATTAATTTCTCAAGCACTTTACCTAGAGTCGGGAGCAGGCTGATCGGTCTGTGATTTTCGGGGATAATGTGGCTTTTACCCGGTTTGGGGAACATGATGACGTCGGCGTTTTTGAATGGGGTCGGAAAGAATTTATGTCGAAGGCAGGCATTGTAGATGGCAGTAAGGGCGTAAATGGCTTTTTTCGGGAGTTTTTTCAAGGTGAGATTATTGATTTTATCGGGGCCGGGTGCTTTTTTATTAATGAGATTTTTGATGATAGATTGTATTTCTATCGGTGAGAAGAAGTCTGTGGTGGGGGGGGTTTGCTCATTTAATATGTCGACGACTGCATTGTCGACCATTATTGAGTGAGAGGGGTCAGAGAGGTCTGCATTAGGCGAGAATATGTTTGCTAGAGAGTCAGCAAAGGTCTCTGCGCGGTCGCGAGCAGAGAAAACGGGGCCATTTGGTCCTTGAAGAGAGCTGGGTCGGGAGGGCGTATTTCTAAGGCAGCGCGTTAGTTTCCATTTGAGTCCATCATTATATTCGAGGGACTCGACGAAGTCTGACCATTTGTCATTGCGGAGTTGCTGTAGGAGGTGTTTGATTTTTTTGACCAATCTGTTGTAGTCGGTCTTGTAAGAGGGGACAGCTGTGTTTTGCCACAGTTTTCGGGTTTTGTTTTTTTCCATAATCAGTATTTTGATATGTGAAGGAAGGGGAAGTTCGGGTTTATCGGCTGGTCTCTCTTTTGAAGAGGATGTGAGAGCGGATTTGATGGTGGCTGTGAAGTCATTTATAGCGGCGTCTATGGAGTTCGTGTCGGGGAAAGTTGTCGGTATTTTGATGCTGCTGTCGACGTTAATGGCGAAATCGCTCCACGAGGTGATGTGTCGCGGAGGGGCTGTGGGCGAAAAGGGTGGGAAGCCATCCGTCAATTGAAGTAATACCGGGTAGTGATCGGATTGAAGCTGGTGAACAGTCGTGAGGTCTGTTTGGTAGGGAATGTCGTTTAGCAGTGTTTTGTATGCACTACAGTAGCCGTACGCAGAATATTTTATTGCGTTCCGAGTACACCAGTGAATTTTGAATCGCGTTATTTGACCGTCCTTTTGTAATATAATTTGGGTCGATTAGTTCGTAACTTTTTGTGTTATCGTCATCGATGTACAAAATTTGTTTGATTTTAAATACCTATTGAATAATATTTTTCATTTTTTATTTATTTATTATTACACATGACAAGAAATATACATAATTTGCGAAAAAACAACAGGTAATTTAATTAAGACATACATTATTTTAATGGATCTGGGTTTGTCGCCTTTCATTTGTCGTATCCCCAGTAAACTAGGCTTTTGCCTGTATCTCACTGAGGATATTTAGCATGAAAAAATAAATCGACACTTTGTTTCCGATTTTTGATTACACAGAAACAAAACCCCGTGGCACGTTCTCATCAACTTGACAAACAGTGACAATCAATTACAACTGGAAACATCATGCGGTATCAAACTCTTCACACACCATCACTCCAGAAAGACCAAACCTGTTCATCCCATAATATACCGCACACAATCATAAGAATAAAAATTAACACAAAAATATACAGAAACACAAATACAAAACAACAAGAAGAAACCCACACAAATCTTTTCCACTTCTTTCAAAAAGTGGCTCAATCATTACTGGCAAGTATCATTCCTCGAACGACCTCTGTCAAGATTTCGGCCAGATACGACGCGTATTTAACGTTTGACATACATGTGAATACTTTGACGTTTACCGCATTAATGAAAAAAAAAAACAAGTTCGTGCCGTCATTAAACCTTTTTTTTTTTTAAAGAAGTTAACAGTCTCGCAGGTCAAAACCAAGCTGGATGAAGTGCACGGATATTCTATACAAGCGTTGAAGACTTTATTTCTGGATAAATGAGTTTAAACGTGGTCATACATGCACCAATGAATCGCGCTCCAGACGCCCAATTGCATCCACCACGGAGGAAATCATTAGAAAAATTCATGGTATCGTATTGGAATACCGCCAAGTGCATATGCGTAAGATTGTTGAGGCCGTGGGTATCTTAAATAAAAGGGTGCATCTTACACGATAAATTGATATATATATGATATAATACTCGTATATCCTACTCGTATATCGATATAATACTCGTATATCTAATAACAACCAGAGGAAGACCAAAGAATTCATGGGTGGTGCAAAAAGATAACCTGATGCAGAGGCGCGGCCTGGGGGACGTAGTCCGGGACAGAAGAACATACAATCTGAGGACGAGGAGAGCTGACCTCAACAGTCTTCGCAGACAGTGAGTTCGGATGGAGCCAGGGAGAAGACTCGTATATCGTACACGATAAATTGATGTATGAAGAAACTATCTGCTCAATGGGTGCCGCGATTGTTGACTGTCGACCAAAAACGTACCCGAAAGGACATTTTAAGCAATGTTTGATGATGTTTAATCTCTTTTCGAAGGACTATTTGCGTCGATTCGTTTAAAAATTTAATCGACCATTTCACACCAGAGTCCAAACAGCAGTCAAAACAATCGACAACAACTGGTGAAATTACGCCAAAGAAAACGTAGACCGTTTTGTCGTCTTGGAAGGTGATGGACACTTCTCTTTTTTTTTTGGATTCCCAAGGAATCAATATTATTCATTACTTGGAAAAGGGCAAGACGATAACGAGAATCTATTATGCGACCAAGATTGGCGCGCAAAAAAAGTGCTCTCCCTCTAGGACAACGCGCCGTCTCACAACTCGACCGTTATAATAATAACATTGCATAAATTGGACTTCGAATTGGTTCCTCATCCACCATACGAGTATTACCCGGGTAGTCCTCAACTTGTCTGACCGACCAGGTGGCGGCTATAACTAGCCATTACTCTTCATACTGCAGAGTATCGATACAGGTCGAGAAAGAACGTCAGAAATTCCAGCTCGAAACCCTAACATAACTCCAAGTAGATCACTATCCTCCATCTAGAGATATGCGACTGGAAATGAAGTGTCAATTATCTGACCTATTGAAGTGACTTGTTAGATATTTTAATAATCTGCTGCCGAAGAACTGCTATCAGCAGTAAAAATCTGCCTAAAGTTAATCAGTTAAAGGTCTTAATCGCGTTACTTAGCCGTCCTTTTATGATATAATTTAGGTTGATCGGTGTAACTTTTTATGTTGTCATCGATGTTCAAAAATTACTTGATTTTAAACGGTTAATGTGGATAGGTAGTATTATTTTTTTAACCGATATACTATACTTTTGTATTTTGCGATGATAATTTAAACTTGAAATTTCGACAACGGTTAGTCAAATGCTACGTTTGGTCAGTGTTATTAACATACTCGTACATGGGTGGAATCATGGTCCCTCAAAGTTGGTAGTATGAACCGACTGGAAGCATTCGAAATGTGGATGTACCGGAGAATGTTACGGATACCCTGGACGGATATGGTCAGCAACACAAGGATTCTTCAAAGAGCCAAAGTTGATAGAGAGTTGCTGACTAATATTAAAATCCAGAAGGTGTCCTATTTGGGTCCAAATTACTGCACCTGATCATCCAAGGCAAGATGGTCGAAGAAATGTTGGCAGGAGGCAAATCTCCTGGCTCCGCAATATACGTGATTGGACTGGTATAAGGAGCGTTGGGGATCTTTTTCGGGCTGCCGGGGACAAAAATGCTTACTCTCAGGTGATAGTAAACGTTGGGGGGACCTGACATGAAACTAGGAAGAAGAATACTCTTATATTCTTTGTGTACATGACATGACATCATATTTTGCTGTTCACTTTGAAACGATCTTCTGGGCTCGAAAGTAGAGAAAGACCAAAGAAAGTATGGTTAGATCAAGTGAATGATATTAAAAAAAAACGGGAAAAGTCTGTAATCGTAGGAGATGATGAGAAAGTGTATAGATGTAGAAGATGCGATGGATGTGTTACAAGATAGTAAATTCTGATGCTCTGTCTTCTCTACCTACCTCGGCAGGGAAATTACGTGATGTATGTATGAATGCCATTTTTATTGTTGCCTTGTTCTAGTTTGTCACTAGATTGTGTTGTATACAGTAAATAATACATTACAAACTTCACAGACACCTTACCCAACTTATTGGTATTCTTTACAACTCCCTAAAGGCGCAATTCGACTGAGGCAACACTGAACGACATGAGGCATGTGACATGTTTCCTAGTGTTGCCTGTTCCTAGGTATGTGACTATGTGCCACAAATTTTAACAATGTCGCATGCGGATTTTGACTCCCCGAGTCGCATGCGCTTTGTCGTCAATACGTGTAGCATGCGTCTTAAACAATTCCACGGAGTCAACGTCAGTTTGGTACATTATATCTTTACAAACAATCGAGGTGGCTGCATATTTGGTAATAGTTTTGAAACGTAGAAAAAAAAGTAAAGCCACGGTGTTGGAGAAGAGAATTATATGTTGTTAGTCAAGAAGCTCAGAATTATGAAAAGCTGAACGCAAATTCTTGATTTTTTTTCACATCGATTACAGTGCAATCGTATTTACTCGCTAACTGCCTCAGTTTATAAGTTTTTATCCTGTTGTCTTTATAATCACTAATTTTATTATTCCATAACTCCGGTGAATTATGATAATCTTCAATAAACAAGGTAGTTTTATCAATATTCCACTCCATGTCGCACGCTACAAGCCGCACCGATCCGCTGAGTTTCGGACAACGGCGACATTGTTCGACACGCTGAAACATGTCAAAAGGTGACGCATGCGTCCCGGCAGCAACAATCAACATGTAGCATGCTACAAAGATACTTGCTTCTTGTCGCTTCGTGTTCCTTCGATTTAAAACCTGTGTGTAGCATGCGTCAATGCCGCATGCTACATGTTGCCTAAATGTTGCCTCAGTGGAATTGCGCCTTAATACATTCGATTTTCGCATTTCAATATTCTTGCGCCATAAATATTATTATTCCTTTTATCGTGCTTGTATTGATCCAAAAACGTTATGGGATATTCCAAGTACTATTTTCCTTCCCCTATTTAACTCTAATCGCCTGGTCACCATTCACCCTGCACAGGCCCTGTCCCTTTGGCCTCAAACGTGTCTCGGCAGATATCTCGGTAGCTGCGTGACTCAGTCTTCAGTATTGAATGTTGTCTCGCACGTGTCGTGCTATTGTGAGGAAACGGTGGTCAACTGCTGGCGTCGTCGGTTGGCAGACTGCGGTTTAGCGCGCCTGATCGCGTGAACGCCTACGCGAACATCGACTTAAATGTTGTGATTTACTAATTCATAGTCGGTGAAGCCGGACGCTCTTATAAACTGCTGAACTATAATACTAAGATTCGTTTTGTCTCATTTATTATTTGTAAGGTCGGATACCAAAATACATGAAAAATCACTGTTATTTACCACTCGTCGAAATTCATTGGCGCTCTTGTGAATTACTGAACTATGCACAACTATACTAAGATTCGTTTATCTGAATTTGTTATATCTTAGTGTCGGAAAACAAAATACTTTAAAAATCATTTAGTCAACAATCCTGTGATTTCATTGGCGCTCTTGTGAATCGCTAAACTAAACTAAGATTCGTTTGTCTCGATTTGTTATTTTTATGTGTCTAAAAACAAAGTACATAAATTGCCACTCGTTGGAATTTATCGGTACTTTTATGAACTGTTGTAACTTGAAATATATCGATAAAATTAATTTACCCCAATTCGCTCTTAACAAGTGTAAAATAACATAACACATAAAAAAAACTGTTGTTTACCACTCGTTAGAATTTATTGGTAATCTTGTGAACTGTTGAGCTATATATTTTTTTAAATATATCGCTTAGTTTCGTTCGTTTCGATTTATTCTTATCAAGTGTCGGAAAACAAAATACTTTCCCAGTCGTCAGAATTTATTGGCGCGAACTTGTGAACTATTCATCATGTTCTTATAGATTGTTGGACTTTTTTTACTGAGGTCCACTATTCGTCGTTACTGTATAGTATTCCTGTGAAGTGTTTAACATCTAAGTTATTCGAGTTCGTACCTCGTCGGTTTTTGTCGTTGAAGCACGCTGCTTGTCGGTTTTCATAGTTGCAGACATTATCAGATAACATAATTTTAAGTCAGTTCATAGTTCATGTGAAAAGTGTTGTAGTGTCGTTGATATTCAGTGATTGTTAAGTCGTTGATATTCAGTGATTGTTTTTTTTTTAAATTTAATTGTAAGGCAGTCGTTTTTTTTGCATTTTTTAAAATAAGTTATTTGAAATTAAAATGTTTTCTACGACTTTTTGAAACTTTCAGTTATTTTCAGCAGTGCATTATTGTGTATTTTTTGTGCTCTCGGCTTATGACTATGCTCATCGATCGTAACGGTAAATATTAACTATTTCAGATATTGTATACCTATTTTATTATCAATAACCTTTCCTGTAAAAATCCCTTCGGTTTTCTTTTGCAGTTATTTTTACCTTGCTATTTCATGTATCAACGTAATTATCTCAATTACACTTTTGTTATGCAGAGTACAACCTAGCGGATTTTTTACCACTTATCAGGCAATCACTTTCAACCAACCATAAAATAGTTTTAAAGTGTAAACTAGACAAACCCTTTTTAAAAAAACCTGGTTACCAACGGAAATTGAACCTGTAACCCATGGGCTGGAAGACAGGTTTCTTACCAACTTTTGAATAAAATTCAGTAATGTTGTGTTTGCCAGGTAAATGCATTACGTAATAATCTTCACCAGTTGAATTGATTCAAAAGGGGGAGTGTTAGCTGTGTCTTATTGTATTAAGGCCTTAAATGGGTTGGCGGTACACTTCTTGACATTTTTTTACTAAAAAATAATATATATCACCGAAGTCATATGTAATATTGTTACAGAGGAACAGCTGGACAAATTATAGCGTCTTCAAAATGTTTGTCTAAGATTTATTTTCAACCTACGAAAGTACGATCATATAACTTCATACCAGAAGGCATTGAACTGGTTGAATGTTAGAAATAGATGCCAAATTCACATACTCTCTCTCTATTGTATAATATTCTCAACTGTCTCGCCGCCCCCTCTTATCTCGCCGAAAATTTTCAGCGTCTTTCCAATCATGGATTAGCGCTATGCTCAAACAGAGATTGTTTATTGGCCTTTCCAGTTCACCGCTCCTCTTTTTTTACGTCGTCCTTTACTGTCCATGCAGTGAGACTCTGGAATCAGTTACAAACCAATATAAGACTCGCTCCGTCCTTGGCATGCTTTAAAAAGCGACTGAAAAACTCTTTATTTCTAGTCAGTAAAATAACGTGTTTCATTCCCGATTTTTTTTTACTTTCCTCTCAACAAATAACATTGATATCAATGTTAGGAAGAATTAAGTGAAAACTCTTGTCTGGAGTGTGCTGCTGTATGGCTGCGAAAAGTGGACCATCAGCCAGAGCGAGTCCGGGCGTCTGGCTGCCTTTGAGATGTGGTGCTACAGGCGCATGACCAGGGTACATTGGTCAGATCACATCCGAAACGACGAGGTATTGAGCGGGGTTGGAGAAACAAGGCAATTCCTAAATAGAGTTGCCCAACAACGATCCAGTTGGATAGGTCATAACATCAGGCACCCAGGCCTGCTCCTTACCATCGTCTAGGGAATGATTGAGGGCAATAACCATATGGTAAAGGCCGTCCTACATATAGCTACATGGACCGGGTGATCCGGGATGTGCGCTGTGGCAGCTACCAGGAGATGAAGAGACTGGCGGATGACAGAGATGAGTGGAGGGGTATCGAGTGCTTGGTGCAGACCAATCCTAAGATTGTAACCCAGAAAAAAAGGCATCCAATTAGAGACTTTGATGATGTAATTGTTATCTACCAGTTTTGCTCATCTGCGAAAGATTTAGTCAGCAAATCTCTAAGCATTCACTCTGTCACCTGCAGCTTTTCTTCTTCCGATGCCCCTTGTGTTTAACCGTGACTTCTATTGACTAAATAGCCCGTGACCTATCCTTGTGCCGATTGCTCTGATACGACATTTCGACATGCTCCTATTTCTGACATGTTGCTCAATGCCAATTGGATCGCGTGACGTGTATATTGTATGTCAATCTCTGAAATCGATTTTCAATTGCCCGACCACCCAATAATCGAGCATTCAGCAATCAATTAGTTCCTGAAAAATTATTTATATTGATAAATTTTCCTTTGAAGCAGTCGATAAAACTTCCATTTTTTGGTCTCCGTTGTAATAGGTACAAAGTTCTCAGTGCCTTAGTTCAGTGCTACTCAAACTTGCTCGTTGGGTAGACCGGTGTATATATTTCATTGCCACCGACTTTGTTTTTTTTTTTAAGATTGGGTTTTAAACAATATGGGCTGAACATGAACGTGAGTAAAATTAAGTTCATGGTGTTTGGCCGGCAGGATCACTTCTTACATTGAACGGTGCTGATATAGAGAGGGTGAAAAAATTTAAATACCTCGAAAGTATCCTAGTGGAAGACTTCGACCCAGAAACCGAAGTCAAGTGCAGAATTGAATCGTCTCGTGCGGCTTTTAATAAAATGAGAAACGTATTATACGATGATAATCTAAACTTGAAACTTTGACAACGGTTAGTCAAATGCTACGTTTGGTCAGTGTTATTGCATAGAGTGGAATCATGGACCCTCAAAGTTGGTAGTATGAACCGACTGAAAGCATTCGAAATGTGGATGCACCGGAAAACGCTACGTATACCCTGGACGGATATGGTCAGCAATACAAGGTTTCTTCAAAGAGCCAACGTTGATAGAGAGTTGCTGACTAATATTAAAATCCGAAAGGTGTCTTATTTGGGTCATGTACTTAGAGGAGCAAAGTACAAATTACTGCACCTGATCATCCGAGGCAAAATAGAGGGTCGAAGAGTTGCTGGCAGAAGGCGAATCTCCTGGCTCCGCAATATACGTGATTGGACTGGTATAAGGAGCGTTGGGGATTTTGTTCGGACTGCCGGGGACAAAGATGCCTACTCTCAGGTGACATTCAACGTTGGGGGGACCTGACATGACACTGGGAAGAAGAAGAATAAACAATATGAAAAATAGGTTTTGTTAATCAAGTTTCAATTGAATTCAAAGAACTAGAGCTACATTCTTCGTTTACCACGGGTACCACTGTTTGATAAGCACAGGCCTAGTTGGCAAATGACCTCCGTAGCCTAATTGATAAGACGCCTGTCTTCTAACCCAGGGGTAACGGGTTTATTTCCCTTTGCTACCCATCTTTTAAATTATTTATTTAATACTAAACGAATACAATTGGCAGGACGTGGCAGTGGCAATAAGCAGGACACGTAGCCAGAATGTCAGACTCCCGATGGACATCCGAAATAATCCAATGGTGCCCAAGAGGCATAAAGAGGCCCAGAAAAAGACCGTATGTACGCTGGATAGATGAAATCAGGAAGCATGACAACATCACATAGCATCAACGATAAAACAACCGAACTTGGGGAGACCTTCATCCAGCAGTGGATCAACCCTGGTTTACAGTGATGATGATGATGATGATGATGATGATGATACGAATACAATTAATGAAAATATCCCGTTAACCGTAGGGTTGTAAGCAGGTGTGACTTGAATTATATTTTTAGTAAAATATATATAGAATATACTTTCAGTACTATTTTATTTGAATTCTCTACCGGTTTCGAAAACCACCGTCTTCCTTCCACGGAGCTCTTCAAAATCAGTAGTTAACTCAAATAAAACAGTGGTGAATGAAAAGAAATATATTTGTTTTATTAAAATTTATAAACATGACACCACAAAGTGAAACAAACGCTTTATCTAAGATTCAAGGGAAAAAGTATTTTTAATAATTCAGATACGTTACATACATACCATAACGCCATTTCCCTACTGGGATAGGTAGAGAAGACAGACTTTATTATATCTACACACATATTTTGCCTCTTCCACATCCATACATCTTCTCATACAGCTCCTAAGATGTCTCGTATTTCAAAATTTACATTTCCTTCTTTCAAAATATCATCGATTTGATCCAATCATGCTTTTCTTGGTTTTGGTCCAATCATGCTTTCCTTGGTTTTGTTATATAAATAAATAAATAAATATAGGTTTATTGACAGCAACATAGTATGTAAAAAATATATTTAAATAACACTTCTAAAACACATGAATTGCAGATAAATACAGAAACTATCAAAAGGTCTGGGCTCATCTAATAACATCCCCTCGGCCAAGATACACCCCACCAATATAGGGCTAACCCAGCCACGGGGACACCAGATGTTTTTCAGCCCACACCCTTGAACACGTAGAACAATAATATATAAAAAAAAACAGGAAATAAATAGATGACAAAAAAAAATACGTTCAAAAGAGAAGACATTAAAAGGTCCGGGCTCATCCCACAAACATTCCCCCGGCCGAGATACACCCCACCAATATATGGCGAGCCCGACCGCAAGGGCATCGGGGGGCTTCCATCCCACTCCCCCGCATATCTAGATTAAAGAGTAAATAAAAAAAAAACAAAAATGTGTGGCAGAAAACAAAATAAAAAGTAAAGCAACAAACTGTATAACCACCTCAGGTTAATTGTCGGCAAGAACGAAAAAAAGAAAAGCCTCAAAGGAGTCCAAATTTTACAAAACGACAAATGGGAAATGAAATATCATGCCTTCCACCGAAAATAAGCGTTGTAACAACTACGCTACATAGATTTGGTGAAATCAACGATGAATCATTGTATTGTACTATATTGTATTACACTTTCATTGTATACTGTACAACCCGGCGGTTTTATTGCCGTATGGTAACTTTTTTCAATCAGCCAGAAAGGTGTCGAAGAAACCTCAAGAGAAAACCAAACTAGAATCTAATTTTAAAAATTGGGTTCGATCGGGAATCGAATCGGGTTAGGAGACAGGCATTTAAGGAATGAAGCAACAGAGTTCATCAATCTGAAGATGCTCGCTGAGCGAAACCGATAAATAGGCAAAAAGTTATTGAAGTACTTACTACTTTATCATACTTTTCATTTTATTTGGAATTAATAATTATCTGTCTAATTTCACAAACTCCATTATTTTCAGATAATAAATAATTGACTTAGTAGACATCAACCTCAATAAATCAATCAATTCCGGCCGACGGTTTGATAGACGTTCAATAAATTATTTGAATTATTATGAATTAGTCTGCGGTGAAAATTGAGAAATTAGGCATCGATTTTCATCGCGGTTCTCCTTCCCTTGTGCGAAAACCGATGATATTTGCTAATCTATTAGGTGTTAACGTAAGTCGTGTCTTTTTTTTTCAATTTAAAAATGAGCACCAAAAGTAAAACTAAATGGTAAAGGTACGTCATTCGAAAGAAAATTTTTTGATCTACAAGATATTGTGTTTGCTTTTACGTTACATATATTATTTTATTTGATTACAAACCTTCAAAATGGAATGGCAAGTAGACGAAAGTGAGCATTTTCGACACCTCCTTCTGTTCGCGTTCAATCGAGGGAATAAAGCTGCCAAAGCTGCTCGTGATATTTGCTAAGTGTACGGTGAAGATGCTACGAATTAAAGAACAGCTCGTCGATGATTTGTGGGGGATCTTCATGAATAATATGGTTTAAGCGGTCTTCATCGAAGTCCACTGGTCGTCCGGTCGTCCTTTTTTTTTCAAATTTAAAACGAGCATATGTCATTCGTTAAATGTTATACGTCATTCGAAAGAAAATTTTCTGCTCTACAAGATATTGTGTTTGCTTTTACGTTACATATATTATTTTATTTGATTACAAGCCTTCAAAATGGAATGTCAAGTAGACGAAAGTGAGCATTTTCGACACCTCCTTCTGATTGCGTTCAATCGAGGGAATAAAGCTGCTCGCGATATTTGCGAAGTGTACGGTGAAGATGCTATGAATGTAAGGACAGCTCGTCGATGGTTTTTGCGTTTCAATGACGGTAATTTCGACCTGAAAGACATGGAGCGTTCCGGACGACCAGTCGACTTCGATGAAGACCGCTTAAACCATATTATTCATGAAGATCCCCTTCTTCATGAATAATATGGTTTAAGCGGTCTTTGGCAGCTTTATTCCTTCGAGGTGTCGAAAATGCTCACTTTCGTCTACTTGACATTCCATTTTAAAGGCTTGTAATCAAATAAAATAATATATGTAACGTAATAGCAAACACAATACCTTGTAGAGCAGTAAATTTTCTTTCGAATGACGTATAACCTTTACCATTTTATTTTACTTTTGGTGCTCATTTTTAAATTGGGAAAAAACGGACACAACTTATGTTAACACCCAATATTAAAATCTTGTAAAAACATCAGCGATGTTAGCTTATTTGATTTCCAAGTATCATAGCACTTAATTTCCACCATTACGCTATGTCTCCTATTGGGGTACGCAGAGAGAACATATATCCATTTATTCTATCCTGTCATACATCTTTGTACCACATCGATCCAGCTCGTTATGCATACTCTCGTTTTACAAAGGCTTTTCCCTTATTAAGATTTTGATTTATTTAGTCGTGTCACGTTTTTTTTAGGTCTTCTCAAATTTCTCATACCTGTCGAGGTAAGCAGAGAAAACAAAGCGCCAGACTTTTGCTATCTCGACTTATACCCTTTCCACATCCATACACCTTCTCATACAATTCGTATTGTTTCTACGTGGCCGAAATATCATATGTAAATGCTTCTTTTTTCATCTGAAACACAGCATCTTCTTTCAATCAGAATTATTTCTAAATGTACTAATTTGTTATTCTGTTATACATTCTTTTTCTACACATTTAACGCATCGATCTCATTTCTCTTACTTTCATCTCTTTTTCCCACCTCCAAGTTTGCATAGCCTTATGTTGGAATCATAATTTCATTATGAGCAGTCAGCGTTGCTTCTCTTGCAAAGGTTTCGATTGATCAATACGAAGCACGTCGTTTTGTTTATAGTCGAACGGTAGTAAAAATACATCGCCTGCTGTTTACATATCAAGTAAACCAGAATAAAAACAATTCGAGATACGCCGATATTAGTACGGCTTTTTTTTCTGTTTTACGTATATAAGAAACCCTCTTCTCTCCGTGGTTGCAGTCCTAAGACTGGTTTGCAGCAATTTGAACTCTTCTCCTCCATTCCCCCCTGTCCTGTGCGGCTCTTTTTAAGTCTGCATATGTTGAGCAGCGCACGTCCACCAACAGGTCCTCCAGGTACTCTCGGCGTGGGCGTCCCCTAGAGTTTGTCCCCTCGGTCATACCCTCCATTATGGCATGCAAGAGGCCCTCTTGTCGTATTATATGACCGATCCATCTTGCACGCCTTTCGGACAGGATCCTGAGCAGGTGCCTTCCTCCTTCGATTCGTTGGAGAACCTCTTCATTTGTGATGCGGTCTCTCCAGGAAATTCCTAAAAGTCTTCTATAGGACCACATCTCAAAAGCCTCTAGTCTTCGTCTATCTCTTTCGGATAGGCACCATTTCTCGCAGCCGTACATCAAGATACTCCATACATAGGTCTTGATGAGGAGTATTCTCAGTTTTAGGTCTATATTATTTGATTCTATTATTTTCGACCTTTTATTAAATACAAGTCTAGCCTGATGTATACGGCTGTCGACCTCGCTCTTGGACCGACCGTCCCATGTTATTTTGCTCCCGAGGTAGACAAACTCCTTGGTGTTCTTTAGTGGTTTACCCGACATCACTATTCTCATCTGGTGTTGCGCTCGGCCCACAGTCAGCAGCTTTGTTTTGACCCTCTAAAGATAACATATTTAGTAAATTGTATGTATTTGACAAAAGCTTAATTCCTATTCACAATTTGGTGTGGCGTCGAGAAAAGTGTAAACCGTTTAGCTACTTTTGCGTCATAAATAAAACGAAAATTAGCAACAGGCAAAAGAGTGATTGTACTCCAGGTTAATCCTTACCAATTACTTATACAACATCATCTTATAAGATGCGCAGTTTTGAAGTGATCATAAATGAAATACTCATCTAAACGTCCCGGTCGAGTATAAAGCGCGCATGAACAAGGCATACCACCTGCTAGTGATGTAGATACACGTATTGATATCACTGGACTCAGAATTGACACACGATACCGTGTCTAGGATATGCCACCTGATGCACTGAGACAGGGGTTGGCTAACTACGATCCGCCGTTTCTTTTTGTACGGCCCGGGATTAACAACGGATTTTACAATTTCAAATTCTTTAAATTTTCAAAGTACACGCTATAACGGTACGGTCGACCGCCGAGTTGAAGAGCTGCGAGATACGACCGTATGAAGCGCTTCGCATTTTGTGGCATCTACTGTGACGCCACACAGTTATAATTCGGCAACGTATTCAGTGCCACGTTTATCGCTGTTCTGCGACATTTTGTTCTTGTTTTATTGCCCGTGATTATTATGAATAATTATAGATTGTTTAAAAAAAATTACCAGTGTATATCAATCATGCCACTGTCAAAAGAAGGGATGAGTTGAACTAACTCTTGGCCCATAGAGCCTAAAATATTTACGGTTTGGCTCTTAACAGTGTTTGTCGACCGCTGCACTAAGATATTCAAATGACACTGTTTCGAACACT
Organism: Odontocerum albicorne; assembly: GCA_949825065.1. Lineage (NCBI taxonomy): Eukaryota > Metazoa > Arthropoda > Insecta > Trichoptera > Odontoceridae > Odontocerum > Odontocerum albicorne. Next base: position 39,205,695 of record OX463854.1, on the reverse strand, counting down.
TTTTTTCATATCATAGTATAAATAGGCCAAAGCCCTTACGACGGTTGTCGCCAAAGAAAGAATACGAGAGTTGAATTTTGAATACAAGAGAGCGAGAGAGGAACACTTGGATTCTCTCCGAAAGTAATTCGAAATTTGAAACTCGGTGGGTCCGTGATACTGAATGAATTTTAAATACCTAGCTAACAATTTTTGAACCGGTGTAAAAGGGGACGATGTATCAATGATATATATAAACAAATTTTACAGTTATGAATATATATTTTAATAAATGTGGAATTAGTTTTACTTCCGTGAATATTTCATGGGTTGCAACTACTATAGTTGATTCATTAATCTTGGCAGATTTTAGTTAAGTTAGTAAAAATGATGATAATAAATATAGCAATGTCATACGAGTATCTTTCTACTTCCGGTGGCATATGTTTGTTAGTATGACAGGGGTGGGCATACATGAGGTTATCGAGAACCACATTCTGGATTTTCATGGATATAAAGAGCCACACCATATGTTAGTCACGTTCTCACGTAGTATTAAATACACTAATTCTTATTTATTACATCTTCTCCCTGACTCCATCCTAACTCACTGTCTGCGAAGACTGTTGGGGTCAGCTCTCCTCGTCCTCAGGTTGTATGTTCTTCTGTCCCGGACCACGGCCCCCAGGCCGTGCCTCTGCATCAGGTTATCTTTTTGCACCACCCATGAAATCTTTGGGCTTCCTCTGGTTGTTATTCGAGGAAGATCCATGGAGATTGCCTGGTTCACAATGTGATCGGGTGCTCTACGTCCAACGTGCCTACACCATCTCAATCGTCTCTCCTCCATCTTACTGTTGATGTCTGTAACACCTAGGCTTCCACGCATGCGTGACCTTTTTATTTTGTCTCTTAGGGACACACCAGCTGACCATCTTAGCATGCGCATTTCAGCAGTTTGTAGTTGCCTGGCGTAAGAGTTATACATCGTCCAACATTCGGAGCTATAGAACAGTGCGGGTCTGACAATCGTTTGGTATAATTCTAATTTATTTCATATTCTACACAAATATTAATTGCTATATAAATTATAAAAAATACACATATTAGAAAATATAAAAATAACGTAGAATACGGTTTGCGTGGTTTGCGCAAATAAAGAGGCAGGAGATGAGCGCGCACCCTACACATTGAAATCACAGCACACACGTGTACACCAATACTTGCGTCTTTGACAGTTGCATTCATACATGCTCATATTGTCACTTATAATATTTAGAAAGGAAAATCGCGAAAATAAAAGTATAATGGGGAAATAAAGTATCTTTATTTTTTTTAAGAGACATTGGGAGCGAAACGAAAAGTCGAACGAAAACCCAACGAAAAGCCGCATTTGCCCACGTCTGTACTATGACATCCTGGAAAGAGCTGAATAAATGCGAAATGAAGTTATTAGGAATGAATGGGTACTTGATGTGATGAGTACGATGAAGAAGGAGATTGTTTGGGCATGTAGAACGAATGATTCAAGAAAGACTAACAAAACAAATATTCCGTGCAAATGTGAGCGAGAGTCGTGATAGAGGAAGACAAAGGAAAGTATGGTTGGTTCAAGTAAATGATATTTTGAAAGAAATAAACGTAGAAAGTCAGAGAAAACATATGAGTTGTTTGAGAAGGTATATGAATTTGGAAGAGATTAAGGATGTGTGTCGAGATAGAAAAGTCTGACGCTATGTCTTCTCTGCATAACCCGACAGAGAAATGGTGTAATGTTACAGTACCCGGCGGTAAGTAATACACATCGGGCTTAAGAAAGAGACTTCGACTTTGTAGAGCGTCGTCTCTTTTGCACGACAAATCGCGATGGAACACGTGTATGAATGACAGAGACGATGTTCTACAAAGCCGAAGTATCTTTCTTAAGCCCGATGTGTATTACTTACCGCCGGGTACTGTACGTATATTAATAATACATACATATGTGTTTTTATTATCAATCTTGGTCCATTTTTACCCTCGTAAAAGGTTCAGGATACACTTGAAATTCCTAGCGAAGGCTTTCAGGGTTTCCGTTGCCGGAATAGAAAACTGCTGGGGATGAACCTCGAATAAATAATAGGACGATCGCTTGGGATATAGGTTATTACTCAATATATCTCGTAATCCAAATTGAATTTGCTTGTATGGTGTGTTTAAGTTTTTAGAGTGCTTTTCAGCTATGAAGCCCCTCTTAAATAAATATAGGTTGATTTATAGCAACATAGTATTAACATATTCATCCCGAAACTACACACATACTACCTTGATCAAAAAGTTTTAGGACTTTTTTCAAAAAATCGAAAATACAAGTTTATTCATCAAAATCGATATGATCCCCTTCAAAGTACTCCCCATCGACTGCAACGCACTTACGCCAGTGCTTGATCCAATCCTCGAAACACCGCTGGTACTCAATTTTCGGTATGTCCATCAGAGCCGTCTTCGATTTTTTCATGACACCCTCTCGGCTGCTGTAACGCGTTCCGCGAAGCGATTTTTTAAGTCGGTTGAACAGGAAAAATTCGCAGGGAGCCAGATCAGGTGAATTCAAAGGCTGCTGGATAGTAGTCGTGTTGTTTTTGGTAAAAAAACTCATGGAAATCATGTCTCGCGATTTCAACGCGGTCCTTTTTTTGCATGAAATTGAGGTCTTTCGGCACCAGTTTTGCAGCGACACGTCTGAGGCCCAAATCACTAACCAAAATGTCTTGAGCGGATCCATAAGCGATGTTAAAGTCCTCTGCCAGCTCTCTGATGGTCAATTTGCGGTTTTCGGCCAACATTTCTTTGATTTTATCGATGTTTTCATCGGTTTTCGACTGCCACTGCGTTCGTCATCCTCGACCGACTCACGACCACTTCTGAAGCGTTCGTGCCATCGAAAAACACTTCTCCAACATTTCCAAGGTCTGCGGACCGTTAAATCCGTTTTTCACACAAAATGTAATGCAAACTCGTTGATGCACAATTGATGCCATTTTCAAACTTGTAAAAAATCGAAAACACGCACAAAGGTAGATGTACTCAGTACAGCGTAACTTTTACAAATGTCAAGCTATGACGCTGAAATTTGGAGGGAAGTGTCAATGATAGATGTGGTAACCTGACAAAAAAAATATTTCCACTCGGGTGAAGATAATTCGTATCATATTTTAATGATATCAACACAATGAAATATTCCTGTATTACATACCGTCACGATATTTCCTTATCGGGGTATACGGAAGGGACAGAGTGCCATTTTTTTCAATATCGAAACATATCCTTTGCCTCTTTTACATCCATACAATATTTCATACAACTCCTACAATTTATCTGACTTTTTACATTGCCTTGCTTCAAAATATCATTCACTTGATCCAACCATACTTCCGTTGGTTTTCTGCTACCATACCTTCCATTTACACTTAATATATTAAGAATCAAATGATTTACTCTCTATATATTTAAATTTAAGTGCGCTAAAGTCTATTTTAGCTTATTATCGTTTCAAAAACACTATACACTATCCGTCCAGAATTCTCTCCTCTTCATACAAAACGCATGGACTGCTCTCACCGCAGATACAGAACCGATCTAACACGCAACATCCCCCATTTTGACATGTCCTTGGTTCTCACATTTCCTGTACGGAGTCTGTTGAGAGGTTGTCCTCTGTGAGATATTTGATTTACTTCTTCATGCCAGTGTCATGTCAGGTCCCCCCAACGTTAAATATCACCTGAGAGTAGGCATATTTGTCCCCGGCAGCCCGAAAAAGATCCTCAACGCTCCTTATACCAGTCCAATCACGTATATTGCGGAGCTAGGATATTTGCCTCCTGCCAACGCCTCTTCGGCCTTCTATTTTGCCTTGGATGACCAGGTGCAGTAATTTGTACTTTACTCCTCTAAATACATGACCCAAGTAGGACACCTTTCGGATTTTAATGTTAGTCAGCAACTCTCTATAGTTAGATCAAATGAATTATATTTAGAAAGAGAGAAACATACTTCAAGTAAGAGTTGTTGTAGCAGTTCTATGAAATGTATGGGTGTAAAAGAGGTGAAGGACGTGTTTTGAGATAGAAAAGTCTGGCGCAATAACATGCATACCATCAGGACAGGGAAATGTCGTGGGACACCTTTCGGATTTTAATATTAGTCAGCAACTCTCTATCAACTTTGGCTCTTTGAAGAACCCTCGTGTTGCTGACCATATCCGTCCAGGGTATCCGTAGCATTCTCCGGTGTATCCACATTTCGAATGCTTTCAGTCGGTTCATACTACCAACGTTGAGGGTCCATGATTTACTCCATGCAATAACACTCATTTGATTTACTAAAGACCGTATCTTCGACACGTCCAATGAATGTTGTGTTTCTTCTTTCTTCGTGGAACTTTTCCACTTATAGATCGATTGTTAATTTTTTTAAGCTTAATCAGCTGAAACTTTAAGTTATCTAGAATTGTCATTAAAAAATGTTTTATTATATTGACTCGTATAATTGCATAATGACTTAAATTTAACGTCATAAATCATCCTAGTTTAGGTGGATTGCCTATTAATTTAAACATAAAATGTTAATATTTGTTTTTAACGAAATTATCTAACAAATCGTTTTTTTTTGCTTTAATATTTTTATTTATAACATTCAGTCTTTAATTGTGCAATAATTTATCCCCTTTAATGTTTTGTATCCTTTTATTTATACGAATGTAAAGTTTTTAGAAGCCTCGTTGGGTCAAAAAAATGTCGTAAAAAATAAAATCAATTTTTGTTTATTTGATATGTGTAGATCTGTCATCTGCCTACCCTGAAACAGATATGTTAAAATGGTATGTATCTTCGAAATAGATATGTTAAAATATTATGTGTTTTCGAAATAGATATGTTAAAATGCGATGTATTTTCGAAATACGAGTAGATATGTTAAAATGGAATGTGTTTTCGAAATAGATATGTTAAAATGGGATGTATTTTCGAAACAGATATGTTAAAATGGTATGTATTTTCCAATTTTATTGATATGTTAAAATGGTATGTATTTTCGAAATAGATATGTTAAAATAGGATGTATTTTCGAAATAGACATGTTAAAATGGGATGTATTTTCGAAATAGATATTTTAAAATGGTATGTATTTTCGAAACAGATATGTTAAAATTGTATGTATTTTCGAAATATATATGTTAAAATGGTATGTATTTTTGAAATAGATATGTTAAAATGGGATGTATTTTCGAAACAGATATGTTAAAATGGTATGTATTTTCGAAATATTATTGATATGTTAAAATGGTATGTATTTTCGAAATAGATATGTTAAAATGGTATGTATTTTCAAAATTCGTACTGTTTTATGTCACGATGCTAGGTGTTGCGTTAAAATTGTTTTTTTTTTTATGAAAAAATCCCATTTATACGAGTATTAACGCCAAGGAAAAGAATAAAGGTTATTCATTGCCAACACCTAGCGCCTCACATATAAGCCATGTGTCAGTCTGCAACTCACGTTACACACCCCCGCGGAGGCTTTTACAAAAAAAAAAGTCGTTTCACTTTGTCTTTTGTAAAGCCTCTTTTTCCATTTGTACGAGAACGTCCTTTTCATTTTATCGGATCGTGGTTACCATTCGAAATATAATCGGTATTAAATATAAACTGTTTTATTTTTTCTCACAACATTTTACTTTTGTATCTTTATTGAGATATTGACTTCATTTTATGTGATGTATTAACCCTTCCTTCCCTGTGATGTGTAACTAGTATACATTGCTTCTAAAAACTTTAATTTCTCTATAAATGTAATAAATACTGGGTTCAGATTTTAGGTATTCCTCCGTAATACATTTACGCATTGAATAAGAAAATAATATTAGGTCCTTACATATGAAATTGGCGTTTTGCCGTACTGGCAACTTTGATCTCAAATATCTTCTCTTTGGTTAGGAATTCCAAATTCAAATTTATACAGCTATTTACTCAAGTATTTTTGTTTCGAAAATTATAATTCATTTGTTTTTTCCTCAATTGTTTTTTTTCTTTGCGTCACTCAGTTTACAAAATGGAAAACTTGAAATATCGCGTTATTTACGAGTACGAGTTCCACCGTGGCACCAGTGCTGCAGAAACGGCTCGAAGGATTAATGATGTGTATGGCGACGGTGCCGCAAAAGAAAACACAGTGCGTTTTTGGTTCCAACGTTTTCGTTCTGGAAATTTCGACCTGCAGAACAAGCCCCGTGGACGGCCGGAGACCAAAGTTGATAATGAAGAATTGAAGGCTATTGTGGAAGCGGATCCATCGCAAACCACGTCCGAGTTAGCTGCAGGCTGCGGTGTTAGTGATAAAACTGTTTTAATCCACTTGAAGCAAATTGGGAAGGTGAAAAAGCTTGAAAGGTGGGTACCTCACGAATTGAGTGAAGCAAATCAACAAACGCGCGTTGACTGCTGCGTTGCATTACTCAAACGGCACAATAATGAAGGGATTTTGAATCGAATCATTACCTGTGATGAAAAGTGGATCCTGTATGATAATCGGAAGCGCTCATCGCAATGGCTGAACCCTGCCGAACCAGCCAAACCATGCCCCAAGCGAAAATTGACTCCAAAAAAGTTACTTGTGAGCGTTTGGTGGACTAGTGCTGGTGTCGTTCACTACAGCTTTCTTAAATCTGGCCAGACGATTACGGCAGATGTCTATTGTCAGCAACTGCAAACCATGATGGAAAAGCTAGCTGCTAAACAACCGAGGCTGGTTAATCGCTCTAGGCCACTGCTGCTTCATGATAACGCTAGACCACACACTGCACAACAGACGGCTACCAAATTAGAAGAGCTTCAATTGGAATGTCTAAGACATCTACCGTACTCTCCGGACCTTGCCCCAACAGATTACTATTTTTTTCGAAATTTGGATAACTTCTTGCAAGGGAAAAAATTCAACTCCGATGGGGCAGTCCAAACCGACTTCAAAGATTTTATTGATTCCCGTCCGAATGGTTTTTTTAGTAAAGGGATCGATGAACTACCTATGAGATGGCAAAAGTGCATAGATAGCAATGGTACATACTTTGATTAAATAAATATATTATATTAAAAAAAAATCAACTTTATGTTCCTCCCAAACAAAACGCCAATTTCATATGTAAGGACCTAATATTAATAATAATTAGCACTTATCGGCCACATCAGTGATGTTTTGTGAAAATCGGGAATAAATTCACCAATACAATTAAACGTGTGCCAGTGTGTGACGTAGGTATATTCATTCTAAAAACCGCTATGGGTGAGGAAGCGACGCTATTCACGTCTCACTCTCACTCTACTTCGGTATATGGGAACGCAAGAAATATAATCTTAGTTTGCAGTTGTGTTTCTTCCTTCGAGGTATAACATACACAGTATTAGTCCGTCTCAGGTCTCAGTCGCTCTAGCGCATTCATCTGAGGTGGTCTTTTTGCCCGTTTTGTGAACGTCAACCGATGTTTTTTTTCATGTTTTCAGTAATTAAATATCAATTATTATCACTTTTGACTTCAAATTTAATTAATTTAAGCGATTGGCTATGAATATTCTTATTTTTTCGATTTGAAATCGCTTATTTTTACATGTGTATTGATGTGCATTGAATACACATCACCGGAACGGGCGGATTTTTTTAGCACAGGAAGGGAAAGGTTAATGATAAATAATTGTTTTGATTATCAAGAGTGTCAGCTCTTGCACTTTGCGTTCAGCAACGGAATATAGAGCTCTAGTTTTGAGTGGCTCCACACATGCTGCACAGGTTGATCTCGCTATAACAAAACCGGAAGAACATACATACATACTATTACGGCATTCCCCTGTCGGAGTAGACAAAGACGACAGAGCACCATTCTTTCCTATCTAGACACATAGCCTCTTCTTCATCCATAAACCTTCTCATACACATTCTACGATTTCTCTGATTTTCTATGTTGCCTTCTTTCAAACCTTCTCATACACCTAAGATTTCTCTGATTTTCTATGTTGCCTTCTTTCAAACCTTCTCATACACTTAAGATTTCTCTGATTTTCTATGTTGCCTTCTTTCAAACCTTCTCATACACCTACGATTTCTCTGATTTTCTATGTTGCCTTCTTTCAAACCTTCTCATACACCTACGATTTCTCTGATTTTCTGTGTTGCCTTCTTTCAAACCTTCTCATGCACCTACGATTTCTCTGATTTTCTATGTTGCCTTCTTTCAAACCTTCTCATGCACCTACGATTTCTCTGATTTTCTATGTTGCCTTCTTTCAAACCTTCTCATACAGCTACGATTTCTCTGATTTTCTATGTTGCCTTCTTTCAAACCTTCTCATACACCTACGATTTCTCTGATTTTCTATGTTGCCTTCTTTCAAACCTTCTCATACACCTACGATTTCTCTGATTTTCTATGTTGCCTTCTTTCAAACCTTCTCATACACCTACGATTTCTCTGATTTTCTATGTTGCCTTCTTTCAAAACACTAGATACAACCATACTTTCCTTGATCTTCCTCTCACACGGCTTCCATTCACATTTACATTGATACCGATCATTTGGTATATATTTCTCCACTGGTGTTGCATTTATGTATCATGTTATTATTCATAAAGCAAGGGTGAATAATGACACCCTTGTTGTTCAATATTTATATAGATTCATGTGTGAAGGAATTACAGAGGTCGTTCGGTGGCATACAAATGTCGAATGAAACTGCAAGCGTATTACTATATGCAGATGACATGGTAGAGCTGACAGAGAGTGAAGATGAATTGCAAAGTTTGATAAGTAAATTGTATGAAAGATGTGAAGAAAAAGATCTAATAATGAATGTTGCATAATCCAAAGAAATGTTGATAGAAAAGTGTGAAAGAAAAAGTAAATGTTATACGAATAATGAAAGGTTAGAGCAAGTTGAGGAATTCTGCTATTTATACAGTATTTTCTCAGATGATTGCGTATAGCGATAGGAAACAAAGTCAATGTAGCACTAAAACATATACTCTAACCAGGCAATATCAAAATCTTAGATGATTATCCATAATATTATTTTGGGCCATTTTTGATATATGGGAGCGAAACATGGACATGAAAAGAGACAGGGCAACCGGATAAATGCTGTAAAAATGCGTGCATTGATAAGAATATATTAAGTGACAATGTATGATAGAATACGGAATGAAGTGATTAGAGACGAACGTGAACTTAAGACTGATGTGTAAAGAAGGAAACGTAAAAAGTCAGATAAATCGTATGAGAATGTGTATGGATGTAGAGAAGGCAAAGAATGTGTGTCGTGTTAGGAAGTCTGGTGATTTGTCCTCTGCCACCTTGATAGGGAAATGACGTGATGGTGTGTATGTATTTAGTATTCATTTTCTTCCTTCCGTGGTTGCAGTCCTAAGACTGGTTTGCAGCAATTTGAACTCTTCTCCTCCATTCCCCCCTGTCCTGTGCGGCTCTTTTTAAGTCTATATGTTGAGCAGCGCACGTCCACCAACAGGTCCTCCAGGTACTCTCGGCGTGGGCGTCCCCTAGAGTTTGTCCCCTCGGTCATACCCTCCATTATGGCATGCAAGAGGCCCTCTTGTCGTATTATATGACCGATCCATCTTGCACGCCTTTCGGACAGGATCCTGAGCAGGTGCCTTCCTCCTTCGATTCGTTGGAGAACCTCTTCATTTGTGATGCGGTCTCTCCAGGAAATTCCTAATAGTCTTCTATAGGACCACATCTCAAAAGCCTCTAGTCTTCGTCTATCTCTTTCGGATAGGCACCATGTCTCGCAGCCGTACATCAAGATACTCCATACATAGGTCTTGATGAGGAGTATTCTCAGTTTTAGGTCTATATTATTTGATTCTATTATTTTCGACCTTTTATTAAATGCAAGTCTAGCCTAGCCTTCATTTTAGTAAGTGGAATATTTCTTTTCTAAATATTTGATCCAGATAGGCATATTTCGACATTTTTATCATTTTTATCATTAGCTCTCATTCTGCAACTGTTTGGCGGTGTTTGAATTACGATGAAATCAAGATTTTTTAGCTTTAACCAATGAGTTCACATTTCGAATACTATCTGAATCAACTTATTTAGTTTTATGATCTTCGTGGTCCATGATGCAACACCACAAAGCAGAATAAACCATATATTGATCACTTACTCACGTGTTGAAGATTCCAATTATTATTGCATAAAAGTCCTCCACGCGCCAATTCAATTCGGCATCTTACTTCTCAATAAAGGTCGCGAGTAATTAGGCTTCCTAGATATTTGAAACTGTCGACTTGCTCTGGAGGTTCTCCAGCCAGCTGCAGAGATACACCACTGCGAAACTGTCGACTTGCTCTATAGATTTCCCGGTCAGCTGCAGAGATACACCACTGCGAAACTGTCGACTTGCTTTATAGGTTCCCCGGTCAGCTATACAGATACACCAATATACAACATAAGAATATAAATTTGTTTTTTTTTTTTTAATATTAATAATATTAAATTTGTAAATGTTTCTTTAATGGTCGCTGTTAACTGTAAATGGTAACAAAATATAAAAATTTAAATACAAACTGTTAAAAAAAATTAGAAGATTCATCTACAAAAAAAGATTGAAATGAAATACTAGGTAAGTTCAGAAAGTAAGTGTACTGAATTTTTGTAGGTTACCATTTTTTTTATTTAAACAAAAAAATTACGTGGTTACCGTAGTACATATGTAAGCTATTTTTCGACATAGTCGCCATTCCTCTCAATGCAGGTGGTGAAGCGGGGTATCAACTTTTTGATGCCTTCCTCGAAGTAGTTTCCCGCCAACCCCTCCGTCCACTTCTCCACCTCCTCCTTTACCTCCTCGTCGGTTGAAAACCTTTTTCCACCCATGTGCAGCTTCAGGGAGGTAAAGAGATAGTAATCTGAAGGTGCTAGGTCAGGGGAATGCGCGGGATGGTTCAGGACATCCCATTTAAACGAGGCGAGCAGTTCCTTCGTGGCGTTGGCCGTGTGTGGTCTGGCATTGTCGTGCAGCAGGCAGACTCCCTTTGTCAGCATGCCTCTCCTCTTGTTCTGAATCGCGCTCCGCAATTTTTTTAGGGTCTCACAGTATCTTGCAGAGTTGATGGTCTCCCCTTGAGGCATATATTCAATTAAAATTATGCCTTGACAGTCCCAAAACAATTTCGTCAGTCACAATTGAAGGTCTTCCGCTCCTCTGATCATTATGCACAGACGTCCGACCGTTTTTAAACTTGCGACACCACTTGTACACACTCGTACGATTCATAGCTTTATCACCATATGCAGTTTTCACCTCATTATAAACCTCAACCGGAGATTTTCCCTTCCAAACGAGATAACGGATGACGCCGCGTATTTCGCTCTTGGCGGGAGATTGGATTTACATTTTTTACGAAACGTGTTGTCGCGTCGACACTTTTCAACGTACTGACCGTGAACCGGTCTCGTTGCGGAGGGGAAGGGTCAGGCTACACGGAAGTGTAGCCAACATGTCGAAAATAAAATCCATCCGGTCGTGAGAGCCTCAGTACACTTACATGCTGGATACGCCTCGTAGAATACCGATTCAGATGTGATAAAAGGTTACCTACGAATAAATACATTCTTTTTTATCAAACTCCACGGCTTGTTTATGTATGTCAAACAGATAAAATACACTGATTAAACATTGAAAATATTGCCTTTGAGACACAGCATAATTTTGGTGTATTGCACTCGTATTTACATTTAATACTACTAATGAACAAAATTGAAAAATATACAAAAAAAACCGCGAAACATTTTCTTAGATAACGAAAAATCAGATCCTGGTTAAACCGCAAATGGGTTACTTATCGGCTTATCTTTGTATCGTGACTATATAAATAAAGGATCTAAAATGTAATATGTGTAGTCATATCCTTTACCTTGAACTCGGGGTGACCAGAAACCGTGGTTAACATACGTAATATGTAGAATGTAAACTCGAATAATTATGAATTTCACTTACTAACCACATACATTTCTGTTTACTTGCGGTTTTTATTCAACTTATTATCTACGAATTACCTCAAAATATTCGTATTTGAATTGTGTATAGTTATTTGTCAACATACGAGGCGTATCCAGAAAGTAAGTGTACTGAGGCTCTCACGACCGGATGGATTTTATTTTCGACATGTTGGCTACACTTCCGTGTAGCCTGACCCTTCTCCTCCGCAACGAGACCGGTTCGAGGTCAGTACGTTGAGAAGTGTCGACGCGACAACACGTTTCGTGAAAAATATCAATCGAATCTCCCGCCAAGTTGAATCGAGTGGAGGCCGGGCAAGAGTTTTTGAGGCGCTGCAAACTCCATGGAGATGAATTTCTCCGCTCCATCGTTACTGGAGATGAAACTTGGGTTGCACACTACACGCCAGAAACCAAAAGGCAGTCTCAACAGTGGCGTCACACCTCTTCACCTTCCGCCAAAAAGTTCAAAACCACAATTTCAGCCAAGAAAATCATGGCATTCGTGTTTTGGGACTGTCAAGGCATAATTTTAATTGAATATATGGCTCAAGGGGAGACCATCAACTCTGCAAGATACTGTGAGACCCTAAAAAAATTGCGGAGGGCGATTCAGAACAAGAGGAGAGGCATACTGACAAAAGGAGTCTGCCTGCTGCACGACAATGACAGACGGAACTCCTCGCCTCGTATAAATGGGATGTCCTGAACCATCGCGCGCATTCCCCTGACCTAGCACCTTCAGATTACTATTTCTTTACCTCCCTGAAGCTGCACATGGGTGGAAAAAGGTTTTCAACCGACGAGGAGGTAAATGAGGAGGTGGAGAAGTGGACGGAGGGGTTGGCGGGAAACTACTTCGAGGAAGGCATCAAAAAGTTGATACCCCGCTTCACCACCTGCATTGAGAGGAATGGCGACTATGTCGAAAAAAAGCTTACATATGTACTACGGTAACCACGTAATTTTTTTGTTTAAATAAAAAAAAATTGTAACCTACAAAAATTCAGTACACTTAGTTTCTGGATATGCCTCGTATATTATTGCATTATAATATTATTATAACAGGTATATCACCAGATTGTACTGTATAAAACGAAGTGTATACGAAGTACCTGATGATCAGTACTCTGGAATCAGTTACAAACCAATATAAGACTCGCTCCGTCCTTGGCATGCTTTAAGAAGCGACTGAAAAAACTCTTAATTTCTAGTCAGTAAAATAACGTGTTTCATTCCTGATTTTTCTTTTCCTTTCCTCTCCACCATCCCTTCCTTTCCTTTTGATTGATGATATCTCACTTTATATGAAAAATAGTGTTCGGGTGATTGTCCGTCTTTGTGGGGTTTGTGGGCATGTTCTCACGTATATGTTTATGGATTTCGTGGGGATGGATAGTCATTTGAATGATTTATGCGACCACGTAACTTGCTTCATTTACTTTTGTCTGGTTGGTTGGAAGAGATTGCCGCCTGGCAATAAGCCCGCCAGATTGTATTGCAATAAAAGTGTTAAATAAATAAATGATATACATGTTATATTAATATTGAATGACTTGTGGAAAAGGTTTGTGTAAGCTCTTGAGAGTAGTGTTTTGTTTTTGTTTTATGTTTGCATTTTTATATATTTTTGTTTTTATTTTTATGATTATGTGCGGTATATTGTGGGATGAACGTTTTTGGTCTGTCTGGAGTGATGAAGTGTGAGAAGTTTGATTCCGCGTGATGTATACATGTGTAATTGAGTGTCACTGTTTGTCAGGTTGATGAGAATGTGCAACGGGGTTTTATAATATAAAAAATCGGAAAAAAGTATAGATTTATTTTTTCATGCTATATGTCCTCAGTGAGATACAGGCAAAAGCCTAGTTAACTGGGGACACGACAGATTAAAGACAACAAACCCAGATCCATTAAGGTTGTATGTCCAAATTAAATTACCTGTTGTTTTTTCGCAAATTGTGTATATTTCTTGTCATGTTTAAATAAATAAAAATAAAAATAATGAAAGGACAATTTATACAACGCCTTTTTCTTAACATCATTTACCATTGGTGATTTTATTTTGATAAAATTTAGACTCCGGCTTTTCTCTTTTTTCGCTGACAATTAATCTAAGGTGGTATTTGTGGGTTTACTTTTTTATCTTTACTGCCATTTATTAATTTTCTATTTTTTTTTCTTAATCTACATGTACAATGTGAATGAGGGTTGAAAAACATCCGATGTCCTCGCGTCCGGGCTCGCCCTATATTGATGGGGTGTATCTCGGCCGGAGAGACGTTATGAAATCAGCTCAGACCTTTTGAGTTTTTTTCTCTTAAATGTATTTTTTTGCTTTTTATTTCGAGATAACACATCGATCAATAAGTTCCGGGACTAACCAACAGATGTCGCCTGTAATAACAAATTCATACCATTCTCAGTTAGTACCAACCTTTAGAAGTTACGTTTCAAACTTTCAGGACATTCCGTCATTGAGTTGCAGTGGTTTTAGTGACGCTACTTTTGCTTTTTTCAAAACAATGGAAAAACCCGAATTTCGTGTGTTGATAAAACATTGCTTTTTAAGGGGAAAAAATACCGTTCAAACTCAGCGATGGCTTGAAAAGTGTTATCCGGGCTCTGCTCCGTCCGAAACAACCATTTGTCGGTGGTATGCTGATTTCAAACGCGGTCGTACAGACACAAATGATGCTGAACGCTCTGGTCGTCGAAGTGAGGCTGTTACACCAGAAAATATAAAAAAAAAATCAAAATCGTGATGGAAAATCGCCAAGTAAACTTGCGTGAGATAGCTGACATACTGAGAATATCATTTTGTAGTGTTTACACTATTTTGCATGAACATTTGGTCATGAAAAAGCTTTTTTCGAAATGGGTGCCGCGTTTGCTCAACAATGGAACAGAAACAACAACGCATCGAAGCGTTTGAAGGCAGAAATTGCAAAAAAAACGGCCGCATATGAAGAAGAAAAAAGTTATTGTTCATCAGGACAATGCACCGTGTCACAAGTCGATGGTAACGATGGCCAAATTGCATGAGTTGAACTTCGAATTTCCCCAGCGACTATTGGCTGTTCGCAGACCTCAAAAAGATGCTCCAGGGAAAGAGATTTGGCTCCAACGAAGAAGTGATTGCCGAAACTAACGCCTATTTTGAAACCAAAGATAAATCGTTCTACACGGCTGGCATAGAAAAGTTAGGAAAGCGTTGGAATTAATGTATCGATCTTGAAGTAGACTATGTTGATGAATAAAGAAGAATGTGTGGCAAACAAATGTTTTAGTAGTTAGTCCCTCGACTTATTGATGGATGTGTTATAAACCTTCACAATGTTAATCACAATTATAAATAATATATAAATTAATATATTTCATCTTGTTTTACATCAAAGTTGGGTAAAAATATCATAGTATTGCAATAATAATGTTTCATTAGAGCTGGCTGTTCAAACATGTCAGGATGGTCGGCTCCTATTAAGTGTTTATGTTAGTTTTAATGCATAGATTGTAAAATGTTTTCTTATATAAGCTTGGTAAGCAATATACAGTTTGACAATGATTTTTGTAAAGCGACACAGGCCTGTCACTTTAGGAAAGCGTTGGAATTAATGTATCGCTCTTGAAGGAGACTATGTTTATGAATAAAGAAGAATTTTGACAAACAAATGTTGTTTTAGTAGTTAGTCCCGGGACTTATTGATCGATGTGTTATATGGTATGTGCGATTTCGGAATGTATTTATATATGTACATACTAATTTATATTTAGATAATCGACTCTCTTCAAGGGCGCTCTAACTCGGGATGTGAACCCACTATTTTTGACAAAATTTCATTTAGCATTGTCGGAATTTCATTTAGCAGTTATAAGACAAATATTTGAAAAATATAAACTAGCATCAAAATTGTCCCATTCATCTCCGTCCACTAGCAATCCACTACATCTTGGTTTATCGGGTTCAATAATAGCCGCACACAGTCCTAAAGAAATTCCAGGAACTGAAAACTGTGCGGAACCTTCTCGTCGATGCTATGAATGCGCTCATAAACATAAATTAAGGAAAAGATCTAGATATACTTATGTGTGGTGAGTGCAATGTGAGTCTGTGTGTAACATGTCAGTCATTCGACCATTTCACGCCAGCAAACACTTACAGCAACACAGTAGAATTATTATTATTGCAGTGTACTTATCGTTATAAATCTTTTCGTCAAAATCCAAAAACATACTTTTATTTGTATAATAGTGTTATAAGAATATTTTCTAATATTACGTGTGTATAGTGTCAGCTAAAAAATGCATCGGCGCACAGTTCCACAGCACTCAACTTCGGGATAATAGCTGCCAGGCGGTGAGTCATATTTGTATGTAGATACAGTATAAATTTATAGACGTAAAACACCGCCGCCAGGTGACACACCAAAGATACTCGAGCTTTCGCCGTAAAAAGGTTAAAAATATTACAAAATAAATATAAATTCAACTAGTTGAACTATGTTAAAATATAAATTCAACTAGTTCGTGTGGTATCATCATCTCTGGTTTCAATAGCATGTGTAATTATGAGTTAAACACATACGTGATCAATTTATTTAAATCCAATGGTAATTTGATACTCACTCAGTTTACCTGAAGCATTCTTAAAGTATCGAAAATTTGTTTTATATCACACTTTCTCCTTATGCTCCTCTGTTATGTTTAATATTTGGTGCATCACCTAACTCCATCATTCCCGGTTCTAAGTCATGTTGAATGCGGCGTGTAAAGGGGATCCTGTACATTCCTTTATTTGGTTCACCCGTCTTATACTACGATACCATCCTCTTGCTCACTTTGCCTCAACTATCCCCACGATTCCCAGATTCTCCAGACTTTCGTTATTCTTTCTGGAAATATGACCCAAGTACGAGGCATATCCAGAAACTAAGTGTACTGAATTTTTGTAGGTTACAATTTTTTTATTTAAACAAAAAAAATACGTGGTTACCGTAGTACATATGTAAGCTATTTTTCGACATAGTCGCCATTCCTCTCAATGCAGGTGGTGAAGCGGGGTATCAACTTTTTGATGCCTTCCTCGAAGTAGTTTCCCGCCAACCCCTCCGTCCACTTCTCCCCCTCCTCCTATACCTCCTCTTCGGTTGAAAACCTTTTTCCACCCATGTGCAGCTTCAGGGAGGTAAAGAGATAGTAATCTGAAGGTGCTAGGTCAGGGGAATGCGCGGGATGGTTCAGGACATCTCATTTAAACGAGGCGAGCAGTTCCTTCGTGGCGTTGGCCGTGTGTGGTCTTGCATTGTCGTGCAGCAGGCAGACTCCCTTTGTCAGCATGCCTCTCCTCTTGTTCTTAATCGCCCTCCGCAATTTTTTAGGGTCTCACAGTATCTTGCAGAGTTGATGGTCTCCCCTTGAGGTATATATTCAATTAAAATTATGCCTTGACAGTCCCAAAACACGGATGCCATGATTTTTTTAGCTGAAATAGTGGTTTTGAACTTTTTGGCGGAGGGTGAAGAGGTGTGACGCCACTGTTGAGACTGCCTTTTGGTTTCAGGCGTGTAGTGTGCAACCAAAGTTTCATCTCCAGTAACGATGGAGCGGAGAAATTCATCTCCATGGAGTTTGCAGCGCCTCAAAACTCTTGCCTTTTTACAAAATTTCGCACTTGGCGGGAGATTGGTTTGACATTTTTCACGAAACGTGTTGTCGCGTCGACACTTCTCAACGTACTGACCTCGAATCGGTCTCGTTGCGGAGGAGAAGGGTCAGGCTACACGGAAGTGTAGCCAACATGTCGAAAATAAAATCCATCCGGTTGTGAGAGCCTCAGTATACTTACTTTCTGGATACGCCTCGTATATTGGAATTATTTTTCTGCATGTTATCGAAAGTCTTTTGATAATTCCCAATTCTTGGATGACAGTGACGTTTGTGTACCTTGCGGTCCATGCGATACATAGCATCCTCCTTCATCACCACATCTCGATAGCATATTTGTTTAATTATTTCTCATCGTCTATTATTCAACTCCAAACAGTGCTATGAATAAAACTAAATATTTAACTAAAAGATTTGGTTCTTTTGGGTATACATTTATATCACTACCGTATTCTAAATACGTATTCTTCTCCCTGACACTGTCCCAACTCATTGCCTAGGTAGGCTGTTGGGGTCGGCTCTTCTCGTTCTCAGACTGTATATTCTTCGGTTCTGGGTGTCGCTTTCATCTAGGCCGTTTCTCTGCAGGATTTTGGAGCATTGAGTCATCGAGGAGTTATTTGATCTTCCTCTGGACGGCTGTCGAGGAAGATCCACAGACATTGCCTGATTTACAGTATGGTCTGGTGGTCTCCGTCTCCGTCCGGTCTCCGTCTCCGTCTTATGTGCCCGTACCATCTCAGCTGTCGCTCTTCCCGCTTACTATTTATGTCAGTGACTCCCAGGTTACCACGAATGCGTGAGCTCTTAATTATATATTTCAGTAATACTCCTGTCGACCACCTAAGCATTCGCATTTCTGCTGTTTCAAGTTGCCTAGAGTAGGAACTGTACTTAATCCAGCATTCTGGGCCATATATAATTGCGGATCTAACGATAGTCTGGTATACCTTTCCTTTTAGTTTTATAGGCATTTTTGGGTCACACAGGACTCCTGCTATCGATCTGAATTTCATCCATCCCACACTTATTCTATGGTCAACATCCGCGGCGCACCCTCCGCCTTTGTTAATGAGTATTCTAAATACGCATGTTTATACAAATTCATTTAACGCACGTTCGGTTCATGCATAATGTATTTAAACAGAAAGAGTAAAACTACTGTAGAAATATACACGTATGAAGAATAATTCGTTTGTAAATTTCAGAAAACATAAATGGCTGTTTTGATATTGTATAAACACGCATAATAAATGTATGATATGAAACGTGATCCATTTAAAATTATTATTGATGTGAAAAAAATATATTATACATACATACCCGGAACGATTTGTGTGGCAATTTATACATGCTCATTCATAATAAAAGACGGAAACGTTTAATGTTTATTTTATTTACAATAGCTTGCAAAGTTTCAGCTGATTAAGCTTCAAAAAATTAACAATCGATTTATAAGTGGAAAAGTTCCACGGAAAAAGAAGAAACGCAACATTTATTGGACGCGGTAAAGATATCGCTTTTAATAAATCAAATCTGTATCGCAAAGGAAAATTGAAAAATACATGGTCTTTAGTTTCATTATCCAGACCACATTCGCAGCCGGTATTCTCCACAATACCTTTTATGTAAAGATGACTGGCCATCACGCAGTGGCCCGTCTGCAAACGACTTGTTCATTCTTATTATATTAAACCATGGTTTCAAAGGGATAGTTTGTTGGATTGATTTGTGATATATCTAGAGCCCTTATATACACCAGTCATATCCCAATCCGACGCCCATCGGTGCACAAGTATCATGTTTAATTTTATTTAAAAGATCAGTTACTGGCTGGGAAAAATCAGATAGGGGAAAACTGGTAGAACATGATTCCTTTGCCAAGAAATTAACAGATTCATTTTAATTTAGCTTATATTGAAACAAGCATGTTACATGTACTCGTACATTGCTAGTATTAATATCTTAAAATATAAATCTTAATTTAAATTATTACACGAGTATATACATTTTTTTCTTTCGTATGATAATAACCCTTGACGACCTTCGAGAACTGGTGGTAGGATACTTGTCTGCCGATCTGGAGGTTGCGGGTTCGATCCCCGCTGGAACCCAGATTTTTTTAAATAGGATTCCAGTCTGTTTAACACTTAGGGCCTATAAAAACATCTTTCTGGTTGGTTGGAAGAGATTACCACATGACAATAAACTCGCCAGGGAAAAAAACCCCTTTAACATATTCGAATTTGGACATATTGAAAAGCTTGGTCGGGAGGCAATTGTCTTCAACCAGGCTGCTTTACGAGTTTATTTATTTATTTTTTCAAAACAGGATTAGCCCAATTACTTTGAAAAATACAAGACATATTAAAAAAGAAGAAAAATTACATAGAAAAAAAAATTACGGTTACGATGTAAATTATAAGTAAATTGTATGTGAAGTGCAAATTATAAGTAAATGTGTAAAAAGAAATATCTGAGAATGAATGCTGAAATATCTAAAGTTATGGTGATAGAGAAGTGTGAAGGGAAAAGTAAAAGCGATGTATGAGGTAGAAATGAAAGATGAGAAATAGTTGAAAAATTCAATTTTTTATGTAGTATTTTTTCAGACGTTAGAATAGTTACGAAGGATATCGAACGGCATGTAGCGATAGAAAACAAAGTTAATAGGGCTCTAATCATGGGTTCTCGAACCGGACAGCATCAAAATCTGCTCATATGTTCACAATAGTATACCAGTATCAACTTTGATGTATGGGTATGGAAATATACTGAAAAGAGACGAATAAATGCTTCAGAAATGCGTGCAATGGAGTAATAGTGTTTGACAGAATACGGAATGAACTGATAAGGGATGAATGTGAACTTAAGGGTGATGTGTTAAGTAAGATGAAGAAGAGCACTCGGAGGTAATTTGAGCAAGTTTTCACCAATCCACCATCAGTATACTATACAGGGAGTGGCACTAAACAGAGTTTTTGAATTCAAGGATTTGGGCGTAACCTTCGATGTCGGACTCACGTTCGTTAACCATGTCTCACGTTTGATATCGGACTGTTATAAACTACTCGGTTTTGTAATGAGAATATCAAGAGAATTTAACAGCACCGATATCCTCCGAAACTTATATAATTATCTAATTAGAACCAAATTAGAATATGCATCTACGGTTTGGGCTTCGCACCAGCTCAAATATAAAAACAATATAGAACAAATACAAAAAAAAATCCTCAGATATCTATGGTACAGAACAAAGGACGATTACCCAAAATATGCTCATCATGCCGAACTTCTCACGGTGTGTAACTATAGAAGCCTTGAAACAAGAAGCCAAGAATCCATTCCTAATAAAGGTTTTCCAAGGTTCCTTTAACTGTCCCGCGATTCTAAAAGCACTAAGTTTATATGTACCCAATAAATATATCCGTGCAAGGAATCACCCTCTATTCTACATACCAACTTACAGGACGAATATCATGGCTAAACACTCAGTCACGCGTGGTATAGAGATATTGAACCAACTGAATGACACTGTTGATATAGTCTCGGCACCGCCTAGCAGTATGAGAAGAATCCTGGCTGATATTATTCCTAACGAATAAGCTAACGCTAGAAGCAAACCCTCTTCGTGTAACAGGAGAAATCCGTGCAAAGTGGATAAAAAAAAAAAAAAAAAAAAAAAAAGTGGAACGAAGATGAATGAACGAATGAATGAATACGGTGCAAATTAGAGTGGAAGACGTGGTAAATAATGATCAATGAAAGTATGGGTGAATCAGCTGAATATATTGAGAAAAGGAAATGTAAGAAGTAAAATAAATTGTAGGAGTTGTATGAATGTGGAAGAGGCGAAATATGTGTGTTGAGATAAGAAAGTCTGACAATATCTTTCCTATCTGCTTACCTGAACAGGGACATGGAGTGATATATAAATATTACTTAAACTTTCTGAATTATCTCAAAATATGTGAAATGTGAGATGGACACTTTTTGTTTATTAACCTTTCCTTCCCTGTGTTGGGTATCTTCTACACGTTGCTTCTAATAACCATCAATATCTCTATAAATATAATAAATACAAGGTTAAGATTTTAGGTATTCCTCTATAATATATTTACGCATTGATTTAAAAAAATAATATTAATAATAATCAGAATTTATCGACTACATCGTAAGTATTTCGTGAATATCGGAAACAAATTCGCATTTAAACGCTGTGAGTGCCTCGATCTTGGGTCTTGACGATAGGTGAAAAGTATGCGGGAAGCGCGACACTATATTCGCATCTCACTTTTGCATACGTCACTGAATAGCGAGGAGCGCAATTGTCTCAACCTCGCAAGTGTAAGCCACGCCCGAGTTAGCCACCAACCCTGCCGCGCCGCAGTAGCTGTTGAGCTGGCAACGAGACTAGATCTACGCCCGTTCCGTGAGCGTTGTCAGATGGTTTTTTAATGTTTTCAGCAAATAAATCTCAATTATTATAATTTTTAACTTCAATTATAATTAATTAAGGGGATTATCTATGAATGTTCTTATTTTTCCGATTTAAAATCGCTAATTTTTGATCGCGTACTCACTATCCAACACCGGAACACGCGTTTCATTTTTATCACCGTAAGGGAAGGGTTAACGTCAATTTCTATGTGCACTCGAAGTGTAAGAATTAGATTTACGTACCATTTTATCTATTGTACTTGAAGAACTTTTAAGTCACAATTTGCGCTTAATGTTTGCACAGTCATGAATGAAAAATGATTGTACGCAAAGTTTTTCAGTGCCAACAATGTGTCGCGGGTGCATCGTACCTCCTCTTGCCAACATTCATTAGGACTGACGCCACTGTGCATCGGCAGGAGCGTGTTTCGGTGACTGAAGACCGAAGTCTGGTGCGTGATGGACTTTGACCTTGTCCCGAGGTATTCTTTAGCCAACGCGGTATCGGCTGTTGACACGGACGAATTCGTCCGTCACATTGCGTATCTCATACGGTTCATTCACATTTTATTGTATTGAATTGTATTACAATTCGTCCGTCACATTGTGTATCTTATACGCTTCATTCGCATTTTATTGTATTGCAATTTGTCGGTCACATTGCGTATCTCATACGGTTCATTCACATTTTATTGTATTGCAATTCGTCCGTTACATTGCGTATCTTATACGCTTCATTCACATTTTATTGTATTGAAATGTATTGCAATTCGTCCGTCACATTGCATATCTTATACGCTACATTCAAATTCGTCCGTCACATTGCGTATCTTATACGCTTCGTTCACATTTTATTGTATTGAATTGTAATGCAATTCGTCCGTCACATTGCATATCTTATACGCTACATTCAAATTCGTCCGTCACATTGCGTATCTTATACGCTTCATTCGCATTTTATTGTATTGCAATTTGTCGGTCACATTGCGTATCTCATACGGTTCATTCACATTTTATTGTATTGCAATTCGTCCGTTACATTGCGTATCTTATACGCTTCATTCACATTTTATTGTATTGAAATGTATTGCAATTCGTCCGTCACATTGCATATCTTATACGCTACATTCAAATTCGTCCGTCACATTGCGTATCTTATACGCTTCGTTCACATTTTATTGTATTGAATTGTAATGCAATTCGTCCGTCACATTGCATATCTTATACGCTACATTCAAATTCGTCCGTCACATTGCGTATCTTATACGGTTCATTCATATTTTATTGTATTGCAATTTGTCGGTCACATTGCGTATCTCATACGGGGCATTCACATTTTATTGTATTGCAATTCGTCCGTTACATTGCGTATCTTATACGCTTCATTCACATTTTATTGTATTGAATTGTATTGCAATTATACCGTCACATTGCATATCTTATACGCTACATTCAAATTCGTCCGTCACATTGCGTTTCTTATACGCTTCATTCACGTTTTATTGTATTGCAATTTCGTTTTGTATACAACCAGAAAGAGGCCTTAAGTAAAAACCACATTGAATCCTTTTTCTTTCTTTTTTAAATCTGGGTTCCGACGGGAATCGAACCCACAACCTCCGGGCTGGGATTCAAGCGTCTTAACAACTAGGCCACGGAGGTCGTATATTATATACTATCATATTATTTTATTATCTTCCAAATATACGGTTGATTTTTTACCATTTATTAGACGATGCCTCATCGAAGTCCACTGGTCGTCCGGAACGCTCCATGTCTTTAAGGTCGAAATTACCGTCTTTGAAACGCAAAAACTATCGACGAGCTGTCCTTTCATTCATAGCATCTTCACCGTACGCTTCGCAAATATCGCGAGCAGCTTTGGCAGCTTTTTTACCTCGATTGAACGCGAACAGAAGGAGGTGTCGAAAATGCTCCCTTTCGTCTACTTGCCTTTCCATTTTGAAGGTTTGTAATCAAATAAAATAATACATGTAACGTAAAAGCAAACACAATATCTTGTAGAGCAGAAACCTTTCTTCCGAATGACGTATAACATTTACCATTTTGTTTTACTTTTGGTGCTCATTTTTAAATTGAAAAAAAAACGGACACAACTTATGTTAACACCCAATATAAATATTATCATTAATCATAAGCCGTAATCATAAATCAAATATTAATAAACATGGAGAAAAAATGAAAAGACAAAGCCCATGACGTATATATTAAACAGTTAAACAAATTAAAATTAATTCTCAAAGCATATTTAAATAAAAATAATAATAAATGGGCAATTTATATAGCGCCGTTTAGAGAACATACCCTCTTCAAGGGCGCTCTATCTCAGGATTCGATCCCACTATTATTAACAGATTTTAAAATACTATAAAATAAATATCTATACACATAAGTCGAGTGTAAGGATAGGAAGATAGTGACTGTGGCCATTAGATTAGGTACTTCCCCGCTTCTGCATATGTTCAAAAAACATATTTGGTAAGAAAACCGCAAAAAACATTTATCAAGGGAAGACGAACTACAAAGAAATCTTTTAGATCTTCCAATATATGATAGTAACATATTCGACTTTAGGTTTAGTGGAGTGTATTGTGTAGTAGTGTATTGTTTTATGGATAAACAATGGCCGTAAATGTGCTTAACTATCACACTTAATGATAATATACATTCAACATGTTTCGAATGAAGTTAACAACGAAAGTTTTGACCTAAGGACATCTACGAGGGTTGCTACTTAAGTTTTGAGATATGGCAACACCAGTGTAGATACGTCAAATCTGGCATCAGCATCGTAAAGTTTGACGTTTTTAATGGTATACGTGCTCAGAAAGTTTTGTCATACGAGTGATATTTGTGTTGTTTACAGTGACTTGAAAAATTCAAACAAGTGACTTTTTGAGCACTGAAAACATCGAATTGATGAGTCATCCGCCGTACAGCCCTGATCTGGCACCTAATGACTTATTTTTATTCCCGAACATCAAAAATAAATTGCGAGTTTTTCGCCGCCTGAAGAAGCGGTTGATGCGTTCAAAACGCATGTTTTGAAGTTACCTCATTCGGAGTGGAAAAAGTGCTTCGAAAATTGGTTCAAACATATGCAAAAGTTTATTGGTCTTCATGGAGAGTATTTTGAAAAACAGTAAAGCCATTTTCGATGATAAATATTTGTTTTTACTTGTCTGTCTCAAAACTTACGTAGCAACCCTCGTATCCGAAAAATACGAAACAACTATCCAGATAACCCAATAATTAGTTTTAATAAGTTATCACACGATTAACTTTATGAGGCTTTGCCCTTCATATTTCGCCTCAACATAAAAATGGCATTTGAAATGTGCAAAAACATTTGCGGTTATGGGACATTTATTAAATGACGCTTTTATTTGAAATTTGCGTAGGCGTCATTCCCACACGGGCACCAGGCATCACCATAACCGTACTCGTATACCCGTACCACAGTTGTGTGGCGCTGGGGAAATGACATCCATATAAAATACATTGAACACATAAAGGGTTGTGGCGATGGTTTTTGCGGGTTGGGTCTCTCCATTTCTTGAAATGTCGAGACATAACAAATCCATATAATTTCAAGCATCCTCTTGAAATTGCATAGTTTTTTGTCGGTCTTGTTTTTTCCTCGTATAATGTATTTATTATGTATACTTACGAGGATGGTCCCAGAAGTACCCAACCTGACGTATAGATGGCGGTTGTTGCTTTAAAAAATTACTATGGTAGATAGTACTAAACTTATAAAGCTTAAGTTTCAAGTTTTAAGACGCTACGTTGTTTAGTATTTGTTTGGCAGCCATCAATAGTGAACGCTCTCAATGAATTTGTAAACATGGAAAAAATTGGTCATCGTTATGTGATACAATACTTTCATTTGAAAGGTCTAAGTCCAACCAATATCAAAGCCGAACTAGATTCTACTCTGGGGGAGTCTGCTTCTTCGTTTACAACAGTAAAATATTGGATGGCAAAATATTGAGTTTAAACGAGGCCGTACGAGCTGCCAAGACGAACATCGCAGTGGTCGACCAAATGAGGTGACCACACCAGAAATGGTAAAGAAAATCCACAAAATGCTATTGGATGACCGTCGATTGAAAGTGCGCGAGCTAGCAGACATGGTAGGCATTTCAAAAAGTGCTGTACATCGCATATTGACTGAAAATTTGGACATGAGAAAGCTGTGCGCAAGATGGGTGCCGCGTTTGCTCACAATGGAACAAAAACAACGTCGAGAGGATTTTTCAATCGAGTGTTTGGCGATGTTTCACAGCAATAAAGCCGAGTTTTTGCGTCGATTCATAACCATAGATGAAACATGGGTCCATGAATTCACACCTGAGACGTACGAACAGTCAAAACAATGGACTGAAATGGGAGAATCGGCTCCAAAAAAGGCGAAGACAGTTCCATCTGCAGACAAGGTCATGGCGTCAGTTTTTTGGGATGCGCGTGGGATAATTTTCATTATCTTCAAAAAGGAAAAACAATCAACGGCGAGTATTATGCGAACTTATTGCAGCGTTTGAGTTATGAAATCAATAAAAAACGGCCGCATTTGGCGAAAAAGAAAGTGTTGTTTCATCAAGACAATACACCAGTTCACACATCTGTTATCGCGGTTGCCAAAATCAATGAATTAAAGTTCGAATTGCTTCCTCACGCACCCTATTCGCCAGATTTAGCCCCCTCGGATTATTTTATTTTTCCAAACTTTTGAAAAAAATGGTTCGGTGGTAAAAGATTTGCCAACAACGAAGAGGCGGAATCTGCGGTTGATGGCTTTTTTGAGGCGCTCAAGGGTTCTCACTATAAACAGGGTATCGAAGCTATTGAACATCGCTGGGAAAAGTGTGTCGAGCTGAAAGGAGACTATGTTGAGAAATAAAAATATTTTTTCCCAAATTTTTTGTGTTTTCTTTGTTAGGTCGGGTACTTTTGGGACTACCCTCGTACTTACTCGTACATACAACGTAAATAATTAAATAAAAAAATATTATATAAACGATGTCGTAAGTATATACGAGTACATTCCTCTTTTGTAGGTTTATATTATATATTTATTTAGTAATAAACGGTGCAATGTACCTTATAACAATTATAATAATATGTTATTAAACCAGTTACGAATACTTCATACGAATAGCATATATTACAAAAAGACAGAAATAAAAAAAAAAATTTAACAATTACAATTTAAATAAATACAAATACAATTTAAATAAATAAAATATAATAACACTGGGGAACAACTTTGGAGTTTTTATTTGCTTCTCAAACAAATTGACGTGATTATAATCTAGCATACACTACGTTATAATAATATGTATTTTTTATTATCCTGGCACGTCAGAATTCCGAGAAATACCTAAAAAAACTGTTTTAGCGATAATTTATTTTTTAATTACATCTAATACTGGCAACAGCGTAACCGCATTACATAACTGGCATTTACCATTCATTACAGTTTATTTCCAAGTGGTGTTAATAGGTATTGTGTGATTTAAGCGAGAAATTTTGTGATTTTGAGTGAAAAAACTTATTTTGAAGGGGTAAATATGGTATGCCAAGGAAGTGCATTAATAGCCCAAACTCTTTTTGTTACGTTTGTGGGGGGTTTGCGTTCAAGGAACAGCACATAAATATAACACCTTTAATACGGAAGGCATATGAGATATATTTTGCCTGCAAGATGGGAGACCAGGATAAATCATGGGCGCCTCACATTTGCTGCGCTACTTGTGCGGTAAATCTGCGAGCTTATCTTAAAGGTGCCAGAAAATCAATGCCATTTGCTGTTCCCATGGTATGAGGAGAGCAAAAAGATCATGCAACTGATTGCTACTTTTGGTTAAGTAATGTGATTGGGTCCTCTTCCAAAAATAAAAAGAGTATTGAATACCCGAACCTTCATTCCGCAATTCGACCTATCGCTCACGGTGATACGCTACCAATTCCAATACCGCCTTAATTTTGGACACTCGATGAAGAAGGTGATCACTAGCAAAGATGCACTACCCTGTCTGGCAGCGAGGGTGATTCTCCCCTCGGTGATCCAGAGACTGACACTATTTCAGAGCCAGCTTGCAGGATTCCAGGGGCAAGCAAAGTAAAGCAGAGGAAACAAATTCGTCCAGGGTGGTGCAAAAGGATAACCTGATGCAGAGGCACGGCCTGGGGGACGTAGTCCGGGACAGAAAAGCATACAACCTGAGGACGAGGAGAGCTGACCCCAACAGTCTTCGCGGACAGTGAGTTGGGATGGAGCCAGGGAGAAGAAGAGGAAGAAGGTGATGACAACCAATAAACGAACATTATACGAATACGGAATACCACCTATCATTTTTTTCCTAATAACTTTGGTGCTATAAGCGACGAGCATGGAGAGCGCTGTCATCAGGATGTGTCAGTGATGGAAAAACGATACCAGGGAAAATGGAATCCAACCGTGCTAGCGGATTATTGCAGGACTACAATTAAAGACAAACTATGAGCGCAATATAAAAGAAAACTTCAAAAAAAAATTTATTGGTGACAAGTAGACATATTTCCTTTGTACTGTATAGGCCATAAGTTGTATTTTCAAATATATGATAAATTAAAAACTTTACGTGATACAGGCTTTTTAAAGATACCAATAAAATCAGCATCCGAAACTGCATTCAAAATATGTATCGGACTCCAGGAAGCAAAAACGTTGCTCCCCAGTGTAATCAATTAATATCAAAGCAGTTCAAAAAGCGTATTAAGAATCATCCAGAGAGTCTTTTAGATATAAGCGGGATTCGGCCTCAAGGACCAGATATTCGGAAGTCTCTTTTTCAGATATTGTATTACACTTTCGTTGTATACATTACAACCTGGGGGACTATTGCCATGTGGAAATATCTTCCAATCAACCAGAAATATGTTAAAGAGGCCTTAAGTGAAAACCAAATTGAAAACCTTTTTTTTTTTAACATGGTAAATTAAACCCGCTACCAACAAAAATACAATACCCGGCGATAAATAATACACATCGGGCTTAAGAAAGAAACTGTCGGCCATAATCGGCTAACTTCGGCTCTGTATAGCGTCGTCTCTGTCATTCATACACGTGTTCCGTCGCGATTTATCAGTCGTTGTCAAATGTTCTAGGGACAGAGACGACGCTCTACAAAGTCGAAGTTAGCCGATTATGGCTGACAGTCTCTTTCTTAAGCCCGATGTGTATTACTTATCGCCGGGTACTGCACATGGTCTATAGTTTCATCATCCAGACCATACTCGCAACGTTATCTATTTATGTTGTAATATTTTATATTATTGTAAATATTAGATAAAATTATTTATTTCAAAATAATATTAATTTGAAATATGTTTATAAACAAATATTAATTTTCCGTATTCACCGAAATATTATTAACCTTAGAAAAAAAGGATTCTAAACATCAATGTATTCACCTACAGTGCGCAGATTTGCGCGATGGACGATATGTGGATATCCTTCGAATAAATACGTTTTTTGGGGTAGATATTATTGAAAAAATAATACCCAGAGCTTAAAGTTATGACAAAAATTATTAGTGGATAATTAATTAAGTTCAATATTTTTTAGGGATGATTCGGAAAAACTCGCGGGTGAGGGTTTACTCGTGACTGCTTCAAACCAGCTAAAATCTTGGCTTATGTAGTAATCATTTCCATTTTGTCCGAATATTTTAATTTGACGCGAAGAAACCCGATCTAACCCGAAGTTTCTTATTTTTTCGCTCCCAATGACGTACGCACGCTCATTAAATCTGACAAATAATAACAAAATAACGAAGCTGGTGCTTTTAATTAAAAGCTCCCTTTTAATAACTCCTCCGAAAAGGAAAAGGTTCTTCCTATTAATTCTCCCATCACAGCGGCATCGTATGCTGGATTATATTTTATGCAAAGGCGTTCTTTTGTAACAGAACTCTCATTTTGTATTTTATTTTTCCAAAAAAAAAAAAACCTCTCCCATTATTTCAAGACGTTGTATGCGTGCCGATGCTAATCCTCGATTTCGCAGCGGATTTATCAAAGCCAAGTGTAACTGATTATTAATAAATCAGAAATAATTCATTAATTTTCAAGTATTTATTTATTTTAATTTTACAATTGATATAAGTTTAGCCCAATTACACCACATAATAAGAAAAAATTAATTATTATAAGATAATATGATATATAGCATATTAACAACGGGAACAATTTTGCTCATGCTTCCCTGTGAAGTGACTCAGTTACTACCTTGATCAAAAAGTTTTAGGACTTTATTCATAAAATCGAAAATACAAGTTTATTCATCAAAATCGATATGGTCCCCTTCAAAGTACTCCCCATCGACTGCAACGCACTTACGCCAGCGCTTGGTCCAATCCTCGAAACACCGCTGGTACTCAATTTTCGGTATGACCATCAGAGCCGTCTTCGATTTTTTCATGACATCCTCTCGGGTGCTGTAACGCGTTCCGCGAAGCGATTTTTTAAGTCGGTTGAACAGGAAAAAGTCGCAGGGAGCCAGATCAGGTGAATTCGAAGGCTGCTGGATAGTATGCGTGTGGTTTTTGGTCAAAAACTCATGGAATGAATGAACGGTGATGGCCACCGTTTTCTGGGATTCAAAAGGTGTGATCTACATCGACTTCCTGGAGAAGGGCAAAACGGTCACAGGGCTCTACTATGCCGAATTATTGGGCCGATTCGACGCCAAATTGCAGAAAAAATGACCTCATTTGGCGTTGAAAAAAGTGCTATTCCATCATGACAACGCACCGGCTCACACCTCCGCCGTCGCCACGGCCAAATTGGTAGAATTAAGCTACGAACTGCTGCCCCATCCACCGTATTCTCCGGATTTGGCCCCGTGCGACTTCTTTTTGTTTCCAAATTTGAAAAAGTCACTCGCCGGGCAGAAATTTAAGTCGAATGAGGAGGTTATCACCGCCACAGAGGCCTACTTTGCAGACCTCCAGAAAACGTATTTTTCAGACGGGCTAAAGAAGTTGGAGCATCGCTTGGTCAAGTGTATCGAACTCAAAGGAAATGTTGAGCTCAAAATTATGTTGAGAAATAAATCGCCACTTTTCCAAAATTTTGGGTATTCTTTTGTAGGTTAAGTACTTATCGGACCACCCTCGTATTTCCACACCATTCAGTGTTATGGAAACAAAACAAAAAATATTTCTGGCCTTCCCTCAACTGTCTCCGTAAACACCAACTTCTCCAGACTGTTATATTTTTTCTAGCGTTCTTACGTTCATTACGTTTTGAATTCAATCTACAAGATCGGAAAGAATAAATTAAATCTGAACGCAAAGCTAGGCTAATGGCTAATAACAGTTTCTCTTGTTTTTCTTTCAATGTGATCATAAACCTCATTTTTAAAGCAATAACCGTGTACCTGTTATTACGTTCTTTTATGGCATTTTTATGTGAATAGTGGATTTAATAATAGTTATGTATGCTGATAATGAGAATGAATTACTGAGTTTGAGAAGCAAATTCTTTAATATGTGAGATGCGAAGAGAAAGATTTTTGAACGAAGTTGCGAAAACCAAAGTCATCGTGATAGAAAATATGACGGGGAAAATAAATTTGATAACGTGTGTGTTTCAACTTTGTTTTAGTTTATCTGCACTGCGTGTATGCAGTATTGTATTACACTTTCGTTTATTTATTGTATTTAATACTTTTATTGCAAATACAACCTGGCGGGCTTAATGCCAGGCGGCAATCTCTTCCAACCACCCAGACTAAAGTAAATGAAGCAAGCTACGTGGTCGCATAAATCATTCAAATGACTATCCTTCCCCACGAAATCCATAAAAATATACGTGAGCACATGCCCACGAACCCCACAAAGACGGACAAACACCCGAACATTATTTTTTATATAAAGTGAGATATCATCAATCAGAAGGAAAGGAAGGGATGATGGAGAGGAAAGGAAAAGAAAAATTGGGAATGAAACACGTTATTTTACTGACTAGAAATTAAGAGTTTTTTTCAGTCGCTTCTTAAAGCATGCCAAGGACGGAGCGAGCCTAACATTGGTTTGTAACCGATTCCAAATACACGAGAATATAAATTAAGGTCAAAATTTATAAAGCATGTATGAGACTAATCATGACTTACGAGTATATAATAAAATCTAGAGCGGATAAATAAAAAAATCAAATGTATGCTCGGGACTATTTAAATGAAAACTTTCAGAGCCTTTCCATTAATTTGCTCTTCTCTTGTTGCAG
The DNA here is from genome assembly GCA_949825065.1 of Odontocerum albicorne. Classification (NCBI taxonomy): domain Eukaryota; kingdom Metazoa; phylum Arthropoda; class Insecta; order Trichoptera; family Odontoceridae; genus Odontocerum; species Odontocerum albicorne. The sequence continues at coordinate 39,173,267 of OX463854.1, read as the reverse complement.
GGACCGGGATGACCCTAGTGGTCCCGGACACGTCTTACTCCAGTTCCGAAGAAGAAGACGACTACTTCGATGCTGATGATGTACCCTTCAATTCTTCCAGCTCCGCAGGAACCCCAACCACGTGAGTAACCTCTCTTTATTATTTTCCACAAGTCATCATTTCCACAAGACAACTACTGCTTGTCATGTTGCGTTCCACCCTGAACAACCTGAAAATCAATTGGCAATCCTCTATGATCGATTATGATTGTGCTATGCATGGAAAACAACTATTCCATTCTATTCATAGAAGACAACTATTCGTGTATTGGTTTGTTGTGTGGAAACTTTTGGACTTTAGCAAGCACACAGTCTTGACAGACCGAAGCCAAACGATGAGGATGGCAAAGATACGAGTATTATTGATCTTCCAAATTTATCGACAGGTTAAAGCTGCAGCAGATTTTCGCTAGGCAGAGTTTTGTTATATTTATAAGCGCTATAAGAATGTATGGCTCGAAGTATATAAGTTGTAGACAAACATACATTTAGATAGGTACAACATGCGTTAAGAGTAAAACCAGTCCGTAAGTGAATATTAAACCTAGGAGTGCTAATAGATAACACTCTCTCATGGCGAGATCAAATTAATGAGGCAAACCGAAGGATCTTCTTCAGCCTTCATTCCCTTAAAGTGTTGCAAAGATTCCTACCAACTTAAACCAAAATTTTGCTCGCACAATCTCTGCTCTTTCCAATTCTGAACTATGCGGACGTATGTTACTTGGATGTTACAGAGGGACAGCTGGACAAATTACAGCGCCTTCAAAATGTGTGTCTAAGATTCATTTTCAACCTACGAAAGTACGACCATATAACTTAATGCTAGAAGGCATTGAACTGGTTGAATGTTAGAAATAGACGCCAAATTCACATACTGTCTATTGTGTAACATCCTTAACTGTCCCGCCGCACCCTCTTATCTTGCCGAAAATTTTCAGCATCTTTCCAATCATGGATTAGCGCTACGCTCAAACAGAGATTGTTTATTGGCCTTTCCAGTTCACCGCTCCTCTTTCTTTACGTCGTCCTTTACTGTCCATGCAGTGAGACTCTGGAATCAGTTACATACCAATATAAGACTCGCTCCGTCCTTGGCATGCTTTAAGAAGCAACTGAAAAAACTCTTAATTTCTAGTCAGTAAAATAACGTGTTTCATTCCTGATTTTTCTTTTCCTTTCCTCTCCACCATCCCTTCCTTTCCTTTTGATTGATGATATCTCACTTTATATGAAAAATAATGTTCGGGGGATTGTCCGTCTTTGTGGGGTTCATGGGCATGGGCATGCTCACGTATGTGTTTATGGATTTCGTAGGGATGGATAGTCATTTGAATTATTTATGCGACCATGTAACTTGCTTTATTTACTTTTGTCTGGTTGGTTGGAAGACATTGCCGCCTGGTAATAAGCCCGCCAGATTGTATTGCAATACAAGTGTTAAATAAATAAATATTCTAGGAATCGAACATGGGATGCCCGCTTGTGTGGAGTGAATTCAAATCGTGATTTCCGTTCCTTCTCCAGTGGTTCTAAACCAGAAGGCTCGATTGATGGAGTCGAAGACAAAATTACTGTCAAAATATTACTGTCAAAATTTCAGCCGAATCGGACGCGTAGTTTTGTTTTGACCGCGTGTGGAAGCGAGCGTGTCCGCGGATTTGAGAAAAATGGAAAAAGAGCAATATCGGTCGGTGATTCGATTCTTGTTTTTGAAAGGGAAATCGCGCAGCGAAATCAAAGAGCGCTTGGATGCTGTGTACGGTGACACTTCTCCTTCGATGGCGACCGTCAAAAATTGGTTTAACGAGTTTCAACGTGGTCGCACGTCGGTTTTTGATGAGCCACGCCCAGGTGCCCCGAAAACGGCTACCACGGAGGATAACGTGACAAAAATCCACGATATCGGTACCAGTTCGAACAGAATTTAGTCTTGTTTATGCTCCCCTGAAGATGAGGTGAAAGCCTTGAAACCGGTAGGGTTATACCGTTACAAAAAAGTGGAATAAACAGTGTTTGATAAAAATAAATTACAATATAAGACTCGTATATACTCGTACATTTATCATCACGATGTTTTCCTGTCAGGTAAGGCAGACAGAACAGAGCGACAGATTTTCTTACCCCGACACTCACATTTCACTTATTCGACATCCATACAAGTACTACGATTTCCTTTTGTATATCATTCACTCGATCTAACCCTATTTTCCTCGGTCTTCCTCTACGACGCCTTCCACTCATATGATAATTGCACTTTATATTCGTGTTGTTAGTCTTTCTTCATTCATTCGTTTTAATGACCAAACCATCTCAGAGTGGTCTTCTTCATCTTACTTAAAACATCACCCTTAAGTCCACATTCATCCCGAATTCATTACATTATTTTTTGGACGATGTTAATACTTTTTGTTTTTAAATTCTTACCGTGATATGTAAAAGACCCTTGAAGTATCGTTTATGTTGTCAAGAAATAAATATAAATTAGTACTGAAAATATTCATTTATATAGCATTTTTTCTCTTCTTGGAATAAATAAATACAGGTTTATTGATAGCAACATAGTATGTACATAATACATTTAGACACATTTCAAGAACACATTAAAAAGAGAATACATGAAAAAACAGAAGCTATCAAAAGGTCTGGGGTCATCTAATAACATCCCCCCGGACAAGATACACCCCACCAATATAGGGCGAGCCCAGCCACGGGGACACCAGATGTTTTTCAGCCCACACCCTTGAACACGTAGAACAAGAAGATAAAAAAAACACAGAAAATAAATAGATGACAAAAAAAAATACATTCAAGAGAGAATACATTAAAAGGTCCGGGCTCATCCCACAAACATTCCCTCGGCCGAGATACACCCCATCAATGTAGGGCGAGTCCGACCGCATGGGCATTGGGGGGCTTCCATCCCACACCCCCGCATATCTAGATTAAAGAATAAATAAAAAAACAAAAACGTATTTATTTTAAATCATAAACAAACAGAAATCTATTATTTCGATTACCATTTTGTTTACCGGATTGTTTCGTTATTTATTTGTCCCTTTGAAGCCATTTCTTTATTTCAAATAACGATTTATGAAACCTAAAAATAGGACTCATTTCTTGAAACGTAAGTTAGAGGAATTTATTTCATTCTGAAAATATATCATCAGAGATAATATTAACCTCAAGCTTTATAAAACGTACGATTCTTCCCCCGATAATGTACTCGTATAGTAGATTAATATCGGAATTCCTTTTTATGTTTTTCAAAATCCACAGTTTATTTCGTTTAAATAATCAATTGTTCAAATATTAATGTCGTATTTATCGAATATGTTGTATTATAATTTCGCTGTGTATAGTACAACATGGTGGGTGTATTGCATGTGGCAATCTCTTCCAACCAAATAACCAAAAAGTTGTTGAAAAAACCTTAAATGTAAACCAGCCTGAAATCATTTTAAAAAAAATCTGGGTTCCAGCGGGATTTGAACCCGCAGTCTCCGGATTGATAGACAGGCATCTTACCAACTAGGCCACTGACGTCGTCATAGATGTCCTTAGGGAAAAAATGTAATTTAATTTTTAAAGTGCTTAATGTATATTATTTTTAGAAATAATCACTAAGCGTATTTTTCGGTCATTTTTTACCAAAATTGTTTGAGGGGTTTTTTTGGAACTAATCGAATTAGTTTTTTCGGTGCTTGACGCATTTTTTACCACCGCAAAGAAAAAAATTCGACATAAACTTTATGCATTACTAAAAAAAAGATATGTATAGTGTATGGCGACGATGCAATAGGCGATCATGTGTGTCAGATGTTTAAAAAAATCTATGATACTGATATGACAGTAATGCTGAAGATTATGTTTGCTCTGGAAGACCAATTACCACTGTTGACGACCAAATCAAGGCTTTGATCTGGAATAACCAGGGTTTTAAGAGACGAGGGATGGCCGAGATTCTGGAAAATATCGAAAACCAACGTCCACGAGCATTCGCTTTTGAGTTTGACCTTAAAATACGAACTTACTTTCCGGACTACCCAATAGTTCAAGCGTCACTTGTGGAATTCCATTATTAACATTACAAAAAATAAACACTCGACTTTGTGTTTTTCCACTTAATTTTTTAGCATGTAACTTTTTGCGTTTCATTCAACACGCTGTGTCTTCCTCAGGTTACTTAGTAAAATTATTTAATTCACCCAAGTTTTACGGCTTTAAGTTTGTGGAACTTTGTATTAGAATATTTATCAATAAATTACCTTGTGTTTCCACTAATTACATAACTCCCCGCTACACGTGTTTCTATCTCCTATCCTCCGATTGTCTCACACTTACCCAAGCCTGGAGCTGTCTAGCTATCCAGAAGAAATAAGAAAAATCCATTGATTACCTAAGCCTGGAGCTGTCTCAAGTTTGTATTTAATGTGGGGTAGGTGATATGTATGCGCGTCTGCTTTTTGATATTTTTTTGTATATAATTCATCTAATTTTTGTGACAATATATTTACAATATATTGGGTGTTAACATAAGTTGTGTCCTTTTTTTTTCAATTTAAAAATGAGCACCAAAAGTAAAACAAAATCGTAAAGGTTATACGTGATTCGAAAGAGAATTTTCTGCTCTACAAGATATTGTGTTTGCTTTTACGTTACATATATTATTTTATTTGATTACAACCTTTCAAAACGGAATGTCAAGTAGACGAAAGTGAGCATTTTCGACACCTCCTTCTGTTCACGTTCAATCGAGGGAATAAAGCTGCCAAAGCTGCTCGCGATATTTTCGAAGTGTACGATGAAGATGCTATGAATGAAAGGACAGCTCGTCGATGGTTTGTGGGAATAAAATGGTTTAAGCGGTCTTCATAGAAGTCCACTGGTCGTCCGGAACGCTCCATGTCTTTCAGGTCGAAATTACCGTCTTAGAAACGTAAAAACCATCGACGAGCTGTCCTTTAATTCGTAGCATATTCACCGTACACTTCGCAAATATCACAAGCAGCTTTGGCAGTTTTATTCCCTCGATTGAACGCGAACAGAAGGAGGTGTCGAAAATGCTCACTTTCGTCTACTTGATATTCCGTTTTGAAAGCTTGTAATCCAATAAAATAATATATGTAACGTAAAAGCAAACACAATATCTTGTAGAGCAGAAAATTCTCTTTCGAATCACGTATAACTTTACCATTTTGTTTTACTTTTGGTGCTCATTTTTTAAATTGGAAAAAAATGGACACAACTTATGTTAGCACCTAATATGAGTATGTATATTATATTCTAGGAGCGCGCACTCAAAATTCTAGTTTGAATATAACTCTTGTAACCTTTTTTAATGGTCGATAAAATTCCGCACACTGTAATAAAATAAAATATTTAACTAGATAAAAGAACGATTTATACATTTTTCTTAATTATTCTTTAATACATTACGTGGGCTATGTTTTTGTTGCCATAATAAAAAATATAGTCGGTTTTCGTATAAAATAATGTTTCGTATGCAGAAAAAAACGACAGTTGGACGTGTTAAAACATCTTGTCGTCATCATCGGCACCATTACGTTATGCCCCTATTGGGGTAGGCAGAGGTAATAGATCTTCACATAATTGTACCCTCGCACACATTTTGAGATTATGTCACATCCATACACCTCGTCATACTATTTTAATATAAAGGCTTTTCTATATACCTACTTCCAGAGTTTAATTAATTTGGTTGTGTCACGTTTTTATGGTTATCACGAATTTTTCGTACTTTCTATGCTGCTCGTATATATAATTTAACCCGAATTTTTACCGTTAGAAATGTGTTTGTCGGTAGAAATGTGTATGTACCAGTTCGAACAGAATTCAGTCTTGTTTGTGCTCCCTTGATGATGAGGGGAAAACTTTGAAACCGGTAAGGTTATACCGTTACATAAAGTGAAATAAAGTGTTTGATAAAAACAAATTACATTGTAATTTTCTTAGTCGAACGTAATTTAGTATTTTTGTGCCCCCCCCCCCCCCTAATGATGAGGGTAGACCTTGAAACCGATAGGGTTATTCCGTCATATAAAGTTAATTAAATAGTTTTTGACTAAGCAAATTACAACACCAATGAATAGTACAACACAGACAGTGAAACATTACAACACCAATCAATAGTGCAACACAGACAGTGAAAAATTACAACACCAATAAATAATACAACATAGACAGTGAAAAATTACAATACCAATGAATAGTACAACACAGACAGTGAAAAATTACAACACCAATGAATAGTACTACACAGACAGTGAAAAATTACAATACCAATGAATAGTACAACACAGACAGTGAAAAATAATGAAATTGTGATTAAAATAGTTAGGTTAAGTGAATAATATTTTGAAAGAAGGAAACGTAAACATTCAGATAAATCTTAGGAGTTGTAATAATAGATATGTAGATGTGGAGTGGAAGATGCGAAATATGCGTGTCGAGGTAGGAGAGTATAACTCTCTTTTCTCCCTACCCACCCCGACAGGGAAATGGCGTGACGATTTGTATGTTTGGTTGTAATATATAAAAGTTCAAAAACCTATTTCACTTATATACACTAACACTATACTTTATCTTCGTGGATTGTCATTTTCCCTTATATCGTCAATCTATTATATTTTTCTACTTTTCTGGAAATTGCGGTCAAATAAAACTCAGAAACATAAAAGACTCACATTTCGTACTATTCATTGGGAGAATATCTCGTATTATGTGGGATGCTCCCATTGAATAGAGAATATTAACCTACAGAAGGATGGTCCGTGCCTTAGTCACGTACGGCCGCAAGGATCTCGCACTGGGACTAAGCAATAATTTGTCCAGATTGTGTGAGTCCTTTTTTTACAATAACACATTCGTTATCCGTTGCGCAAAGGTACATACAAATAATTTGCATTATACTTGAGAAAATGTAGGATGGTCCATGTGACATTTGAAATGTTCTGTCTCAAAGGGATGGGGTAAAATCTTTTTTTTTATAAATCGAAAAATTGTTTTTCTCTAAACTGACGTTTTAATTTCTAATTTTCATTAAACTGAGTTTCTAATGTATTGTATGATTTGCATATATCTTTAAATAGGCCAAGATCTACTATGAATAATACTATTTACGAAACTTTAATTTTAGGTATAAAAAAATAAAAAAATCTAACTATCGTATACCCCATCCCTAGCCAATGCAGACTAACATAGTGACTTTTGACAAACGTCACCAAATATTACTTCATTTTAACAAACTGACATATTTTTGCTAATTTGTAACAAGATGTATTAATTTGTCATTATTGTTAGTTTCATGTAATGTATTTACCTAAATAACTTGCTATTTATTAGAACCGAGGCTTATATTCAAGTTGATAAAATAATTAAAATTACTGAACGTCGTTACAATGTTGTATTGGGGCAAATTTGTGAACTGTCACATGGACCATGCTACATTTTCTCAAGTATAATCTATTTCTTTCGATTGGACTCAACTAAAGATTGAGACCAGTTAATGACAAGAAGAATGGTTAAAAAATGTTCATAAAAAAAGGTGAGAAGTATGAGAAACAGAAGATGATGTATGAAGAAGTTATATAAATGTGGAGAAGACAAAAGATGTATAAATTGTGGAGATTTATCATCTGAAAAAGAGAACTTAGCTTGATGATGTTGAACTGTATTACGCTTTCGTTGTATACATTACAACCTAGCGACTTTATTGCAATGTAGCAATTTCTTCCAATGGGCCAAAAAAATGTTTTGGAAACCAGTCTCTGGAACCCTTTTATAAAAAAACCGGATTCCAACGAGAATCAAACCTGCAACCCCGGGAAAATTGCAGCCCACGTATTAGGTCACGGAGGTATAACATATTATATTATATCAATATATATAAAATAAAATAATACTTACAAAAATCGTGATTTCTGAATTAAATTCAATTCACAATAATCTTCAGATTTTTTTGCACTTAGCTTTTTGATATTTATTATTGCTCGGTAGAATTTTTATGAGCAATATAAGCTATAAGAATATGTTATGAGCTTATTGCTCACAACAAATTCTACCGAAATTCTTGAGAACAATGATTCTTCGTAATTAATCGACGTCATTCTGTTAGATTGAATTACCCGAAGCGAAGTAATAATAATACTAAATATCTTCTTCATCTTATTTTAGGCCTGTTATGGTCCTGCATCATTGTTTGCCTCTTGCGACGTTGACTTCCAGCTGTCTTTCCATCTTTTGGGAGGTCGTCCTGGAGGTCTGCTTGCTTGGGGGATACTGTCCCTGGCCATTCTTACGGCTCTTGGTTCCGCCATTCTGCATACGTTTTCGTTCCAGAACCTTCTTCTCTGTCGTCCCCATCTGACAATATCTTCAACTTCGCACGTCCTTCGGATTTATGTGTTACGTACTCTATCACGAAGGGTTTTGCCAGCGATACTCCTGAGTACCTTAATTTCGCTGGTTCGAAGGAGATTTTGGGTTCTGACAGTGTCGGCTCTGGACTCTATGCTGTATGTCATTATGGGGCGGGCACAGGTCTTGTATATCCTCGCCTTGCTTTGGATGTTCATATGCTTGTTTTTCCAGATAGTGTTCTTTAAACATCCGGAAATAGCTGCGGCCTTTTGTGATTGTTCAAGCACTAAATATGGGTTCATTTATTTATTCAACATAATATGTTATGTATATATGGTACATATATACTCATGTTTCAAGATAATGGAAATGAAAATAAATTTAAGAGAGAAGTTATGACATGGTTTGTTCTCTTCTCATAACGTCCTCGAGTCGTGATGCATCCCCACCAATAGAGGGCGAGCCCAGCCATGAGGATATCAGATGTTTTTCAGCCCACACCCTTGTACGTGTAAAGTAAAAACATTTAAAAAAAAATAAGCAGTCAATACAATCAATTCAGTTTATACAATATTAGTTCACAGATAAAAAAAATATAAAAACATGCAGGAACACGTAACTCGATTTTTTGGCATAAGTCACTTTCTTTATTTTTTTTCATCTCTTGTATCATTGACACATTTTTGCATTAACACATATATTTATTTTCAACGCGAAACGTATTTATTCGTAACTGCAATACCAAGTGACGTTTTTTATTTTATATTTTTGCAAAAAAATCGTCTTTGTCTCCCTTGTAAAATTTGATCAATCCTATTGTAGATACGTGTTCATGCAGTATCGGCGACGATATAATAGACGTGCATATCCCGCAATCACATATATTATAAGGCAAAGAAAAAGAAAACACATTCAAGAGAGAAGCTACCAAAAAGGGCGAGCCCGGCTGCAAGGGCACCAGATATTTTTCAGCCTACAGTCTAGAACAGTGTTCCCCAACCGGTGGTCCGCGGCCCGGTGCCGGGCCGCAGAGACTTTCCGCCGGGCCGCAAACAGTATGCCAAATTTCAAGAAATTCGCCATGCAAAAATATTAAATATAGGATTTTCATCCATGTCCTAAATAAAATCGAAACAAAGGAATAGACTAGACGTGAATGCAGCACTTTGTCTGTCAGAGACAGCACTGCAGCCAAGAATATCCAATATATTAGCAAAGATGCAACAGCAGGTTTCGCATTAGTTTGTTGCAAAAACCCCATGGTTTTTGTTAAATTTTAATTTTATCAGACAATGTTACAATTAAAATTGTTTAACTGTTATATAGTATGTATATTTGTCAATTATTGTTACATATGTCCATCTATCACAATATAAGATTAAAAAAAATATTAAACAAAAAAAACATTTTTATTTCAGTATTAGTGGTCCGCGAAATAAAATTCCTTTTTTTTACCGGTCCACAGGTCTAAAAAGGTTGGGGAACACTGCTCTAGAACACGTAAACTACAATAGAATATAAAAATTATATTGAATAGGCAGTAATATAAAAGTTGTTAAACGAAAGTAAATCTACACAAACACTACACTACATTTTTTATAAAGAGTTACAGTCTGGTTTTAACATATTTCTGGCTAGTTAGTAGGGATTGACACATGATAACAGTTGTACTGTAATTGAAGTGTTATACAATATATCTTCCAGTATACAACGACAGTGTAATACAAACATACGCTAAGAAAAGGATATCAAATCCCACCACCTTAACTAATTGACTGAAGGCTTTCAAGGTTACAATTAACTTGATTTTATTCTGAACCCAAATAGTTGAATTTACATCACCAGCACGCCATGTCTATTGGACTAGGCAAAGAGAACAGAACTCCCCTTTAATATATTCTGGCATACATACATATTTCGCTTCTATTATCTCCATACCGTCATGCATAACATGTCATGTTACTCTCCTATTATAAAAATTTTTCGCTCTTTCATCTTCCATAATTGGATTCATATGGTCATGCCACGTTTTTTTAGGACTGCCTAAACTTTTCGTTGGCTGATACGAAATAATGATCTCAGAAAATTTCCTATTTAATAGCTAAAAACAACCCAATTAAAAAAATACTCACTTTTACTAATTCTAAAAATAAACGACTTATAATCCCATCCTTACCTACTCTAAAAATAATTCACTATTTCTTATTCTAAAACAACCCACTCTTGTAAACCCACTCTGAAAACAACTCACTATTTCCTACTGTAAAAACAATTCGCTAAATCGTACTCCAAAAATAACGCACTTATAAACTCATCCTTACCCACTCTTATAAACCCACCCTTACTCACTCTAAAAACAACCCTCTTATACATCATTTATAACGTTCAATAATCATACATCTATTATTATCACAGTAGTGTGCAAAATTCATTATCGCTTCGCGTGACCTCGCACTTCGCCATGCCAATGTTCCCTCCAAATAGGATTAAATAACCCAGTCACGTTCTTGCAGAGGAAATACCGCTCCATCCTCTACCTGAATCTATTGTTTTTGCTCGACAGTTGTAACATGGTACCCAAATCGAATGACATTCTTTGGTATGGTGCCCTTTGGGAGTTCTTGGTCGTTTTTACTGCTATCGAAGATGTTGATTGTTATAAAGGGTTGTTACAAAAAGAATTTTGCTATACATGTTATTGTATTTTCATTGATTGTTTATGGTATGATGACGATGTATTTGGTTAAATTTCCATTTTCCAGGCGAGATACTACGTGTTCGATTCTCGTTGCCACCTAGTTTTTTTTTAAAAGGGCTACGAGCTGGTTTTCATTTAAGGCCTCTTTAACGTCTTTCTAGTTAGTTGAGAAAGATTTCCACATAGCAATAAGCCGGCCAACTTTAACTGTATGCAAGGAAAGTGTTAAACAATACAATACAATCTACGATTTTTAAACTTTTCTGGTCGGTTGAAAAAAATTGCCATATGTACAATTTGAACATTTGTTGATACCAAAGTTGATGTGGAAAATATTAGTGAATTTTTACTTTTGAAATATGAGAAAATTATTATTTTTATTGTATTGCACCTCAGATAATATACATTAAAAATATTCTCATGAGACGATTTCTTTCAACTAATCAGTAAAATTGTGAAAAGCCCTTATTCAAAAGACATACTTAGATTATTTTTATACCATCTGGAATCGAACCCAAATCTCCCGGAAGGAAAACAAGAATCTTGTCAACTAGGCCACGGGGGTAGACAATGTCATCAAATAAGGTCCGAAACCGTGACTGATAATCGGGAAGATACAAAAACCGCCGCTCTGCTTTAAAACATCGTATTATATGAGTGAGTTCTGCGCCCCCACCGGGCTCCAAATGCAAGCATTGCTTTCTAGTTTGCTACGGATCAATGAATTAAACAACGTTTTGAGCACCATTTGGTTTTCAAACGACTTAGAGATTCTCATCACAAATCCTAGAGTTTTATAAGCTGAGTTGCACATAACTTCTATGTGAGGAACAAATGCGAGATTGCTGTGGAACAAGACACCCAGATCTTTAATTTAAGATAATACGCTTTGTCAGTATAAACAGGTTTAGTTTTTTTTCTGTCTATACCTGTAAGAGGATCGATTTCGATCCTCTTACAAACACTCAGATCTTTAATATTATCTATGCGGATTCTAGTGTATATCTATGAAATTTCAAGACGTGTGAATATACGACATGATTTTGCACTTTAATGCATTTAAATATAATTTTTTATTGTGACTCCACGCACAAAAGGTCTTGAGATCTGAATGTAGCTCTAAGCAGTCAGAATAGGAACATGTTTTAGTACCCCATTGACTTTGTTTCCTACCGCTACACGCCGTTAAATATTCTTTTTAACTCTTTCTGAGAAAATACTATCCAAATAGCAGAATCTTTCATTTCATGATTTTTGTGTTTTTTTTCTCTTTTGTAACGAATCAAGTACTCATCCAAAGTTAACACTTGCCACCCTATGATGGATAGTGAGTGACCAGGATTTACATAATAAAATAATTGTATAGCTAATAACAAAAAATAACCTAGCAGATTTTGCGTAATTTTAATTTAAACATACATTTTTTCACTGGATGCTGAGCGTCCAGCACAGTGGCTGGCGGAATTGTTTAGCACAGTAAGGCAAGTGTTAAAATATTGTTATAAAATAATATTGCTTTTGATATATTACACACGAGATGTCTTAATTATCCCTTAAACTTAATACATAATACTTCAATTAGGAAAGATACACGATACGGGAATCTGTGTAAATGCTGCCGTGAACTGTAACATTTTCTCAGGTCGGATTTAGTTATCGTTTTGAACATTACATAAGATTACATGCTGATGTGGGGTGAAGCTGTACGCTGTGCTCATCTCTTATTTAGGGATGGATTGGGGTGGTTGTATTTGCTCTACCAGTCAAATATATAGCTCTACCAGTCAAATATGTATGCTTTTACTTTGTTTTACCTGATGAGGGTGAACAATGCAGCTATTAACTATGTACTTGAGAAATGAGCGCTCAATGTGGTCTATTTATTTGGAAAAATGCAACAAATAATCGGGAAAGAGCGAAAATTTATTAAATAAAAAAATTTAATTTCATTATTTTAGTCTCTTTTTCTCCATAGTTTACAAAAATTATTTATATTTCTCCACTTCTTACTTTATTCTCCATAACACCATAGACAACACTTTTATAGTCACTTGTCGTCTATTCCGCCTAAAACCATAGACAAAATTATTTAAGTCACTTCCTACTATATTGGTCATAAGCGCATTGACAACATTCAGCATAAATAATAGTGTAAGTAACATGTAATTTAAACCAAGAAATAGCACGATTCGCGGATGATAAAGCGATCATCTCACGCTCATGTTACATCCAGACAGTCGCCTAGAGAGTGCAGCAACAAGCCAGTCGCCTGGAAAAAATTATGTACAGACTGACCACCGTTATGAACCCCACCAAAATCCCAGCTACTCGTACATTGTTTACCCATGGAAAACCCAGCATGCCACCAAACATAAAAACGTTCTGACAGATTATTCCATAAACGAACGAGGTTAAATACCTAAAAGTAACATTAGACAAAAGCTTACGCTGCTGGCGCAAATGCATCGAGATAAGAGTTTATCTGGTAACAATAATCGCACGCGCCGGTGGTAGTGTTGCCGACACGTTCTATAACGAACCGCGAGTTCAGTGCTTATTCTAAGGTTCTTAACCTAACGGCTCGTTTACTGGGGTCGAAGACAATATTTTTTCACGGTCACGCTCTTCAGTGTGTCCGAATTTCCACAAATGTACGAATCTGGATAAACTGGAATTTCCACAAAGGTACGTACGTATCTAGATAAACTAAAAAATATACGGTTTTTCATATTCATTGATTTTACTTTTATGTATTGGGTGTTAACATAAGTTGTGTCCGTTTTTTTTTTTCAATTTAAAAATGAGCACCAAAAGTAAAACAATCTTCTTCTAAAAAGGATCTTCATTAATAATATGGTTTAAGCGGTCTTCATCGAAGTCCACTGGTCGTCCGGAACGCTCCATGTCTTTCAGGTCGAAATTACCGTCTTTGAAACGCAAAAACCATCGACGAGCTGTCCTTTCATTCAAAGCATCTTCACCGTACACTTCGCAAATATTGCAAGCAGCTTTGGCAGCTTTTTTTCCTCGATTGAACACGAACAGAAAGAGGTGTCGAAAATGCTCACGTTCGTCTATTTGACATTCCATTTTGAAGGTTTGTAATCAAATAAAATAATATATGTAACGTAAAAGCAAACACAATATCTTGTAGAGCAGAAAATTTTCTTTCGAATGACGATATACTCGTATATATAATCTTTACCATTTTGTTTTACTTTTGGTGCTCATTTTTAAATTGGAAAAAAACGGACACAACTTATGTTAACACCTAATAATTAGAGAAAAATGTTCGTTTTTTTTTTTCATATTCATTGGTTTTACTTTTATGTACTTAGATTATAAATGATTCCGAAAAAAAGTCAATGGGGCAATAAAACGTATATACTCGAACCGATCAGTATCAAAATCTGCTAAGATGATAGTCCACAATAGTGTATTGGTACCAATTTTGATATATGGGAGTAACACGCGGACTTGTAAAAAGGCTCGTAGGAGTCGAATAAATGCTGTAGAGATGCGTGGATTGAAAAGAATACATGGAGTAACAATGTATGACATAATACTGGATGAAGTAATGGGATGAATGTAAAGTTAAGGCTGATGTGTTAAATAAGTTGATAAGAATACGTTGAGATAGTTTAGACATATACAACGAATGAACGATGAAAGACTAACAATACAGATATACAGTACAGATGGGACTGGAAGACGTATGATGACCTCCGTGGCCTGGTGATAATACGCTTGTCTGCCGATCCGGAGGTTGCGGGTTCGATCCCCGCTAGAATCCAGATTTTTTTTAAATTGAATTCCAGTCTGGTTTTCACTTAAGGTCCATTAAAACATATTTCTGGTTGGTTGGAAGAGATTGCTACGTGGCAATAAACTCGCCAGGTGGAAATAAATAAATAAAAATAGGTAGGCCAAATAAAGTATGGTTGAATCCAGGGAATGATATTCTCAAAGAAGAAATAGTAGAAAGTCGTAGATGTTGTTTGAGAAGGTTTAAAGATGAGGAAGGATGTGTGATGAATTATAAAAGTATGGCGTCATGTCCTCTCTTCCTTACCCCGACAGGGAAATGGCTTGATGGTATGTGTTTGAATTTTGAATGAAGAAAAAAAAGGATGTGTACCATGTTTGAATAAAGAAAATAAAGGATATATACTAATAATTCATACATTTGCCTTACAAATCCTTTTAACCATATTACATGTAATTTCTAAGAGAAATTATTCAACGTCACGCTAACAACTAATCTAATCTCGACTCCATTTTTCCTTGAAGAGTCTGTAATTTTCGGAACATGCGATCCAATCACATTTACATAGCAAAAAGAGTCAACATGTTATTTTTTTAAACTGGAAAAAGTCATGTTGGCTTGGCTGGTTGGTTCAGTATGAAATGTGCTTTAGAATCGATGGCTAAAGACGATTTATGTTAGTTGAAAACATGTAATGTTACACGTTTCATTCCCGATTTCCTTTGCTTATCCCCCATCATAATTTGAATAATTTATGAACAATAATTTGAATAATAATTTGAATAATTTATGAACAATAATTTGTATAATTTTAGCAATCATATAACCTCCTTTATTTTTTTACTCTGAGTGTACACAATGAAGTATCAATAAATACCGTATTTTTCGAATAACAATATGCGCTGGACCATACGACTCACCCCTTATTTAAGAGAAATTAAAAAAATATATATTTTATCAGAAAAAAGTATTTATGAGCTCTTATTTTTTTGTTATTTTTACCATAACTTGTACCAACATTTAGTTCATCTTCATTCGTATCGGCACTGTCATTCGTTTCAACACTGTCGTTCGTGTCGGCACTGTCATTCGTCTCGGCACTGTCATTCGTCTCGGCACTGTCATTCGTCTCGACACTCATTCGTCTCGGCACTGTCATTCGTATCGGCACTGTCATTCGTATCGGCACTGTAATTCGTCTCGACACTGTCATTCGTATCGGCACTGTCATTCGTTTCAACACTGTCGTTCGTATCGGCACCGTCATTCGTCTCGGCACTGTCATTCGTCTCGGCACTGTCATTCGTCTCGACACTCATTCGTCTCGGCACTGTCATTCGTCTCGGCACTGTCATTCGTCTCGACACTGTCATTCGTATCGGCACTGTCATTCGTCTCGACACTGTCATTTGTATCGGCACTGTCATTACCTTATTACATCATACCTATAACAATTAGACAACAATATATTTTAGACCTACTCCCCTGCCCTTATTAGCCACTACTCTCCTCCCCATCTATTACAGTTAGAATAAATATATTTTAGGCATAATTTAGTTCAAATTTACCTGACCTGAGGAAGAGGGTGTATTTGAATAAAATTTCAAATAAATATTTGAACCCTCAGTTTATTATACGAGTATGTATCATACAGCAATGCCTTGCTAGAGTTAAAACCACGTGAAATGTAAGTTTTAATTATTGTTCAGTGTCCATATTGCTAATTCAATTTTGAATGAGATACTCGTATAAAACTGAACTCGCTTACATTAATTCACCGAATAAATTACCGTATTTTCTATTTCCGTCTGACTATCCCGTAGCGTGGCCGCAGATTCAGGTCACCGAATTCATAATATACTCGTATTAGTTATTCGATGGACAAGTCCAATTGCGCAAATCTTCTATCGGTATCTGCAAACCACGTGTTTTTGATGTGTTTATTTTTGTAAAAGTCAAACTTCGGGTGTTTTTTTATGAAAGGTGTTTTGTTTACACTGAGGAATAACTCCTGAAATTTGTATTTCCAACTGAAAGGAGCCGAATAAATAAACACTGTAGAAATACGCGCACTGAGAAGAATACGTGAGATGGCAGTCAGTATATGACATAATACGGAATTAAGTTATTTGGGGGTGAATGTAAACTTAAGATGAATTTTCCTGCCGGGGTAGGCATAGAGGACAGAGTGCCAATCTTAACTAACTCGACAAATATCCTTCGCCTCTTCCACATCCATACAACTACGGTTTCTCTGACTTTCTACATTTCCTTTCAAAATATTCGCTTGATCCAACCAAACTTATTAGACGACCTCCGTGGCCTGGTGGTAAGACGCTTGTCTGCCGATCCGGAGGTTGCGGGTTCGATCCCCGCTGGAATACAGTTTTTTTTATAAATAATGTAATTGCAGTCTGGTTTTCACTTAGGGACCATTAAAACATCTTTCTGGTTGGTTGGAAGAGATTGCCACATGGCAATAAACACGCCAGGTGAAATAAATAAAAAAAAAACTTTCCTTGGTCTTTTTCTTACATGCCTTTCACTCATATTTGCACTTAATATTTTTATTATTAGTCTTTCTTCATTTATTCGTTCTTTATGCCCAAACCATCTCAAATATAGTAGCAGATTGAAATACCATCAGGTTCGAGTATATCATAACATATATGTTTTGTGCCTTATTGCTTTTTCCCTATCACGACGATCTATAACTTTATACCAGAAGACATGGAACTGGTTGAATGCTAGAAATAGACGCCAAATTCACATAATGTCTCTATTGTATAATATCCTTAACTGTCCCGCCGCCCCTCCTATCTCGCCGAAAATGTTCAGCGTCTTTCCAATCATGGATTAGCGCTACGCTCAAACACAGATTGTCTATTGGTTTTTCCAGTTCGCCGCTCCTGTTTTTTTACGTCGTCCTTTTCTGTCCATGCAGTGAGACTCTGGAATCAGTTACAAACCAATATAAGACTCGCTCCGTTCTTGGCATGCTTAAAGAAGCGACTGAAAAACCTCTTAATTTCTAGTCAGTAAAATAACATGTTTCATTCCTGATTTTTTTCCCTTTCCTCTCCACCATCCCTTCCTTTCCTTTTGATTGATGATATCTCACTTCATATGAAAAATAATGTTCGGATGATCGTCCGTCTTTGTGGGGTTCGTGGACATATGCTCACGTATGTGTTTATGGATTTCGTGGGGATGGATAGTCATTTGAATGATTTATGCGACCACGTAACTTGCTTCATTTAGTTTTGTCTGGTTGGTTGGAAGAGATTGCTACTTAGCAATTAGCCCGCCAGATTGTATTTGCAATAAAAGTGTTAAATAAATAAATACATGTCGTTCGATATCCCTCTTAACTTTTCCCTCATCTGAGAAAATACTTCCCAAATAGCAGAATCGTACATTATTGTTGAACTAAGAATGTAATTCTCACATAAATCAAACAAATGTTTATTTGATATAATTTATAAAATTCTCGTCTCTCTCAACCATTTACGTAACAATGAAAAATGAGAACAAACTTGTTGTGTTTATTCTGCTTATATAAATATAAATATAAACAGTGGAAAGCAAGGAGAATAATAAAAAAAAAGCACATTTTTATCCAAACATTTCCTTCTTGGCTCCAACGAGACTGAAAATACTAAAACATATTGAATTATATGAGTGGAAATATTTGCTCAATCAGCTGTTATCCATTAAACATAGTATTGAATCAAGCATATGCAAGCGTGGAAAAAAAACGAAAAAGTATCAGAGCGAAAAAAGGTGTGAAATAGTTAAATACAGTTGTCGCTTCTACTTCAAAATGATTTGAGTTCTTAATTTGCGAAACCTTCTCAACTACAGATAATTTTACTTGCGCTTTTTTAATAATTATTTTTTTACCCTGTCTTCAGGTGTCTCAAACGGAATGGCATCTGACATTTATATATTTATGATAGCTCTCTTTTTTTATCTTCTTCTTCAGTTTCAACCCTGGGGATTGGTTAGCAGCAAAGCCCTGCATCTCCTCCTCCACTCCGCTCGGTCTTCAGCGATCCTCTTGAGCTCTGTATAAGAGATACAGTCCATGTCGTGGCATATTTGCTCCAGATACTCTCGGCGAGGACGCCATCCTTCAATCGCTCCCTCAATCATTCCCTCCAGTATATTGTGCAGGAGATTTTCATGTCGCAGCATATGACCCATCCATTCTGCACGCCTTTCCGGTATGGTGTTTGACAGGTGCCTGGTTTCTAAGATCCTGCTGAGAACCTCGTCATTTGTAATGTGGTCTCTCCAGGAAATCCTTAGGATTCGTCTATAGGTCCACATCTCGAAGGCCTCCAATATTTTTCGATCTCTTTCGCCTCTGCACCATGTCTCGCAACCATACATCAAAATACTGCACGCATATGTTTTTACCAATTGCTTACGGAAATTGGTTTAATTAATTCTTATTAATTCTGCAATTTTTTTATATAAATAAATAAATATAGGTGTATTGATAGCAACACAGTATGTACATACTTGTACATTGGTATACACTTATCCTGAAATTGCACGGCGCGTCACAACTTCGTTTTCCAACTGAATTGACATTGAGATGGCGAGGGAATCCTCGACTACGAGGCCCAGCAACGAGATGGTCCCGAACCCACTATTATTGATACCACTTGTATCAATAATAGTGGGTTCGAATCCCGAACGAAATTCCTCAAGGGCGTCACTGAGCAGAGTCTGCTATCTAAACGACGCTTTATGATTTGTTTTTTTTTTTAAAGTATATTATAATTTTTTTAATGTCCACTAAATGTTTCATATCTGATATTTTATGAAGATCTAGATTTGACTTATAACTTGATGCCAACGAATATGAGAATTCTCATTACAAACTTGTATCTCTCCGTTTGCAGAGTGGTAAGACATTTTATACGTTCTAATGAAATAAATATATGAAATTATAATATTTTTTTTTATTATCGTGGTTTCATTTCGCATTTTATAGCAAGAGCTTATTGTGTTTATGCTTCTAGAACATAGTCTGTATTGTCAATAAACATATTCAATTCATCATTGCCCATTGGCTGGGAATATCCAAATTTGAGTGACATTTGACTTATAACTTGATGCCAACGAATATGAGAATTCTCATTACAAACTTGTCTCTCTCCGTTTGCAGATTTGTAAGACAGTTTATAGGTTCTAATGAAATAAATGTATGAAATTATAATATTTGTTTTTATTATCGTGGTTTCGTTTCGCATTTTTATAGCGAGAAGTTACTGTGTTTATGCTTCTAGAACACAATCTGTGTTGTCAATAAACGGTTTCAATTCAACATTGCTTATTGGCTGGGAATATCCAAATTTGAGTGAATCCATCCTATCGTGTAGCTCATGACTGAGCATCGTGACTCCCATGATAGCCTCTGACGACTCCTCTCCATCCAGCCTTGCACTCCGCGGCTCAAAGGGCAGTTGTTAAGGGTAGTCCAGTTGCGTCTCTCACTTGGTCAGCCCAACGCACTGGGATTCGTCCTCTTGTCAGTCGTCTTTCCACGCCTCCAGTAACCACAAACCTCTCCAAACTCTCTTTGGCCACGATCAATGTGCCCAAAGAATTATGGACTTGTCGAAGGCATATTGTCAACAATCTTTCGGTGATTCTCAATTGTTAGATAATGGAGACGCTAGTTCACCTTGCTGTCCATGGAATTCATTACATCCTTCTCCAGCACCACACTTCAAATGCATTTATTCTACGTCTCTCACTTTCTCTCAGAGTCCAAGTCTCCGCGTCATACGTGAACTTCTCTTTGGCCACGAGCAATGTGCCCAAATAATCGGAGGACTCGTCGAAGACATATTGTCGACAATCTGTCGGTGATTCTCAGTTCTTCGAGAATGGATGCGTTTATCCTTCATTTGAGGGAATAGATATTAATGAAAAATGTTGTTTATTTCTGATCGATCAGTGTCATCTATAACCCCAGATTAAGATGAATGGAGAGATAATTCATAATTCATGACACCACCGACATTATCGTTAGATAACTTTCCCGTATTACACTTTATATCTAAATATATAGGAAAAAAACAACACTCGAGGCGTGCTAATGAAATTTTCTTCAATAGAGCTGCTTCGTCTATATCGTTGTGTTAATGATGGTCTTTCCTTATCTGTGGCTGTTTCTCTCTTTTTGCCATGTTAATGATAGTAGAGACTGCTTTTTGTTTATTTAAATAGGCATTCAGGATATTTTTCTCTTTCTTTTTCCTTCGGCGGTTATTTTATAAATGTTTTCACTGTGATTAAAATAACTTTATTTTTTTATAGCAGTTTTATTTTCTCCAGCATTTTACTAGTATTTATTATTTTCGTATTAGAATTTGCCAGTATTTTATATGTTTCTTTGATACTACTAGTATTACACAATAACGATATGACGAGCTTACTGCCAAGTGGAAATCTCTTCCAATCAACCATACAATTGATTTACAAAGTTAAGAGTTAAATGTGAACAATTTATATTTTCGATGTAGAAAAAAAAACGCAATACCAAAATAATAAAAACAAAAAATCACAACCCTAAATGAAGAAAACAAATGTTAATTTAACAAGTTCATAGGTAGATAGGACAAGAAAAAAAAGATATTGGAAAGAAGGATGATGAGAAATAATCCCAAACGAGCTATGTCACTGAAAGGAGGTGTAATATTTTTTATTCGGTATTTGAAACATGTCGACGATTACTTGGTTCGAAAGTTTGATCGCGTGGACAGTAAAATACAAGAAAAATGAAAAGCGTTTAACTGGAAAAAAGTAAGCTGTACTCGAGCGTAGCGCAAGGCGTGATTTATGGGCCACATTATTTACTTTATATCTTTTTTTTTAGAGATTAAGAGCTTTACACTTAGTACTTGACAGTTTTCTTCTGGAAAGTCGTTTAACTTTAATTGCAGTCAAAAGTTGTAGATTGTTTTGGAAGCTCGACTGCGTTATTATTTCGGATTTCTCCTGTTACATAATGTGGGTCGAATTAATTTTCATTCATGAACACGAAAACTAGAGAGGATTCTTGTTCCACGCCTGCACCACCTATGTTAGAAGGCGAGAATGTAACGGCTGTGTCACTCAATCTCTTGTTACTGAATGTGTAGCCATGACATTACTTTTGCAAGTTGATACATGATGGTACTGAGAGTTTTTGGCACGGATGTGAATATCATCCATGTATAAACTAAGCAATGCTTCTAATATTGTAAGGCACTCCGCTTTTGTCTTGTCATTTTCTTTAATAACACTTTCGTCAAATACAAGTTTCACCACTTCTGTTGGTTATCAAAGATCTCACTAAATACTAGCATGGACATGAAATACTTAATAAACATAATTTGTATGTTTCTTCTTTAGTCAAGTTGCTACCTTCTTAATGGGTTGACACCTTAATACTTAACCCTTTTTAGCTAGATATTCGAAGATGTAACATATTGTCTGATATTTTCTTTCTTTACAGAGAGTGATTTGACGCTTAAGTGTGAAAAAATCTACACAATAACTTAAATTAAAGTGACAGGCCTGTGTCGCTTTACAAAAAGTATTGTCAAACTGTATATTGCTTACCAAGCTTATATAAGAAAATATTTTACAATCTATGCATTAAATCTAACATGAAAACTTAATAGGAGCCGAACATCCTGACATGTTTGAACAGCCAGCTCTTATGAAACATTATTATTGCAGTACTATTTTTACCTAACTTTGATGTAAAACAAGATGAAATATATAATTTTTTTTATTATTTATAATTGTCATTAACATTGTGAAGGTTTATAACACATCGATCAATAAGTCGAGGGACTAACTACTAAAACATCATTTGTTTGCCACAAATTCTTCTTTATTCATCAACATAGTCTCCTTCAAGAGCGATACATTCATTCCAACGCTTTCCTAACTTTTCTATGCCAGCCGTGTAAAACGATTTATCTTTGGTTTCAAAATAGGCGTTAGTTTCGGCAATCTCTTCTTCATTGGAGACAAATCTCTCCCTGGAGCACCTTTTTGAGGTCTGCGAACAGCCAATAGTCGCTGGGAGCCAAATCTGGAGAATACGGTGGGTGCGGAAGCAATTCGAAGTTCAACTCATGCAATTTGTCCATCGTTACTTTCGACTTATGACACGGTGCATTGTCCTGATGAAAGAGAACTTTTTTCTTCTTCATGTGGGGCCATTTTTTTGCAATTTCTGCCTTCAAACGTTCCAATAACGCTATTTAATATTCTTTATTGATGGTATTTCCATTTTCAAGGTGATTGATGAATATTATACCACACGCATCCCAAAATACGAAGGCCATAACCTTCCCGGCCGACTGTTGAGTTTTTGGTCGCTTCGGACGACTTTAACCGGCTGTTCTCCACTCAGCTGACTGTCGATTTGATTCCGGAGTATAGTGGTGGATCCAAGTTTCATCCATTGTCACATACCGACGCAAAACTCCTGTTTATTCCGCGTAAACAGTGCCAAACAGCGCTCTGAATCATCGATGCGTTGTTGTTTCTGTTCCATTGTGAGCAAACGCTGCACCCATTTCGAAAAAAGCTTTTTCATGACCAAATAAATGTTCATGCAAAATAGTGTTAACACTACCAAATGATATCTACAGGATGTCAGCTATCTCACGCAACTTTACTTTACGATTTTCCATCACGATTTTGAGGGTTTTTTTTATGTTTTCTGGTGTAACAGCCTCATTTGGACGACCAGAGCGTTCAGAATCATTTGTGTCTGTACGACCGCGTTTGAAATCAGCATACCACCGACAAATTGTTGTTTTCGACGGAGCAAAGCCCGGATAACACTTAAAGCCATCGCTGAGTTTAAACCGTATTTTTGCCCATTAAAAAGTAATGTTTTATCAACACACGAAATTCGGTTTTTTCCATTGTTTTGAAAATAGCAAAAGTAGCGTCACTAAAATCACTAACTCAATGACACAATGTCGGAATGTCATGAAAGTTTGACACGTAACTTCTAAAGGTTGTTACTAACTGAGAATGGTATGGATTTGTTATTAGAAGCGCCATCTGTTGGTTAGTCTCGGGAATTGTTGATTGATGTACTAAACATTATAATTTGTTTTATCAAACACTTTTTATTCCACTTTATGTAGCGGTATAACCTTACCGGTTTCAAAGTTTTCACCTTATCATCAGAAGAGCACAAACAAGACTTATTTGTGCTCCCCTGATGATGAGGCAAAAACCTTGAATCCGGTAGGGTTATACCGTTACGTAAAGTGGAATAAACAGTGTTTGACAAAAACAAATTACAACATATTAATTTAGTTAAAAGGGTTTTCAAATCAAACCATTGGGATATTTTCTTTTAGCCAAAAAATAGGGTTTTAGTAATGTTTATGTTTTGTAAACAATGTATTGATTACAGTTTGATGATGCTTTTGTAAAGCGAAAAGGCATGTCACTTGAATTTAAGTTTAAGGTGGAAACAAGTTTGGATTGATTAAGTGCAAGTTGCGCTGTATAAAAAAAATGTTTTTAATCTTATCTTCATTAAGAACTTTAAACATAAGCGGATTTTTTTCTTTACGTTTTGGTACTTTGAAATGTTTCCAAATGATTATCTCTATGAAGCTAGTATCTTGGCTCGTCCGCTATCAGATTTGGCATTGTCCGGTGTCTGCCTCGTGTCTCTGGTTTCGCTTTTTTTTTTTATCTTTCTTGACTGCCCGATGTATTTTCTCAATCGTGTAGAAATGCAAATGAAGGGTTATTCCGAGGAAACATTATTTACTTTTTTTTTTATCATAAAACAAGTTTTTACTTAGTCTTCCGATAGTAACAAGACGCAATATATATATTTTTTCCATTTTTAATTTTGAGCTCTTAACCCTTTTAATCCCACAGGGCCGATTATTGCCCCAACTGGTGTATGCGAAAAATCCCACGGGGCCGATCATCGGCCTCAAAGTTTTCATACAAGTTTTTATGTTAACCCTTCCCTTACGGTGATAAAAATAATACGCATGCTCCGGTGTTGGGTAGTGAGTACGCAATCAAAAATTAGCGATATTAAATCGGAAAAATAAGAACATTCATAGATAATCCCCTTAATTAATTATAATTGAAGTTAAAAATTATAATAATTGAGATTTATTTGCTGAAAACATTAAAAAACCATCTGAAAACATTAAAAAACGCTCACGGAACGGGCGTACGTACGTCTAACCTATTTGCAAGCCTAGAGGTTACTAGTGGCGCGGGCTCGTCAGTCGCATACCCCGGCGCTTACGCCTTTGCTTGCGACGTTGAGACAATTCAGGTTCTCGCAATTCAGTCTAGTATGCAAGAGTGAGATGCGAATATAGTGTCGCGCTTCCCGCATACTATTCACCTATCGTCAAAACGAGGCACTCGCAGCGTTTAAATGCGAATTTGTTTTCGATCTTTACAAAACACCTCGATGTAGTCGATAAATTCTGATTATTATTAATATTATTTTTTAAATCAATGCGTAAATATATTATGGAGGAATACCTAAAATCTTAACCTTGTATTTATTATATTTATAGAGATATTGACGGTTATTAGAAGCAACGTGTAGAAGATACCCAACACAGGGAAGGAAAGGTTAAATAAAAAAATATATACATTAAATTTTTTTTTATGAAATATGA
Organism: Odontocerum albicorne; assembly: GCA_949825065.1. Lineage (NCBI taxonomy): Eukaryota > Metazoa > Arthropoda > Insecta > Trichoptera > Odontoceridae > Odontocerum > Odontocerum albicorne. The sequence continues at coordinate 39,147,682 of OX463854.1, read as the reverse complement.
AAATTACTTATTATTTTACACTCTACAGGGAGGTAAACGCAAAAAAAAATAAGTTTTAAAACTAAATATTAACTGAGATAAAAAATAAAATGTAAACTACTGTTTTTTTTTGCCAAAAAATGCTTAGGATTTTTCGCACATTTTATGCAAAATATGCTGGGATTAAAAGGGTTAAATATATTTTCTGAGGTGTATTACCGCGCGGTAACGCACTAGACTTCCGTGAGAAAGGTCACCGGTTCAAACCCCGCGCTGTGCTACAACCCCCGAATGAAACAGGCATTCTTCTCCGACTAGTATCCGGGGGTGTAAGGATATCTATGACTTCGGTCATATATATTATTTCAAAAAAGAGATTTAACATGCCGGTATGCTCCGATCATCTCACTTCGGTGTACCATCGAATCCAGTGCAACTGTGTGGTACTGGAGATTACTGGTGGGCAATACTCACTCACATGAAAAACTTTTAGGAGTGTTTTTCCTTTAAGTGAGAGAGCCGTTGGACACCAGCAAACTCACCGGTCACACCGCTGTACTGGGGATCCGATGGCACACCGAAGTGAGACGATCGGAGCACATCGGCATGTTTTCTTTTTCTCTTTTTTTTTTTAAATAATAGATATTACGAAAGTCATAGGTATTCTTGTACCCTCGAATACTCTCTCCGTGGTTGCAGTCCTAAGACTGGTTTGCAGCAATTTCAACTCTTCTCCTCCATTCCCCCCTGTCCTGTGCGGCTCTTTTTAAATCTGTATATGTTGAGCAGCGCACGTCCACCAACAGGTCCTTCAGGTACTCTCGGCGTGGGCGTCCCCTAGAGTTTGTCCCCTCGGTCATACCCTCCATTATGGCATGCAAGAGGCCCTCTTGTCGTATTATATGACCGATCCATCTTGCACGCCTTTCGGACAGGATCCTGAGCAGGTGCCTTCCTCCTTCGATTCGTTGGAGAACCTCTTCATTTGTGATGCGGTCTCTCCAGGAAATTCCTAATAGTCTTCTATAGGACCACATCTCAAAAGCCTCTAGTCTTCGTCTATCTCTTTCGGATAGGCACCATGTCTCGCAGCCGTACATCAAGATACTCCATACATAGGTCTTGATGAGGAGTATTCTCAGTTTTAGGTCTATATTATTTGATTCTATTATTTTCGACCTTTTATTAAATGCAAGTCTAGCCTGATGTATACGGCTGTCGACCTCGCTCTTGGACCGACCGTCCCATGTTATTTTGCTCCCGAGGTAGACAAACTCCTTGGTGTTCTTTAGTGGTTTACCCGACATCACTATTCTCATCTGGTGTTGCGCTCGGAATACTAGGCGGAAAAAAATACTGTCATTCAAGGTGAGCAGCACAGCGCGGGGGTCGAACCAGCGACATTCCGCACGAAAGTCAAATGCGTTACCGCGCGACCATACACCTCGTAATATTAAAAATACCGCAATGTAAATTCAACTGTCCCGCATAAAAGTCTCAACTCAGGAAGACAATAATGGTGAAAAGAAAAATATGGAATCGAGAAAGAAAATAACACGTTCCATTATTTTCACCGCGTTCATTTATAAAATTATACCATTTTACGGCGTCGTCGTGAAGTCTGCATTGTACACGGTAAGTAAACGTTTCCTCCTGAAAAATCCGATCTCGGCGTCATGGCGTTGTTCATGCGCCGGCCGAGAGCGGCGTCCCGGTCGCCCCCCTAGCGGCCAAATTCTACGTCACGACACTTGCGGGGTAAACATACATTGCCGTCTGACGTTTGCCTGAATTCGGTCCAAATACAACCTTAAAAATCGTGTCCTCGACCTCAAATACTCTCATATTCTTATAAAATCAATTAATTTCAATAATTGCTCAAAAGACATATAAAAATTAAACATATGTTACAATTTTTATCTTAATTCTCTCACACTGAAGCGAAATATTGTGTTTTCGTTTTGAATATCGGTCAGTGTTTTTTTCGTTACAGATGTACTATATAGTCGCCAATTGTGTGAGATATCGCTATTATATTGGGTCGTGTTGAGTGAATTTACTTTTATTGCCTTTTCGTGAATTCACTTATTGTGTATTTTTAAATTATGTGTTTAAACCTGGATGCAATTTTTTGCATCTATTTCGTTTTTTTTATTGTGGTATAAAAATATTGATAACTTTGCTAAACGCACGTGAATAAGTGATAAATGTTTTATTAAATTACTAGTGTTAAAATGTATCACTTTCATGTTTTACATGTTAAAAAAAATAATGGTGGTAAAAGTATGGTGATGTGAAAAAAGGGTCCTTCAATGTTGTTAATGTGGGTTTTTTGTTATGAAATTGTTTGTTTTTCATAATACTTCGTTTGGATGCCACTAATATTTGTATATATTAATAATAATTTATTTTAAGTGTGCTCTAGTATTATTTTTTTTTTGTTTTTAACCGTTTGTTTGTTTTTTTTTTTAATATTTAATTGGATTTATTTAATTTGTCTCGTATAAAAGTGTCTTCTTGATTTTAAGTCGATTTTTAGTGCACAAACTGTTTCTTTTATTTAGATATTTTATTTTTACCATCACTTGAAAAATTGTAAAAAAATGTTCATCGACTTTATGTTCCTAAATTATATTGTATATGATTTATAAATTAATATTTCAGTTTAAATTCAGCCTAATCCGTGAAATAACCTAAGCAAACCAATCAATATTTAGAATAAATCAATATTTCAGTTTAAATTCAGCCAAATCCGTGAAATAACCTAAACAAAACCAATCAATATTTCAGTTTAAATTCAGCCATATCCGTGAAATAACCTAAACAAACCAATCAATATTTAGAATAAATCAATATTTCAGTTTAAATTCAGCCAAATCCGTGAAATAACCTAAGCAAACCAATCAATATTTAGAATAAATCAATATTTCAGTTTAAATTCAGCCAAATCCGTGAAATAACCTAAACAAAACCAATCAATATTTCAGTTTAAATTCAGCCAAATCTGTGAAATGACCTAAACAAACCAATCAATATTTAGAATAAATCAATATTTCAGTTTAAATTCAGCCAAATCCGTGAAATGACCTAAACAAACCAATCAATATTTAGAATAAATCAATATTTCAGTTTAAATTCAGCCAAATCCGTAAAACAACCTAAACAAACCAATCAATATTTCAGTTTAAATTCAGCCAAGTCCGTGAAATAACCTAAACAAACCTATCAATATTTAGAATAAATCTACAACGAACATATTTTTATCATTTTGGAAAATCTTGAAATAGTAGAACAAAGCGTTGTAAAGGAGTATACGGGAACTTGTCCCGATTTTGAAATCGATTTTCAGCGATGTTTCAGCACAGCTGTTGCATTGCCCCCGAGCAATGCACTCTGGCGGCAAAATGTTCAACCTACATTAGATATTTATAGAATATTTCCCTTTTCTGCAAAAATTCTTTATTTCATTATTTTATCGTTATTTGTTAATAACTCGCCATATATTGGTGTCACCGTATTCTGAACTCAATATTACAAGGCATAATTGATTTGTATTAATCTATCTTTAAATTGTATCTTTAAGGAATATTATTATTAAATTCATAATTTATTTGTATTAATCTATCTTTAAATTGTATCTTTAAGGAATATTATTATTAAATTCATAACGTCTCTTGTCAGTGCTGTTCGCCTGATACTCGCAAGATGCTACTTAAAATGTTTCAAACTGTGTCCAACCAATTTTTTTCAGAATTTTTCAGAATTAGAAAATGTGTATATTTTTATTTCAACATTACTTGTATAAATATTTAGTTTTCAATAAAGATTCAAATTTAACGTATTCGTATAAAGCAAAAATAAAATACGAATATTAGTTTGTACTCGTATTTAATACATACTATGTATCCAATGGTGTTACTCAGTCTTACTTGGGAGGACGTAGAGCTCCAGGCTGTGGACCGACTTACCAACCTGGATAAAGCCGTTTTATAGCATCCCTATGTTCCTGATAGAACTTCAGGATCATGATTCAATGCTTGATCCAGTATTTTTTACATGTAGTTTTATTTTAAGTTCCCATTTTATTATATCGGTCGTTATTAATGTATGATACAAAATCCTTAAGTGTATTTATGCATACAATCCAATCACTCAATATCCCTTTCGGGATAGTCAGAGGACAGAGCGCCAGACTTTTCTATCTCGCCACACATCCTTCGCCTCTTTTACATCCATACTTCTACGATTTTTCAGAAATTCTACGTTTCCAACTTTTCTTTCCTTAGTTTTCCTCTCATACGCCTTCCACTTACACTTGCACTGTAAATTTGTATTTCTTCATTAATTCGTTCTATATACCCAAACTGTCTCAGAGTCCTCTTCTGCACTTAACATTAAACTCACATCCATCCCTAATCACTTAATTCCGTATTCTGTCACGCGTTGCCATCCCCATATATCACTATTCAAATTTGCAACATTTAGTTCACCTGTAAGATGAACATTTCACCTGTAAAACTCTAATAACCATTGTAATTCGTTTATAACACTTTTTTGTAACGGTGTAACCCTACCGGTTTCAAGGTTTCTGCTGCATCATCAGGGGAGCACAAATAAGAGTCCTCCATAATGTTTAACTTTAAATAATATACTCTAATAACCACTTGTAACCTTTTAGAGAATGTCCAACACGTACATTACCTAGATAGAGGACAGATTACCATACTTTCATCTTACGACATACTTCCTTCGCCTCCTTCGTATTCATACATCTTATCATGCAGTTCTTTATGTTTATCTCTCTTTTAACATCTTACAAAATTGCAATACTTGGTTACAAAATTGCAATACTTACACTTTTCTCGGCCGTCTTTTACTATGATTCCCACTTAAACTTTCGTCACCCTACTTGAAACATCAGTTTTTATCTCACATTCATCCTTAATAATTACATTTCTTATTCTGTTATATATCGACCCACCACATATTTTTCTCAGTCCACGCATATCTACTGCATTTGCCCAGTTTGCCTTATTTTCCACATCCATGTTTTTACCGAAGATTATCAATCAGAAACGTAATCAATGGGGTACTTAAAGACATAACGAATGTTTATGAAAGTGAAATTTTATTTATAATCCATAAAACACCATCATTTCATGGCACAAAAACAAATTTATGTCTATTTATTTCACATTTCACTGTAAAATAATCTTGCTGGCTTATTGCCAGGTGGAAATCTCTTCAGAATAACCAGAGAAAGTAAATATTTTGAAATAAAGATAAGCGCAAAAAGATATTCATATGTTTATTATGCGTTCAGTTCAGGTCGACCCCTTCACCACCCACGGTGTTATAGAGGACAAAATAAGTCCCCATCTAAGGCGATCCACACTAGAAGATCGATTTTTAATGAGCCCGACATCACGTAATGACGAAGAAGGAACTGTCTGAATGAATTCCTACGATGGTGATACACCACTGTATTAGCGATGAAGTATATTAGCGATGACAGACTTAAGATCTGACGAAATATTATATTAGCGATGACAGACCTAAGGTCCGGCACAACGGAAGAAGAAGAATTACTCACATCGCAATAAATATACTTATAAAGCGGTTTAAGTCATGTAGTTCAGACAGCCTAGTAGAGGTCAGTACTTTCACAGAAACTTCAAACTATCCTCTGACGTTAGTAGATCGAAATATCCAATCGGTCCGAAGACGAACTGATGTAAGACTGAGTGCAGATCCCTTGAGAAATTATTGACTATTATCATCGCAGTACTACAAAATATGATCTGACGATTGATTGATCCAGATGGCCGCAAAAACTTCAACAGGGTAAAGGGACAAGACTGAAGCAAAAAAGTATGGCATTAAAGCTCCCATGGCCAGAGTGAATTATGCGTAGTCTAAAAGCTCGGATGCACCGACGGGAAGCCGAGACTTTTTACTATATGTATAAAATTTATGAACAAATAAAAACAAACAATAAAAGTGAGATACCATTAATCGATAGAAGAAGGAAGGGATGGTGAAGAGGAAATGCAAATCAGGAAAGAAACACGTAACATTACTGACTTCAAATTATGACGGAGCGAGCCTAACATTAGTTGATATCTAATTCCAGAGTCTCACCACGTGAGCAGTTAAGGACGATCTAAGGAAAAATGAGAATGTTGAACTAGGAAACCAATACACAATTATGCTTGAGCGTAGTGCAAATCCATGGTCGAAAATACTCGAGGGAGATTACAGGGAGCGGCCGAAGAGTTTGTTATACTCGTATAAAAGTGTCTATGCGTGAGTTTTTCGTCTTTTTTTAGACTCGACCAATTGATTGCTTTCTGGTGATAATTGAAATGTTCTTACTTTCTCAGGTCAAATCTTCGACAAACATTTTGAAGACGCTGTAATTTGTTCCCCCACTTGATCAGCATTCAAATATTCATTTTTGAACAACTCAATCGTGAAAGGTTATAAAATTTTCCTCGGTCTATAGTATCTCTTATACCCATACCTTGCGGTTCTGGCTTGTATACATCAGTATTTTTTTTTAAACCTTTAAGTAATACCTGTAATCGGTATTATCCAGAAAGTAAGTGTACTGAGGCTCTCACGACCGGATGGATTTTATTTTCGACATGTTGGCTACACTTCCGTGTAGCCTGACCCTTCCCTTCCGCAACGAGACCGGTTCGAGGTCAGTACGTTGAGAAGTGTCGGCGCGACAACACGTTTCGTGAAAAATGTCAAACCGGGACTTGGGAGATTGGCCAAGTGCGAAATGTTGTAAAAAGGCAAGAGTTTTTGAGGCGCTGCAAACTCCATGGAGATGAATTTCTCCGCTCCATCGTTACTGGAGATGAAACTTGAGTTGCACACTACACGCCTGAAACCAAAAGGCAGTCTCAACAGTGGCGTCACACCTCTTCACCCTCCGCCAAAAAGTTCAAAACCACAATTTCAGCCTAGAAAATCATGGCATCCGTGTTTTGGGACTGTCAAGGCATAATTTTAATTGAATATATGCCTCATGGGGAAACCATCAACTCTGCAAGATACTGTGAGACCCTAAAAAAATTGCGGAAGGCGATTCAGAACAAGAGGAGAGGCATGCTGACAAAGGGAGTCTGCCTGCTGCACGACAATGCAAGACCACACACGGCCAACGCCACGAAGGAACTGCTCGCCTCGTTTAAATGGGATGTCCTGAACCATCCCGCGCATTCCCCTGACCTAGCACCTTCAGATTACTATCTCTTTACCTCCCTGAAGCTGCACATGGGTGGAAAAAGGTTTTCAACCGACGAGGAGGTAAAGGAGGAGGTGGAGAAGTGGACGGAGGGGTTGGCGGGAAACTACTTCGAGGAAGGCATCAAAAAGTTAATACCCCGCTTCACCACCTGCATTGAGAGGAATGGCGACTATGTCGAAAAATAGCTTACATATGTACTACGGTAACCACGTAATTATTTGTTTAAATAAAAAAAATTGTAACCTACAAAAATTCAGTACACTTAGTTTCTGGATATGCCTCGTATATAAGTGGAAAGGATTTGTGTGAGCTCGTGAGTGTGGGTTTCTTCTTGTTGTTTTAATTTTGGTTGTTTTTGTATTTGTGTTTCTGTGTATTTTTTGTTTTAATTTTAATTTTTATTCTTATGATTGTGTGCGGTATAGTGTGGGATGAATATTTTTGGTCTTTCTGGAGTGATGATGTGTAAGGTGTTGAATTTCGCAAGATGTTTCCAGTTGTAGTTGAGTGTCACTGTTTGTCAGGTTGATGAGAGCGTGCAACGGGGTTTTTGTTTTTGTGTAATCAAAAATCGGAAAGAAGTATCGATTTATTTGTTCATGCTAAATATCCTCAGTGAGATACAGGCAAAAGCCTAGTTTACTGGGGATACGACAAATGAAAGGCAACAAACCCAGATCCATTAAAATTGTATGTCCAAATCAAATTACCTGTTGTTTTTTCGCAAATTGTATATATTTCTTGTCTTGTGTAATAATAAATAAATAAATATACAACCAGGAAACAGTGTCTGGTATAAGGTTATTTAGTTCTTGCAGTTGTCCATGGTATGGATATCTCCATTCTCACAGAAAGGCGACTCTGCTAGGCCTTACTTGTGTATATCATGCGCAGGACGACCCACTTCGTATCTAATCCAATTCAGAGTACACCACTCCTTCCAAAACAGGATAAACCCAGGCAACTTCGCCGTCGTTGCTTCCATTGAAAATAGTTCGTGTCTTAAACGTATTAACTTACATTCTACTAGACATATCAATGTATTATTTTTTCTTGATACCAAAAGACACTAACGATCGTTATTCCCGAAACACTGTCTCTTGGCAACGTTACAAGAACTCTTTCTCTTTGTTTTCTCGATGTATTATTGTATCAGACTTAAAAACAAGGCCCAGAACAACAGACTTCCGATAGGAATACGGTTTACACGTATGTCAACCAAAAATATTTGGATCAGTGAAATTACTTTGTATTATTGTATTACACTTTTGTTATATACGAGTATATCACTTTACTTGTAATACTAACGGGTTTATTGCCATGTGACAATATCTTCCAACTAACCAAAAATCTATTTCAACAAACATTAAATGAAAACCATATTGAGACCCTTTGAAAAAAAGGTGAATGCCGTCGGGAATCGAAATCGTTAACAACTAGTCTATGAAAATATTTCATATTTTCTTTTTTTTTAAAGAACTTTAATAAATAGACAAACAAATATGTTTTTTAAACTTATTTGTTTTTATTAACATGCGTAGATAGATGGGAGGAAATATCCAATTTTAATTATCATTTTCAATTCTTACTTATTTTTCTTGCAATATTTTTATTCTGTTAATAAAATTGTGTTCAAACTCCTAATTAAAGCGATCTTGAGTTAAATCTGCTTTCTAAACGGCGCTATATAAATAGTCATATTATTATTATTATTGCAATATGATTATCTAGCAAGTGTATGACATTCTCAAAGACCCACTAGAGTGCAAAAACCAAGTGTATGACATTGTCCAAAGACCCACTAGATTGCAGAATTTCAGTACGCGACGAGCCAATTGAACAGGCAACCCAGTTCACATATCTTGGCAGTGAACTGCTCAGCTCTCATGAGCTCCCCAGAGAAGTAAGGCCTCAGGTAGACAAAGCTGCAGTTGTGGCGGGCTGCCTGAGAGATGTCATATGGAGGAATAAAGATATGAGAATGGACGCATTTATAAGACCTGTGTGTGACCTATCCTCACATGTGGCATCGAAGCGAGGGCGAACACTGTCAGGACAAAAAGTATGCTAAGGACAACGGAAATGAGAACTCTGCGCGCTATTTCTGGGAAGACTTTGCGTGATCGTGTAAGGAACACCACAATCCGAGAGGTATGTGAGGTCCAAGATGTGGTCAGATGGGGACGACAGCGTCGACGATACTGGTACCAACATGTACAGGGAATGAATTCCACAAGAATTCCATACATAGCTCTGCACGGGGTGCCAGATGGACGGCGTCCGCCAGGGAGACCCCCGAAACGATGGAGAGATAGCTGGAGCTCAGCATCACAGGAGGACAATCCTGCAGTAACAGACTCTTGAGAGTCTACAGAAAGTTTAAGAAGAAGAAGATTATTATTATTATTAGCAGTGAAGAAGATTTATCTTTAAAATGAGCAATGAAAGAGAATGTTTCACATTGCTCGACTCCAATATCCTCTTAATGAAACAATAATTTACTCCAGGATTATTTATCTGGGATAAATTTAATAAACACGAGAACGAATTTATGGGGGAAAGGTGGTTATTCTCACAAACATGTTTTGACTGCGGTTTCCCGCTTTCTTTGAATAATCAACAAAATTGTTTTCCCGCTTAACTAACAGCAAACGCGTTTCTTTTGTCTGTAGTTGACGTTTCATGTTTCGAATTCGAGTTTGCCAAAGTATTCATTTGATCAAGTTATATTAACCGCCGTGATTTAACCGTTATATTAACCGACGAAAATTTGATCAAGTTATATTAACCGACAAAAGTAAACGCGACATATGGGTGAATAATGAAAGATTGGATCAAGTTGAGGAATTATATTATTTGGGTAGTATGTTCTCAGATGATAGAAGAGTTAAAAGAGGAAATGAATTTCGGGTAGCGATTGGAAGCAAAGTCAATGAGGCACTTAAACATATCAAGATATGCTAAAATGAGAGTTCCCAATAATATTTTGGTGCTAACTTTGAAGTATGGGAGTGAAACGTGGACTTGGAAAAAAAACTGAATAAATGCTGTAGCAATGCGTGCATAGAGAAAATACACAGAGTGACAATGTATGACAGAATACGGAATGAAGTGATACGAAATTAATGTGAGTCAGATAAATTGTAGAAGTTGTATGGATGTGGAAGAGGCGAAGGATGTGTGTTGGGATAGGAAAATCTGGTGCTTTTTTCTCTCTGCCTACCCCGACAGGGAGATGGCGTGATGGTATGTATGAATGTACGTATATCAACAGATTTTTTTTTCATATTTCATTACCTTGATTCCCCTTGGTACCTAGATTATTTAAAAAGGGTCACTGTGTTGTTTTCACTTAACGGATTTTTTAAATACCTTTCCGGTTGATTGGAAATGATTGCCATGGCAATACACCTGCCAGATCATACTGTAACATAATGGCAACGAAAATGTTTAATATTATACAATACGTCAAGTATTCAAAATTACGAAAAGAAAAAAAAATGTTCTGAAGAGATGATAAAAAAAAACAAGTATCTGGTATTGAAACAACCCATCATCAATATCTAGAGATGGCAGAATGGATAAGAAAGAAAAATATAATTGGAAATAAAGATTTGCACACTTGGTCACTGAAGAGAGAAATATTGTTTATAAGTCGCTATGTGAAACACCCTTAACTAGGGTGTGAGTCTTATGTTTGTTGGTAATTTCATTTACAGAAAAAGATGACTTAAAAATGAATATTAGTGAACTAGCTCATACAATAGGTAATGTTTTTAACCCTTGCCTTACTGTGCTAAAAAATTCCGCCAGCCGCGGTGCTGGACGCTTAGCGTCCAGTGAAAAATGTATATTTTAAATTAAAATTATGCAAAATCTGCTAGATTATTTTTTGTAATTAGCTATAAAAATTATTTATTATGTATTAAAACGTCGAATAATCAAATAAAATATAAGTCTTGGTCACTCACTATCCATCACAGGGTGGCAAGAAACATTCTTCCCTTTCGCTTTCTCCGTCTTCTGGTTTAAAAATCTTATTTAAGTTTCTCATCCATGATTCTGCTTCAGGATTAGCCCAATGAATCTTCTCCAATCTTTTTTAAAAAAATCTGTGTACTAAATCGAATATTTTCAGACTGGATGACAGGTGTCTTACCAAAGAGGCTACGACGGACTTTGTCAATTTAAAAAAAATATGTTATTCTCAAAAAGAGAATAAGTATGCTTAATGCATTTAAAAACCAATGGAAATACATACATACCATCACGCCATTTCCCTGTTGTGATAGGCAGAGAGGACAGAGCGTCATACTTTTATATCTCCACATACATCTTTCGCCTCTTCTACCCCTATACAACTCCTACGCCCTTTCTGACATTTTACTTTTTCTTCTTTCATAATATCATTTACATGATCTAACCATACTTCCCTTCGTCTTCCATTACCACGCCTTCCACTCACGTTTTTTTTTCTGTATATTCGTTTTGTTAGTCTTTCTTCATTTATTCGTTTTACATGTCCAAACCATCGCAGAGGACTCTCCATCTTACTTAACACATGAGTCTTAATTTGATATTCATCCTTAATCACTCAATTACGTTATCTGTCATATATTGTCATCTGTATTATTATCATTGCATAGAACTTCTACAGCGTTTATTTGTTTCACTCCCATCTATGAAAGCTAGCACCAAAATAAGTTTATACTTGGCCTATTTATATGGGCATATTTTTATAATGTCAGATTCCAGGATATATGTTTTTTTAGTGCCCCTTTGAATTTGTTTCCTATCGCTTCACTTCATTCGATATCTCTCGTAACTCTTCTATCATCTGAGAAATACTTCTCAAATAGCTGAATTCCTCAACTTGCTCCTATATAAAAAGTCCATTCTTTTAAACCGGAGCAAGAGCAAATGGAAGTAAACAAGAAACCAGTCGATAATTATTGTTTTTATAAGTATATTCTCCATACGTCGATTTTTGAATTCATGGTTCAGCAGATTATTGCAGAGTTCAACGAATACGGAGGATTTTGAAATAAATAAATCAAGACTTTTCTGTATTCTCGAACTTTGCAGAGAAAAGTCTTTGAGTAATAGAGAATAAAGAGTGTAAACACCAACAGATATTTCCAAGTTGATTACCTAAGTTAAGTATGTCCTTCTCGCAAAACTAAACTTTTATGATGAAGCAACCTTTGAAGACGAGCAAACATTGATGGTGTCCGTCAAACTTTTAATTAATTAATTTTCTACTTTTTCGCTCCACCTGTGACGATGTCAACGGAGACCCTTGCTGAGAAGGGTGAAATGAAAGAAGGGTGAGAAACTTGGATAAGTTGAAAATTACTTCGCTTCATTGTGAAGTAAATAAAAGAGTATAGAGCTTTATGTGTAAAATCTTGCACTGGTGGTATGCGACACGTGCTTGATATTGAGTATCAAGGTGACTCTTAAATTCACACTTTTCCATAAATGTTACTTTGAAACATGTGCGCTCATGGAGATTTATTCGAAATAATTAATGAATATGGAATATAAATAGGCTATGGCTTGAAGGCATTAAAAAATATTCTTAAGTTCACAATTTTCAGTTATGTTACATTGAAACTTATACGCCCTTGACAATGTTACCGATATAAATAATAAATTAGGAATATAGACTGGCGATGGATTGAAGACATTAAAAAATATTTTAAAGTTCACAGTTTTTCAGTTATGTTACATTGAAACATATGCGCCCTTGAAGTTGTAACCGATATAAATAATAAATTAGGAATATTGACAGGCAATGGCTTGAAGGCATTAAAAAAGATTTTAAAGTTCACAGTTTTCCAGTTATGTTACATTGAAACATATGCGCCCTTGAAATTGTTTCCGATATAAATAATAAATTAGGAATATTGACAGGCGATGGATTGAAGGCATTAAATATGATTTTAAAGTTCACAGTTTTTCAGTTGTTACATTGAAACATATGCGCCCTTGAAATTGTTACCGATATAAATAATAAATTAGGAATATTGACATGCAATGGATTGCAGGCATTAAATAAGTTTTTAAAGTTCACAGTTTTCCAGTTATGTTACATTGAAACATATGCGCCATTGAAGTTGTAACCGATATAAATAATAAATTAGGAATATTGACAGGCAATGACTTAAAAATATTAAAGAGGATTCGAAGTTCACTCTATCTCATATATGTCACATTGAAACGCATGCGCCTTTGGAGTTGTATGCGAGAAAAAAAAATATAAATTTAGGCAAGCTGATGGTATAGAAACATCGAAGAGGATTTTTAAGTTCACTCTATTTCAGATATTTCATATTGAAATGTACTCGTATGCTTCCTTAGCGTTGTATCCGAAATACTCGTAAATAATGAATTAGAAATATAGGCAGGCTGATATTAAAAAGGCATTTATAAGGATTCTGCAGTTCACTCTATTTCAGATACATATTTTACACTAAAACATGTCAGCCCTTGGAGACGTAGCGAATTAGGAATATTCACAGGCAACGGCGTGTAGATATCAAAAAGGACTCATAAGGTCACACTTTTTCAAATATATTATATTGAAACGTAGGCTCCCTTAGAGTTGTAGCCGAAATGTACAATGAATTAAGAATATTGACAGGCTTGAAGATTAAAGAGCATTCATAAGTTCACTCTATTTCAGATATGTTACATTGAAACGTTTGCGCCCTTAGAGTTGTACTCGAAATAAATAAGGAATTAGAAATCTTCGTAGACTGATGGTATAGAAGTAGGTAGACTGATGGTATAGAGTAGGTAGACTGATGGTATGGAGTAGGTAGACTGATGGTATAGAGTAAATGTAAGAATAGGGGTACCCAACCAATCGATCGCGACATTATTTTAAGTAGATTTTTATCTTTTCTTTCATTACGTATGCCAAAAAATATATAAATTTGATAAATAAAGAAGTATTTAAAATTAGATGTTTTATTATATAATGGTAGATCGCGACGTCGTCTTTTAATAAAGGCGACTTGCGTACACCAAAAGTTGAGCATCCCTGGTATGGAGTCAAGATAATTCTGATACTATTTCAGAGATATTCTTTAGTCACTACACTGCGCCAGAAAAAGAAAAATAAATACGTTAACGAATAATTATTTTCTTTTTGGATATTTACGAGTATATTAAAAATGTGTAAATTTACTTATTAATATAAATAACGTAATATAAACAAAACATTAAGGACAATACTTTGCCTCTGGAGTTGAGTAACCCTGCATCAACATGTAGGAAGGTTTTAATTCTGCAAAGCAACTTGTATCTCGTTCTACTAATGAGGCCATGTGTTTTCTTTATTTCAATATCTATCCATAAAATCCCCACAAAATTCTCAAAAAATACAATATTTGTTCTATATATGCGTTATTCCACTAAAAACAAATCTGAGTTATTTACCTCTATAAAATAATTCTTCGACAATTACGTAAGTCTGCTTGGTGAAGTTTGGTATTTTTTTGTGGTATACATACATAACATATATTGAACTTAAATATACATATAATTATTAAATAATTTTAAAACAATGACTGTAATTTATTATTACTACTGCTTTTTGTATCTTCATGTTAGTTTAAGATAAAGTTGTATTATTTATCAATCATTTTAAATACTTTATAACCTGTCACATGTTCATTTTTATATAAAGACACTGTTGTGTCGTTAATTAAATAAATAAATAAATATTTTAGAGCTCACAGATAAATTATTAAGTTTAACAGTCCTTTTAATAAGGACACAGGAAAGATTTACATACTTCACCTGTGTAGTCTTTTGAAATAATAATACAATGCCTGTGAATATTTATTCTTTTTCCCAAAAGTATAAAACTTTTTAGAAATATGACAGCGAGGATGAATTTATAATGGTCTTAATAAATTGACTGGAGCCTGACGACATAACTGAAGAGGTCCCAAGGGATCCTCACGGGCTATACTCTGACATTTATCCTGAAATTTATTTGAATTTAAAATGGTTCCATTATTTGAAAAAATTCCGCGTAAGGGTGGTAACTTTCAGATTATTACAATATTGTTTTTTTTATTTTGCACTTTCGTTATCTTCTCTTCTTCTTAAACTTTCCATAGACTCAAGAGTCTATTACTGCAGGATTGTCCTCCTGTGATGCTGAGCTCCAGCTATCTCTCCATCGTTTCGGGGGTCTCCCTGGTGGACGCCGTTTATCCGGCACCCCATGCAGAGCTATGTATGGAATTCTTGTGGAATTCATTCTCTGTACATGTTGGTACCAGTATCGTCGACGCTGTCGTCCCCATCTGACCACATCTTGGACCTCACAGACCTCTCGGATTGTGGTGTTCCTTACACGATCACTTTCGTTATATACAGTGTAAACCTGGCGAGTTAATTACCATATTGCAATCTCTTTCAATCAACGAGAAAGTTGTTATAAAGATCTAAAGTGAAAACTAGACTGGAAACATTTTTAAAAGAAAATCTTTGACATTTAACATATACAAAACGTTTTCCTTATTATTTATTATGATTATTAGATTATTTTTTATGCTATATTCATAAACTGAGTTATTAAGAGCATCAACGTTCGCACATGGAACGACCTTTTTGAATGATATCTTCCATATCTCTGTGGATAAATTGAGGATATAGCTACTTAACCTGTAAGCGAGTATGAACGCACGGGTGTGTGTGAACCTTACTTATCTCAGGTTAGTACGAACGCACCGGTGCGTTTCGCATTAACATCCAAGAAGAGTATAGATTAATTGTATTGATATCTATGTATAATTTGTCATAACAAATTCCAATTCGCAAGACAATTTTCGTTTTTACTGATTTAAAATAATAAAATGAAATAATATTTCGTATTATGTATATTTTTACATATATATGTATCATAATTCTTATTTATTTATTTAACACTTTTATTGCAAATATAATCTGGTGAACTTATTGCTAGGCGGCAATCTCTTCCAACCAACCAGAGAAAATAAGCAAGTTACATGGTCACATAAATCATTCAAATGACTATCCATCCCCACGAAATCCATAAACACATACGTGAGCATATGTCCACGAACCCCACAAAGACGGACAATCACCCGAACATTATTTTTCATATAAAGTGAGATATCATCAATCAAAAGGAAAGAAAGGGATGGTGGAGAGGAAAGAAAAGAAAAATCAGGAATGAAACACGTTATTTTACTGACTAGAAATTGAGAGTGGTTTCAGTCGCTTCTTAAAACATGCCAAGGACGGAGCGAGTCTTATATTGGTTTGTAACTGATTCCAGAGTCTCACTGCATGGACAGTAAAAGACGACGTAAAGAAAAAGAGGAGTGGTGATTTGGAAAGGACAATAGACAATCTATGTTTGAGCGTAGCGCTAATTCATGATTGGAAAGACGCTGAAAATTTTCGACGAGATAAGAGGAGGCGGCGGGACAGTTAAGGACATTATACAATAGAAACAGTATGTGAATTTGGTGTATATTTCTAACATTCAACCAGTTCAACGCCTTCTTCATTCTTCAACCTCATATTAAAAAAATGTGTAAAAAATATATCTAGAAACTCAATCCCTGTGTACATGTTGCTCTTATACGAGTATATGTTAACTTACAGGTTAATAAAATTTATAGACATATAACTTACAGGTTAATAAAATTTATAGGCATAGCTGGGCCACTTCACAGGAAAACACGTGAATCATATCCAGTTATTATTTTTAGAATATTTAGAAACTCAATATCTGTGTACATGTTGCTCTTATATATGTTAACTTACAGGTTAATAAAATTTATAGGCATATAGCTTACAGGTTAATAAAATGTATAGGCATAGCTGGGCCACTTCACAGGAAAACACGTGAATCATATCCAGTTATTATTTTAAGACTTGTAACCATTTAATTTTACTAAACATTTTATTTGATGTCATTCGGTTAAACGTGTGTCAAATGTAAAATAAAATTAAAAATATTTTTAATTGCCACTAAATCTTAAAAGATTTCTTGATCTAAATATAGATATACTATATTCCAGAAACGTGCCAAAAAACACAATGAAAAGTCCGTCTATTTCTGTAAGAATTATCACCGCCTCTAGTCGAGTATTTTGGTCTCACTCTTCCGACAGGGATAGCGTATGTTAATTAATATGCTAAGTTCTTTCATTATTCCCGCTTTGATCTCCAGTTCCAGACGGACCGATTGCCATTCCTGATCGGATATTTTCGGCCGGAGTTATTTCGGTGTTTCTCATTCCTCAACCCCCGGGGGTTGGGGTGAGCGAGCCTGACGGTATGATCTGACTAAATTAGTCCCACCCTCTTCTGAATAATTCTCGCATACTCGTCCATACCATCTGAAATGAAAAAGCTTCCGAGCGAATTCTTATCTCATTTTGTGAAAGTTTCGTAGAACCGCCGTGAACAAAAGCTTTCATCATTATCATCTTCGACACTTCTTTTCAGTCTGGATTCCAGAGTTTGCGTTCACCTATCTTGATCTTATTCAAACCACCACAAAGAAACTATAAGCTTTTAAAACATGGTACTATCAAAATATGCTGAGTCTCATGTGTTGGCAAAGTCTGTAATAATAACAACTTGGAACATATTAATAATCTACAATCAAAAGGAGAAAGTTAGAGAGCTTTAGACATAACATACGAGTACAATACGAAGAGAAGAATCCTTCAGTTGATATTGTAATGAAAGTTAGAGAGCTTTAGACATAACATACGAGTACAATACGAAGAGAAGAATCCTTCAGTTGATATTGCAATGAAAGTTAGAGAGCTTTAGACATAACATACGAGTACAATACGAAGAGAAGAATCCTTCAGTTGATATTGCAATGAAAGTTAGAGAGCTTTAGACATAACATACGAGTACAATACGAAGAGAAGAATCCTTCAGTTGATATTGCAATGAAAGTTAGAGAGCTTTAGACATAACATACGAGTACAATACGAAGAGAAGAATCCTTCAGTTGATATTGCAATGAAAGTTAGAGAGCTTTAGACATAACATACGAGTACAATACGAAGAGAAGAATCCTTCAGTTGATATTGCAATGAAAGTTAGAGAGCTTTAGACATAACATACGAGTACAATACGAAGAGAAGAATCCTTCAGTTGATATTGCAATGAAAGTTAGAGAGCTTTAGACATAACATACGAGTACAATACGAAGAGAAGAATCCTTCAGTTGATATTGCAATGAAAGTTAGAGAGCTTTAGACATAACATACGAGTACAATACGAAGAGAAGAATCCTTCAGTTGATATTGCAATGAAAGTTAGAGAGCTTTAGACATAACATACGAGTACAATACGAAGAGAAGAAGCCTTCAGTTGATATTGCAATGAAAAATACAGTTTAGGAAAAGTACCGGAGGAAGATGCATCTCCTACTTGAAGGACTTACGGCAGTGATTTCACTGTGGTACCATATATTTGTTTAAGAGCTACTGCTCAAAAGTCAAGATAGCTATTATAATCGCCATCGTCCGAAGAGGAGAGGAATTTTAAAGAAGATCTAAGTCTTGGACAGCTCGTTGCCAGTTCTTTACTTTTATCACCGATGGAGACTTTATACATCCATATCAATCTTGACCTGCCAGATCATCGACGGCTTTCAGGTTTTATAATAATAAAAGGACAATTTATGTAACGATATTTAGAGAGTAGACTCTCATCAAGGGTGCTCCAATTTAGGACTCGAACACACTATCACTGACGGATTAAAAATATTGCAAAATAAATATATTTAAGTTGAGAAAAAAGATAGGGGAATAGTGGCTGCCTTCTGTTGATGATTCACTTCGGGAGGCTTTTGAAATGTTAACTTTGTAAAATTTCAGTTATATCAACTCGCTTTTATTTCCTTAGCTTTTTTAGCTTGATTAGTAGATCCTAGCTTGATTAGTAGATTTTAGCTTGATTAGTAGATTCCTAGATTCTCGATGATATCCAATAAAATTACCACAGTCTAATTGAAAGTGTTTGCCCTCGCACGCTGTAAACATGCAAAAATCGTCACCTCGCGGTAGCGATTGCAAACAATTACATACTCGTACATGAATCCCGACTGACATATCTAATCAATTTGCGATTAATTTGATCGCAATGTTTACTTAATGTCAACAATTGATCGACACGAAAATGTTAAAATTATTGTATCATGGCTTTATTAGACTCTAACTGTTAATTACAACTGTCAAAAATGAGAAATCCGTATAATATGTTATAATAACATACATTAATACGCTTTTAAGCAGTCTGTTTGACAAGAGCGTGTACGGCTACATTTTTTTCCTGGAAACCGTTAGAGGGTAGATTCAAACGCGAGCAGGTAGCAGGACCCTTCCTCAAAGATGCTTTGAAGAGAAAAACTTTTTTTCGGACGAAGCTTCTTTTTTTCTCCATACCTGGTGTACCCGCACCAATAGACTTATCCAGCGGACTGTTAAACACCCGGTAGAAGTCCACGTCTGGGGATGTTTCTCAAAGCGGGGATTTGGCACTTTGCACATCTTCACAAATTATTTGTATGCTGCCAAATTGGTAAAATGTATCTGAGTGCTTTATTACTATCTGCCCAAAGGTGGTTTATAATAAAACATGAAAATTGGCTACTGCAAGAGGACAATGACCCAAAACATCGGAGTCGTCTTTGTACTGCGTGGAAACAGGAAAATGGCGTTGACGTAATGGATTGGCTGTCGCAGTCACCAGATGCAAATCCCATGGAAAATGTTTGGGAACTCATTAAGTTCAAGCTCCGAAGGAAAAAGATCTGGAACGTCAAGCAGTTATTTCTATAGATTCGACTTATATGGAAGTCTTTGCCCCTAGATTATGCTATAAAATGAGTATAAAGTATGCCCCGGAGATGCTGGGCAATTATTACTAGTGGAGTCGACTGGACAACTTAATAATTAATAATAAAGCATCACGGTTTATATTATATCATGTAGTATGTGTGTATTTTTTTAATGCGTTATTCCAAATAGTTTTTACGGTTTCGCCGTACACGTTCTCGTCAAACAGACTGTATGTTTGTTCCATTTCATTGACTTAACGTTTCGCTCTTATAAAATACCATTTAATTTTTGTATCACAGGTACTATGTTGGTAAGTTTTTTTTTTTTATTTCTCAAGTTTTTCCCTTTTTTGGTTCCTTTTAATAAAACGGTTTGGCGTTTAGTACAGTATCTATGGTAGTAAAATAAGTAGGTTAACCCTTAACTATCATCGCCAGTATCGCACATCCTCATCCCAAATAAATGGAGCAGTCTCTCTCCTCTGCCAGAGATGACTCTGTATCGCCAAGCATCGTAAAAATTAACGATCACATAACACAGTATAAAGGTAACACAGTATAGGAATATACATATTTACTCTCGCCACGAGTTTAACTGCGGTCTGGCAAAGCTAGTTTAGGGGCGAGTTAGCAGAATAGTAGAGTATTACAGTTTAATGAAGTTGTTATTTAATTCTCGAAGTAAATTTGCTTAATTAATTATATTTTACCATTTTTAGCTGATTTTAGTATATTTTTAATGTGTTAGAAATAATACGTTTTTGTTATAGTTAAATTCGATCCTCACACCACCCAAGCTGTTGTGGGGGACAAAATAAATATCTACCTTGATCTAGACTAGAATATCTACATCTTCTTTATTTGTAGTCAGCCCAAGATCATTAAGTGTCGAAGAAAGAACTGCCCAAAAGGGACTCCTCCGGCGGCGATATATTCGGAAATTATTGACTCTCTTTTCATAACAATACCACAAATGTGGTCTGCGGGTTGATCCACATGGTCGCAAAAATTACGACTAGGCGAAGTGACATAATTGAAGCTAAAAGGTTAGCCATTAACCTTTCCTTTGCTGTGCTAAAAAAATCCGCTCGTTCCGGTGGTGTGTATGCAAAACACATGTAAAATGAGCGATTTAAAATCGGAAAAATAAAAATATTCATAGCCAATCGCTTAAATCAATTAAATTTGAAGTCAAAAGTGATTAATAATTTAAATTTAATTGCTGAAAACATGAAAAAAACATCGGCTGACGTTCACAAAACGGGCGAAAAGACCACCTCAGATGTGTATACCTCGAAGGAAGAAACACAACTACACACTGAGATTCTATTTCTTGCGTTCCCATATACCAAAGTAGAGTGAGACGTGAATAGCGTCGCTTCCTCACCCATAGCGGTTTTTTTTTTAGAATAAATATATATACCTATGTACGTCACACACTGGCTCA
Organism: Odontocerum albicorne; assembly: GCA_949825065.1. NCBI lineage: Eukaryota > Metazoa > Arthropoda > Insecta > Trichoptera > Odontoceridae > Odontocerum > Odontocerum albicorne. The sequence continues at coordinate 39,126,136 of OX463854.1, read as the reverse complement.
CATTTGATTATGTTGTTGAATTTATTCCCGATTTTCACAAAATATCTCTGATGTGGTCGATAAGTGTGAATTATTATTAATATTATTTTTTCATTCAATGCGTAAATGTATTACGGAAAAATATCTAAAATCTGAACCCAGTATTTATTATAATAATAGATATTATTTTTTAGAAGCAATGTGTACTAGTTACACATCACAGGACAGGAAGGGTTCAAGATCCCACGGCCAGACAGAAATTGGTTAGCCTAATAGCTGGGAAACACCTGCGCCCTGATGCAAGGAAATTTAAATTGGTAGACGATGCGCCCTAATGCAAGAAAAAAAATCGACAATCCATCTTTGATGACGACCACCGTTGTTGTTAAGTTGACAACTGGACATCTAGGCAGGCTTTAAGAATCATGCGACTAGTCAGCACTGATAAGAGCGTAAACCTATCCTCTAGGCAGGCTTTAAGAATCATGCGACTAATCATCACTGATAAGAGCGTAAACCTATCCTCTAGGCAGGCTTTAAGAATCATGCGACTAGTCATCACTGGTAAGAGCGTAAACCTATCCTCGCGAACTGACCCTTACCGGATAGAATAGTCGCTGCACCACCCTAAAATTCCAGATCCAACGGAACGTGCCCTCGTCAAGGCCAAGAGTGTTTTCGTTGAGCATGTTTTATAAGCCCTTGGCGATAGCCAATAGCATTACAACTAGAACGCAATATCTCAAAATGACATGGCAACACCAAGCACTAATGCCAGTTGTTACATATTTTTGAGATCATCAGTCTCGCATTAATACTAGCTGCATGAAAATGACGCCCGATCGACGCGTCGAAACTAGTTTGGCATGAAAGGGGAATACGCGATAAAAAACCGCAAGTTTTCAGTCAATATGTAAATTCTTGATTTTTCATTACAAGTCACACTGGCAGTGATAATTCGTTCGTTTCGTCTCAAAAAATTGGATTACACTTTATAACCTCTAGCGGATCATTGTGTATGCAAAATTTCTAACATGTTTGAGAATTCAAATACGGGATGTAACCTGCACATTATATCTGATATTTTGAGTAAATTCCTATCTTTGAAATTGAGCCTTGCAGATAGAGCAATTCTCAAAAGGGCCGTAGTAATTCTTCCTGAGGGTTTTGCCAGCTTGTTAAATCCCACTCAGAAACCTTTTAACTTCTGATAATCATATTATGTCACGTTTCTTCTAGATTAAAAAAGATGTTAAAATCTGATTTTCATCTACGGCTTCTATAATATATTTATGGTTGGTTGGAAGTGATTACCACGTGGTAATGAACCCGATATGTTGCACTGTGTACAACACGAAAGTGTAATACATACAATGAATTCACGACGTATACATTATTTTATACATATGTGTTTAATGCAATAAATCACGCGTTTTATTCCAACTTAATACCTCGATTCTATATACTACGAGTATATAGACAACATCCCTAATGCAGAGGTTTTCAAAGTGTGATCGCTCTGATGCGTCACGATTAATTTCCAGATATATTCGAAAATTGTTATTATTCCATATAAAATGGAGAAGTTCGCGTGGATTCAAACCCCTTTCACGAAATCTCAATTCCATGTGAAATGGAGAAGTTCACATGGATTCAAAACCCTTTCACGAAATCGCAATTCCATATAAAATGGAGAAGTTCACATGGATTCAAAACCCTTTCACGAAATCTCAATTCCATATGAAATGGAGAAGTTCACATGGATTCAAAACCCTTTCACGAAATCTCAATTCCATATAAAATGGAGAAGTTCACATGGATTCAAAACCCTTTCACGAAATCTCAATTGCATGTGAAATGGAGAAGTTCACATGGATTCAAAACCCTTTCACGAAATCTCAATTCCATATAAAATGGAGAAGTTCACATGGATTCAAAACCCTTTCACAAAATCTCAATTCCGTATAAAATGGAGAAGTTCACATGGATTCAAAACCCTTTCACGAAATCGCAATTCCATATAAAATGGAGAAGTTCACATGGATTCAAAACCCTTTCACGAAATCTCAATTCCATATATGTTAAAATAAAGTTCACATGGATTCAAACCCCTTTCAGGGTTCATCTCTCTGACTTGACATCGGTAGAGGAAGAGAACCTGTTGAAGCTGTCTTGAGATAGAACATTAAAAACAAAATGTATCGATATGGGACTGGTTGAGTCGTCGTCGTCTGGGCCTCGTAGTCGAGGATCCCCTCGTTACTCCTAACATCAATCTTGACCTGCTGTTCCACGTTGATCATGTGATTTTCTGTCAGAAAACAGCCCGATCCTAGGATTTAGTTGCGCACTCCCTTCCGCACATGTCACAGACGTTTGGATCCTGCTGAGACTGGTTGAGTACTAGATCTTCTTCTTCTCAGTGTCATGTCAGGTCCCCCCAACTTTGAATATCACCTGAGAGTAGGCATATTTGTCCTTGGAAGTCCGAAAAAGATCCCCAACACACCTTATAGCAGTCCAATCACGTATATTGCGGAGCCACGAGATTTGCCTCCTGCCAACACCTTTTCGACCCTCTATTTTGTCTTGGATGATCAAGTGCAGTAATTTGTACTTTGTATTAGATATTAGAGTGTAGCGACCATGCGTGCGGTCACTGAACCCATTGAGGCGACCCTTGGCCGCCCGGTCATCGAACTCGCATTGTAAGTAATGCGAGACAAGCACCGGGCGACCTTCGCCCGCTCGGTCATTGAACTCACTATTAGCGGAGAACGAGACAGCGACATATCTTCCGCGCTGTCCTACAAAACAACGAATACCCTACATGATGACAATAAATATATTGTGAGGCGGAGACGAGACAGCGACATATCTCTTGCTCCGTCTCGCGCACATTCCAAATATTATAAATACCGACGTTTATCAATAAAATACCTCTTTGCATATTCCGATTTCAAACGAGTTTTATTAAACCAACAATCATCCTCATCATCTCTCCATTAAGGAACAGTCGTTCCCAAAAGAGTATTAGATATTGGAAAGGAATTAATATATTATACAATACTTAACAGAGTGTAATATCTTTTTAAATAATCTCTATCCAGTCTTACTTATGGTAGATACATCTTCGGAACGATTGTCTACTCCGATCTAGAGGCGTCAAAGGACAGTTTTGATTTACTGCGAAAGTACTTGCAACTTGCTGGGCTAGGTCTAAAGCCACTTTGTAAGCTCTGCACTACGAGCCACTTTCCTTCTCTCGTGACATCCGACTTTAAATGCGTCGTCGCTGCTATTATTTTCACCTTCGGGTGTGTCGCTGCCGTAGAAGTCTTTTTGGGAAGTCCCTTCTTTGTCACTAAGTGGCTTAGATAATAAATAAATACGATTTCGATCTTCTAGTGTTAGACCACAATGGGTGTGGATTTATTTGGCACTCCATAACAGCGTAGGTGGTGGTTAGTTATAACTGAACTGCTGATTGCTAAAGGTCAACGAATCCTGTTTCTATTTACAACGAATTACTTCTGTAAAGCAGGTATTTCGACGATTGCTGTAATGAACACCAAATATCACTTAAAATTCAACGTGAAACAGGTAATGAGGGTGGTTGTGTCTAGTTCGTAATCTGTATTCGCCCTTCGTACATATAACAAACTCGTTCGATATACTCGTAGTTGAACAAATGGGGCAACAAAAACATATTTTTTAAATTAATTATAATTTTTTATATGTTCTGCCCTTTTTATAGTTATTATTGTTATAAGGTACATTGTACCGTTTATATATAAATTAATAAAACTGAGGAATTTTTGGGTCCATTAATAATCTTGTACAAAATTCAAATATCGATATTAGATCTACGAGAAGCAAGATTTGTAAGGTTAACAAGTTTCAATGATTAGTTGTAATATCAAGATTTTTTAAGGTTAACAAGTTTCAATGATTAGTTGTAATATCAAGATTTTTTAAGGTTAACAAGTTTCAATGATTAGTTGTAATATCAAGATTTTTTAAGGTTAACAAGTTTCAATGATTAGTTGTAATATCAAGATTTTTTAAGGTTAACAAGTTTCAATGATTAGTTGTAATATCAAGATTTTTTTCGTGCATAAGTGGCGAAAGTATATTTCAACTCTTTGCCGCTTCAAGGAGTCATTTTAGTGCCATTTGGTAATCTTAATTCGAAAATTGATTTTTTTGGAGTTTCGCCACTATGATTCTTAACAGGTGATATCATAAACTCCAGCGCTACTAAGGAACGCAAAAATAGTGTTACATAAAACTATGCCTAATTAAGAACTGCAGCGGATCAATCCTGCCGATCGTCTTAGAACTTTGATCTTCCCGCAATCGGAATATTATGTTCGATCTGTCAAGATTATTGTCTGGCTGAAGTACAACAGCTTGCACACAAACCAATAAACGCATAGGCGTCTTCTATCCATAGATGACTGGCAATCATAATCGATCTCGTGGAAATTCCTATCGTATCATTTTTAATATATTACAAGTGACAGATTCACATACTATCTATAATGTATAACTGTCCCGCTGCCCCCTCTGATCTTGCTGAGAATTTTCAGTGTCTTTTCGATCATGGTCTTGCGCTACCCTCAAACAAAAATTGTTTATTGGCCTTTCCAGTTCACCACTCTCCTTTTTTTACGTCGTCCTTTACTGTCCATACAGTGAAACTCTGGAATCAGTTACAAACCAATGTTAAGACTCGCTCCGTCCTTGGCATGCTTTAAGAAGCGACTGAAAACGTCCTTGGCATGCTTTAAAAGGCGACTTAATTTCCAGTCAGTTATATAACGTGTTTCATTCCTGATTTTTCTTTTCCTTTCCTCTCCACCATCTCTTCCTTTTCTTTTGATTGATGATATCTCACTTTATATGAAAAGGAATCTTCGGAAGGTTATCCGTCTTTGTGGAGTTTATAGGCGTGTGCTCACGTATACACGTATGTTCATGGATTTCGTGGGGATGGATAATCATTTGAATGTTTTTTGAGACCATGTAACTTCCTTTATTTACTTTTGTCGGGTTGGTTGGAGGAGATTTCCACATGGCAATCAGCCCGCCAGATTGTATTTGTTATAAAAGTGTTAAATAAATGTGGTTAACAACAGGTCTGGTAAGTTTTTTTTTAAGATTCCGTGAAAAAAATGTATGCACTAAAGGCGCTGTGAAATGAAAAATGTGTACACTAAAGGCGCTGTGAAATGAAAAATGTTTACGGTAAAGGCGGTGTGAAATGAAAATATATATGGAAACCACTGCTCTTACGCATTAGTGACAGAATTTGTAATGGAATTGGCGAGCGGCAAATCCGATGGAAAAGCGGAAAAGATAAAATTATCGAGCACTTTCCTAAAAAGCACCAAAACTCCGAATTCTCACTGCTCTTCAATAATCCGCGTTCTGTGATACTAAAATATTACCCATATACGTGTTTTGGAAGTCAGTGGACTTTATTTTCATGTATGAGAATATTTAACAATAAATTTCTTTGTTATTTCACATTAATCCCCGCTACCAGTGTTTCTACCTCCTAACCCGAGATTTTCTTCAGGTGGAATGATCTCAGTTTGTTATGAGAGCAGGATTTATATCCGACTAGTTTAATGTTTGTATGGACCACTCACATCAAAAGCGTACGTGGTATATTGAAGGAAAGATTTTAATTGTAATTAATTAATTAAAATATTGTATATAAATATTTCTTAGACTTTGACAACATTAATTAACGCAGAGGGAAAATGTTTAAGAACCTCGGGATAGGGGGTGAAACACGTGTAGTGGGGATTAATATAGTTAATGGAATATCAAAGAAATTCAGTATTAAATATTCTAATATAGAAGCCTCAAAGTTAAAGCCGAAACCTTTATATTTTGATATTTATTTATAACTAGTTGCAATCCGTGAAATATTGACGGAAGTAAAACAAATTCTACATTTATGAAAATATATATTCATAAATGTAATTTTTTATATATATATATATATATATATATATATATATATATATATATATATATATATATATATATATATATATATATATATATATATATATATATATATATATATATATATATATATATATATATATATATATATATATATATATATATATATATATATATATATATATATATATATATATATATATATATATATATATATATATATATATATATATATATATATATATATATATATATATATATATATATATATCATTTATACATCGTCCCCTTTTACACCGGTTCAAAAATTGTTAGCTAGGTATTTAAAATTCGTTCATTATCACGGACCCACCGAGTTTCAAATTTTGAATTACTTTCGGAGAGAATCCAAGTATTCCTCTCTCGCTCTCTTGTATTCAAAATTCAATTCTCGTATTCTTTCTTTGGCGACAACCATTGTATGGGTTTTGGCCTATTTATACTATGATATTATTGAAAAAATGTATCTAAAAGTAAAACAATATATTATTTATAGTTAAGGGATTAACATTGTGGAAGTTTAAAGACATTGTAATTTGTTTTATCAAACACTGTTTATTCCACTTTTTTGTAACGGTATAACCCTATCGGTTTCAAGGCTTTCACCTCATCATCAGGGGAACACAAACAAGACTATACCGGTTGGGTTATACCGTTATAGGGTTATACTGATACCAACTAGGGTTATACCGTTACAAAAAAGTGGAATAAACAGTGTTTGATAAAACAAATTACAAAGTAAAACAATGTTATCATTGAATGGAGATTCTTTTCTCGATCTACCTCTTCCGTGCTCTCCGTTTACTTCAGACCTTGTATTGGTTTTGTATTATAATTTCTGAATGTGACCGAACCATCATAAGATTTTTTTCTTGATTCTACTTATAATATTCTTCATCAATAAACAGAGATAATTAATTACTCACCCTTTCTCTAAACCGTTATAAGGACTGACCATCCTTTCGGCTTCTCTCGACAGACAAACATAATTTCATTTGAAAATCAAACACCAAACTTAAAAACCAATCACCTCTCTACATACTTGCTGTATTATAAAAATTAAATATAAATGATTGAAGTAATTGCTAAACACAAGAAAACTGTGTTTAGATATATACTTAAAAACAACACGAATTAAATATAAATGATTAAAGTAATTGCGAAGTATAAGAAAACTGTATTTAAATATTTACTTAAAAACAACACGAATTAAATATAAATGATTAAAGTAATTGCTAAATACAAGAAAACTGTATTTAGATATATGTTATACTTAAAAACAACACGAATTAAATATAAATGATTAAAGTAATTGCTAAACACAAGAAAAATGTATTTAGATATATACTTAAAAACAACACGAATTATACTAACTGAAAAATAGAAGGCAAAAAAATCGAGTTTTACAGTTAGAATTCACAAACAGTAAACACATGAACAGTTCAAATATGAGTAAAGGTAGATTAAGGAAAGTATGGTTGGATTAACTGGATGCTACTTTGAAAGATAAATACTATGGAAATATAAATACTATGCACAAGGAAATGATAGTGGAGTGTCAATGTTTAAAAGAAGTGGGAATGAAAACATAAATTAATGCATGTCAGTCAGATGAATAAAGATGTTGGTTTGGACATGCGGCAGGAATTGTCATACTATCCATTCGTGAGGAATTTAGAGATGAGGAGGACTTTTATTTCCAGCAAGATGCTACGCCTCCCCATTATCATCGTGGTTCCCATCTTGATGAAAATTTGCCGAATATATGGATTAGACGTAGAGGTAGCGTTGAATAACCCACGCGCCCCAGACCTCACGCCAGTGGACTTATTTTTAAGATGACTCGCCAATGATAAAATGTGTGGCACAAAACCGGTTAATGAATTGAGAACAGCCATTAAAGGAGAATGCGCCCAAATACCAAAACAAATTATTCTTGATGTTTGCGATTCCACGTTATCAGCACTGCATGGACCAGAACGGCGATAAATTGTAAAAACTAGCAAATCTATATCTGTCTTCTTTAATTTGACGTTTTAATCTTAGTAAATACTAAATTTGCAAACATTCAAAGTGTGTATATATATAGGTTAGTCAAAAAGTAAAGAAAGCGACATCTATGGAGCAGTAGAAAACCAAAATTTCTACGCCATTTTAATATTTCATATTTTATAAGAACGTACTCAAAATTTCATTTCGATCTGTCAATTCATTCTTTGTTTACAAGCCATTTGAAGTTGACGTGTCAGTGTATTTTTTAACAATGGAAAAATCCGAATATCGTGCAGTGATTAAATTCTTTGTTTTGGAAGGTTTATCGGCTACTGAGATCCATGCAAAGATGGTGAAAGTATTAAAGGAGTCTTCTCCTTCATTTCCAACCGTTCACCGATGGGTTTTGGAGTTTAAGCGTGGCCGTACAAGCGTTGAAGACGATCCACGCTCAGGACGTCCAAAAAGTGCATCAACACCAGAAATCATAGCGAAAATACAGGATATGGTTTTGGAAGATCATCGATCGACTGTGGATGTGATAGCTGACACCATAGGCATCTCACATGGAACAACATGGCATATTTTGCCTGAAGTTTTGGGTTTCAAAAAACTGTGTGCACAATGGGTGCCGCATTTGCTAACAATGCATCAAAAACACGTTCGAATGCGACTTTCTGAGCAACATTTGGAGCAATTTCGAAAGGATAAAAAGGATTTTCTGCGTCGATTCATCACTATGGATGAGACTTGGGTCTACCACCATGATCTTGAATCAAAAAAAGAGGTTAAGGAGTGGTGTGAACCAGGCACTTTGGCTCCGAAGCGAGTTCGTGTCCAGAAATCGGCCAAGAAGGTGTTAGCGTCAGTTTTTTGGGATGAAAAAGGAATTTTATTGATAGATTATCTCCAAACTGGTAAGACAATCAACTCTGATTATTATTGTGACCTTTTGGACCAGTTGGATGAAAAAATTTGTGAAAAAAGACCCGGTTTGCAGAAGAAAAAAATCATTTTTCATCAAGACAATGCACCTGCTCACACAGCTCAAAAAACCATCGCGAAAATCAGTGAATTGGGGTACGAATTGTTGCAGCATCCACCCTATTCGCCAGATTTAGCTCTCTCTGACTTCTGGCTTTTCTCACACCTCAAAAAATTCCTTCGTGGAAAGCATTTTTCATCAAACGAAGAGGTTATAGCCGTCGTAGAGAAGTATTTTGCAGGCCTTCCAGAAAGTCACTTCCGTGATGGGACAACAAAGTTGGAAGATCGTTGGACCAAGTGTATTGATCTTATGGGAGACTATACTGAGCAATAAAAGTGATTTCCCCCAAAAAAAAATGTATTTTCATTTCCGCTTTCAAAACTTTTTGACTAACCTAGTATATTGACCCTTGAAGCAGCAGTTTTGAACAAAAATATGATATATAGTTAAGGCATTAACACTGTGGAGGTTTAAAGACATTGTCCGCTTTCAAAACTTTTTGACTAACCTAGTATGTATTTGGGACACTATATTAAACTACAGATGGCTATATTGAAAAATTTTGTTCGTTCCATTCTATCACCTTTTTATATATTTCGGCCAGAAACTTTTGAAGTTTACTACGTACCTGATCATTCGTTACTCTTCCATCAGCTAACTGTGATGTTCAACAAACTTTGTTAACCCTCGCATCGGTTAATATAGGTATAATATACGAATATCCGATAACTTATGTATGCGTGAAAAAGTATTCGAAATACTTGTTTCTATTTTGGGCCGCGATATCATCCACCATCCCGTCGAGACTTTTAAATTTCCTCGACGCCAACACTTTATTGTTCGGGGGGGGGGGGGGGGGGGGGGGCTAAATTCGCGTTTCGCTGCTACCCGTTTCAGACGTGATTATTGTTGCGAAAGAGGCTTTTTATTTCCTCCGTTTTTTTCACGTTTTCTGTTAACGTATAAATGCGCAGAAAAAAATAAGCTGTGAAACATGAATACTCTTTTTTTACATCGGAATAATGTTTATTTATTTAATAAGAATTGATATTAATGTATGTTATTTATTATTTTTATACTTGTCGATGAAATTGTTAAAGTAACAAAATAATAATTTCAACTTCAATAATCTAATTAAAATATATTCCCCTTCTGATCGTGCTTAAACTCGCAGATAATGTAGACCTTCTGGTCGTCGAACTAGGAATTCTTATTTTAAGTCAACCAGCGTATCACATGTGTCAATTATATACTTTCGTCTCTGAAAAGAACCTCCAGACAACCGCCTCTTGAAATAGATGAGGTTTACTATTTTATAGTTTGAGTCTTCTTCTTTGTGTGCTCAATGGTGAGCGTCTGTGGTCCTCGGATATATTTCGAACTTGGCACACTACCTGCTTCCACCCCTTCTGGTCCTGGGTCATATTGACTGCAGAGCTTTAAGGTTTATTCTGTTAATTCATTTGTTTGATCTGTCCATCTCACTCCCTTACGATCCGTGGGATACAGAGCATCCGCTTCCAACACTACATCTCAAAGGCATTTATCATGTTATGTAACAAAAAAAGTAAATAATAATAGCAACATATCACAAATACAAAATAATAATGCTCAAATAGGTATAGATTGATAAATATTATCAGTTCTGTACTTCAACGCAACAACTTCTGGATGGTAAAATCCCCACCACAAATACATAATAACAATGCTCAAATAGGTATATGGTAGATCGATAAACATTATCAGTTCTGTACTTCAACGCAACAACTTCTGGATGATAAAATTCCCACCACAAATAAAAAATAACAATGCTCAAATATGTATAAAGTGATAAACATTATCAGTTCTATACGTCAACGCAACAACTTCTGGATGATAAAATTCCCACCACAAATAAAAAATAACAATGCTCAAATATGTATAAAGTGATAAACATTATCAGTTCTATACGTCAACGCAACAACTTCTGGATGATAAAATTCCCACCACAAATAAAAAATAACAATGCTCAAATATGTATAAAGTGATAAACATTATCAGTTCTATACGTCAACGCAACAACTTCTGGATGATAAAATTCCCACCACAAATAAAAAATAACAATGCTCAAATATGTATAAAGTGATAAACATTATCAGTTCTATACGTCAACGCAACAACTTCTGGATGATAAAATTCCCACCACAAATAAAAAATAACAATGCTCAAATATGTATAAAGTGATAAACATTATCAGTTCTTTACGTCAACGCAACAACTTCTGGATGATAAAATTCCCACCACAAATAAAAAATAACAATGCTCAAATATGTATAAAGTGATAAACATTATCAGTTCTTTACGTCAACGCAACAACTTCTGGATGATAAAATTCCCACCACAAATAAAAAATAACAATGCTCAAATATGTATAAAGTGATAAACATTATCAGTTCTATACGTCAACGCAACAACTTCTGGATGATAAAATTCCCACCACAAATAAAAAATAACAATGCTCAAATATGTATAAAGTGATAAACATTATCAGTTCTTTACGTCAACGCAACAACTTCTGGATGATAAAATCCCCACCACAAATAAAAATAACAATGCTCAAATAGGTATAAAGTGATAAACATTATCAGTTCTATACGTCAACGCAACAACTTCTGGATGAAAAAATCCCCACCACATATAAAAAATAACAATGCTCAAATACGTATAGAGTGATCAACATTATCAGTTCTGTTCTTCAACGCAACAACTTATGGGTGATAAAATCCCCACCACAAATGAAAAATAACAATGCTCAAATAGGTATAAAGTAATAAACATTATCAATTTTATACGTCAACGCAACAACTAATGAATGATAAAATCCCCACCACGATCAAATAGGATGGGGTATTATTATAAAGATTTTGCCGTTGCTGGTCCTGTGGCGTGAAATGGTCTGCCTCTGCCTCTTAGTATAAGTCATATGGGCAGCGTGTACATCTTTTAGGCAGCACTTAAAGTCACTTTTTAGGAGGTCTTAACAAAATTTATGATATTATATGAACACTAACTACACAATACACTACACTAAACCTCAAGCCGAATGTTTTACTATCATGTATTGGAAGATCTACAAAGGTTTCTTTGTAGTTCATCTTCCCTTGGTAACTTTTCAGCGGTTTTCTTACTAAATGTATTTTTCTGAACATATGAAGATACGGATACTTTATTTAATGGCCTCAGCCACTACCTTCCTACCTCTATACGTAATTTATATGTGTATATATAATATTTATATTGTAATATTTTAAATCTGTCAATAGTAGTGTATTCGAATCCTAAGTTATAGCGCCCTTGAGGAGAGTTTGCTCTCGAAACGGCGCTTTGTAATTTGTCCTTTTATTATTATTGCTCAATGTGCCACAACACATTGAGCAAATGCCCTTTAGTTTGTATTTGAGCTTTAAAATAGTAAATGACTCCCACTCTGCTGGCAATGCATTACAGACCCTAGGAGCTAAAAATACATGATGCCTTTATTCAAAAGAAGTTTGTTTATCTTTCCAACACTAAACATGTTCCTTACACTATTGTTTATATTTCCAACACTAAACATGTTCCTTATACTATTGTTTATCTTTCCAACACTTAACATGTTCCTTATACTATTGTTTATCTTTCCAACACTAAACATGTTCCTTATACTATTGTTTATCTTTCCAACACAACATGTTCCTTATACTATGGTTTATCTTTCCAACACTAAACATGTTCCTTATACTATTGTTTATCTTTCCAACACTTAACATGTTCCTTACACTATTGTTTATCTTTCCAACACTAAACATGTTCCTTATACTATTGTTTATCTTTCCAACACTAAACATGTTCCTTATACTATGGTTTATCTTTCCAACACTAAACATGTTCCTTATTCTATTGTTTATCTTTCCAACACTAAACATGTTCCTTATACTATGGTTTATCTTTCCAACACTAAACATGTTCCTTATTCTATTGTTTATCTTTCCAACATTAAACATATTCCTTATACTATAGTTTATCTTTCCAACACTAAACATGATCCTTATAATATCGTTTATCTTTCCAACACTAAACATGTTCCTTATACTATTGTTTATCTTTCCAACGTTAAACATTTTCCTTATACTATTGTTTATCTTTCCAACACTAAACATGTTCCTTATACTATTGTTTATCTTTCCAACACTAAACATGTTCCTTATACTATTGTTCATGTATGCTTGTATATCATATACACATAGATTACTTTTATATCGTTTTATAAGCACCTTGGGATTAATGTCTTAAAATATATTTAAAATTGGATTCTCAACAGGGAATAACTAATATCCTTTTCACCAGACTATCGACACCGGGACTGTGTTACATGTACGAGTATTTGTATACAGTGCAACCTGGCGGGTTTATTTCCAACGACGCCTTAAGAGAAAACCAACCATCGAGAAAATCAAAATCCTTTTTTTTTTTTTAAAGGGTACCAGCATCGACTCGCTCTGGTACCCTGTTTTAAAAGGACATTTCGCAACCCCCGGATTAGAATACTGACGTCTTACGCAATAAAACACAAAGGTCGTCAAGGGATGTTACCTCTGGTGTTTGGGCAGATGCCTTAATTATGAAATTGAAATAGGATAGTAAATAAATAAAGGCTGGTTAAGAAAAACACTGAGACTGTAATTGACGATCGCTGTTTTTGGTTAACGGCCTTCAAAACAAGATAAAACCATCGTAATCATAATTTATGGGATTCTCTTTCGCTCCAGGTCAATTACTGTAATTACACTGTCATTGTATGTACCACTTTAAAATCATTTTACACTGACAATTTCTTACAGATAACCAGAAAAAAAATGTTTAAACCCCATTAGGAAAGAAAAAAGAAGATTTGAGCATTTTTTTGAATTCACCATTGTGAAGAATAAATCAAAACCTCCAGCAATATACCCAATTGATGTTACACAATTTGTTCTTCTTCCTAACGTCTCATATATTGAAAAATATATCTATTCGATATTTGTAGTAAAAAACAGACGCTACCTCACGATTTTTTACCAACCCTTCATTTTGTCTGTCATTGCCGATCTTAGAAAGTGACATATTATCTTCTCTCTAAATACGACACGGAAGCTCCCTTGTAGTGACTTCGATCTCCCGATTGCGCTATTGGTGTCAACCCTGATAAATAATCGTTAGTATCACGCACTATTAAAGGTACTCAAAAATAATTTACAAGTGTTTAACACATACGAGTATTTGGGAGAAAATGAGATATTTCAGTTCGGTTCGATTTCATCCCCAACCACGCTGTTACGGAGCACAAAATAAGTCTACACTAGAAAATCGAAATCTTTTATATTTTTTATGAGCGCGCAGTTACAAAGAAGGAACTGCCCTAATGGACTCCTGTGGTGGTTACACACCTGGATGTAAAGAAGGAACTGCCCTAATGGACTCCTCTGGTGGTTACACACCTGGGTGTAAAAATAATATTAGCGACAGTAAACAAGATTTGTGGTCACGGGAGAAAAAAGTCAACATGCAAACGTAGTTTTATTTCTGTCGCGCTTTGCTCTTCCTTTGAAAGAAATTTGTAATAAACGCGCAGTTTTCATTTTTTAATATTTCATAATATAACGAAACAACACGTCTTCTGTTGGCTCTAGTTGATATATTACTGAGGGTAGAAACGTATCTGTCCATACACACTAACTGGTTCAGGCCGGAAACTTCCAGTCCCAATGACTGTACAATACAGAAGGATCGTACAATACAGAGGAAAGAGTATACATGTCCGCTAAAAGTAAAGACAGAGGCGGTAACCATGCTTTGACATACATAAATCAGATAATTGTCAACAATTATTTCCAACTTTGATATTTTATCATTGTTCAATTTATTGTTAATATTTTTTTTAAATTCTGTTTATTAAAAGTTAAGTTTAATTTATTTTGCAATACAATTTAAGATGGTTTTTAAGAAAATTAATAACGAATGAATACAAGTAAGAAGTGCAAGGTGTGCGTGTAAGAGGTAGGCCGTAGAAACATGGTTGGATCAAATGGGTCAGATATTAAAAGAAGGTAATGTAAGAATTATGAATAATAGACGTTGTGTTTGACGAGATTTACGAGTATCAATGTGGATGGGGGGGGGATTGTGTGATTGGATGGAAAAGTTTAGGGATCTGTTCTCTATGCTTACCCCGCAAGGGAAATGTCCTGGTGATATGTATGTAATACATTAACGTTAGAAGTTGTATTGTATCATTCTGCACACTATCTATAATAAAACTATTATTATTAAATAACACCTATAACATATGTTATGTCATATTATAACCCAAAGCTATTTCCTTTATGCCATATTATAACCCAAAACTCTTCGATTAGCGTATAATATCCCTGAACTCTTCACATAGAAAACAACTCCACTTTCTGTATTGACCGAAAAGTTAAGAGGCTCCACAAATCTTTCTCTCGACGAATTCAGCGGAAAATCCCTCAGTGGGCATTATTAAACTAATATACCATGAGCACACACACTCATACGTAAACACACGGCCAAACCATAACGATTCCCCATGGCGCAGACGCATTCTAGCAGAAAAGCGAACCCTAAGGAAAAAACATAACACCCTTTTTCTAATTGCCTTTATTTAGCTATAACAAAATGGTCACGAAATGGGCAATATTTCAGTGTATTATTTTACACGTTCATTATATACAGTGTAACCTGGCGGGCATATTGCCATGTGACAATCTCTTCCTACCGACCAGAAATGTGGTAAGCATGCATTATGTGAAAACCAGACTGGAGCCCAATTTAATAAAAATTGAGTAGCAAAGAGAATCGAATCCGTTAGATAGACAATCTTACCAATTAGACCAAGGAGGTTGTCGGAATTTTTCAATGTATTGTTTTACATTTTCATTGTATGTAATACATTTTCATTGTATGTAAAACATTTTCATTGTATGTAATACATTTTCATTGTATGTAATACATTTTCATTGTATGTAATACAATCTGGGAGACTTTTAGTATGTCGCTCTTTCTTCTTAGATACATATCATCACGCCGTGTCTTTTGCGGGGTAGGCAGAGAGAACCGATCTTCAAACTTTTATATCCAAATAGACAAATTTCTCTTTCACATTCGTACATCTCGTCATGCACAATATTTTACTATTCATACTTCTCACTTTATCTTCCTTCAAAATTGTCATCCAGCAGAATATTAAAGGGCATGAACGTGATGACGACCAACGGGCTTGGTTGGATCCCTGATGGTGGCCAAATGTCATATAACATATTTTCGGTTGGTTGGAATAATTTGCTTTATGATAATATCCCCGTTAATATGTACGAGGCATATCCAGAAAGTAGGGGGAGGGTCAGGCTACACGGAAATGTAGCCAACATGTCGAAAATAAAATCCATCCGGTCGTGAGAGCCTCAGTACACTTACTTTCTGGATACGCCTCGTATTATATACAACGGAAATGTAATACAATTCATTGAGAAGTTTATTTTAAAATTTCGTTTAAATTCAATATGAATTATATTAATAAATTGTTTCGATTACTCAATTCGTTCATTAGTAGGGTACCCATCAATATATCCGATTTGGCGATCCGGACATATTGAAGAGCGTAGCCAGGAGACAATATAAATCGAGCCTCCGAGTTATGAACCACTGGAATAGGTAATCCAGTGGTTCAATCAATTTGTCATCGCACATCTTTGCAATACTACCGCACGTGGGGGTCAATAATACTCGTACAAATCTAGCACGTACGAGGATTGTTACCAGACGAACTTCATGTCCCCAACTGGGACCATTTTTTTTCTATACCATCGAACCTGAAACTTCTTGATGGAAGTGTTGATTGAAGTGAACAAAAACTCAAGAATTCGAGACAAAATGTGTATCGTTTATCAAATTGTACAAATTGTTATTATTTATTGAATCATTCATCTACGGTCGATGTTGACTATCAAATAATGTAG
This sequence comes from Odontocerum albicorne, assembly GCA_949825065.1. Taxonomy (NCBI): domain Eukaryota; kingdom Metazoa; phylum Arthropoda; class Insecta; order Trichoptera; family Odontoceridae; genus Odontocerum; species Odontocerum albicorne. The sequence goes on along the minus strand of OX463854.1, from coordinate 39,109,123 downwards.
CTAAATTATTGTATTACACTTTCATTATATGTAGCACAATCTAAGGCATGTGTTGCCATCTGGCAATCTCTTCGAACCAACCAGAAATATTTTAAAGAGACCTAATGTGTAAACCAAACTGATCCCCTTTCTAAGATTATTGGGTACCAACGGGAATCAAACCCATAACCTTCAGACTAGAAGACTGAATGTCTTAGGCCAAGGCCACACCAAAATAATTCGTTAGGTGCTAAGCTAGATTTTACGTGACTCATACACTAGGTGACTTCATGCCTGGCCACACCAAAAAGCTACGCACAAATTCATTTGGCAGTTGGGAGCGGTTGAGTCAACACACGATGTCACTCTCAAAACTAACCAGTTTCATTATAACTTACCATCTTTATTTACTTTCTGTGCCACTTAATTCCAAAGTGATTTTATTACAGGTACATTTTTGTATAATTTGCTCGATGCGTTTCACAAAGGCTCCCTTTTATACACAGCTGTCATTAAAACTTCCGCCATCTTGTAAATTAACCAACACGTTTGTTCGCTAGAAGATTCACTCGATGACTAATTGTCATGCAACGTGGCGCGAAGCGTGCAGTGTGGCCACTGCGATAGTATGCGGTACGTTGGTTCGCTAGGATATGTCACCTAACTCGCAACATAGCTCTAAGCATCAAGCGCGTCTCCTTCCTGTGTGGCGGAGGCCTTACCAACTTAGCAACGGAGGTTGTCTCCGTGGCTTAGTTGCTAATATGTATGTTTTGCGAGCTATTATTTTTTAGCAATCAGCCAGTTAAATTAAAGCTGTCGTAAATATACATTATTTGAAATTAAAGCTGTCGTAAATATACATTATTTGAAATATTTCATCATATTTGATGAGCAATGGGATCATTCATTTTATTGTATTTGTTTTAGTAACACTCGTTATTTTTAGCAATCAGCCAGTGAAATTAAAGCTGTCGTAAATATACATTATTTGAAATTAAAGCTGTCGTAAATATACATTATTTGAAATATTACATCATATTTGACGAGCAAAGGGATCATTCATTTTATTATATTTATTTTAATAACACTCGTTATTTTTTAGCAATCAGCCAATGAAATTAAAGCTGTCGTAAATATACATTATTTGAAATTAAAGCTGTCGTAAATATACATTACTAGAAATATTACATCATATTTGACGAGCAAAGGGATCATTCATTTTATTGTATTTTTTTTAGTAACACTCGTTATAAACGGTAAAACTTGGCGAATTTATTGCCATGTGGCAATTTCTTCTAAGCCACCAGAATTATGTAAATGTGATTTTAAATGAAAACTATACTGGAACCCTTAAAATAAACTGAGTTTCAACTAAAATCGAATCAGTAACCACCGGGTTCGAACTTAGCCATAAAGATGCCATTCTGAGGTGTTTACTATGGTTTCACTCGTTATCTTTTTCCAACTAAGATTACAATTCTAAAGGATAGGGCTGTAAATAGAAGGAACGATCAATTATTAATTCCCGATTCCCTGGTAAAGCAGAGCAGCATCTTCCTTTGACCTCCTCCCTTCTTCCCCGATGCATGCATCCTTCCGGTGTCACCGCGCCAGCATATTGATTTTCCTACCGCAAAGGAATGCGTGCCGTGTTTGTTCTACGTCCTAGTTGCATAAGTACCCTTCCCTTCCCTTTCTGGAGCTGTTTAATATAATTTTTACTATAAATACCAATATATTAATATTTTTTAATTTTTACATTGAAATATACTAAACACTACACTGCTAAACTATGCATATGCTCGTTCTAAGTCAGGTAAGTTTTACGAAACTAAAGGGAAAAAAATAAAGGAACATTTATAGAGCAGTCATGAGAATAAAAATCACACTTAAACAGAAATAACATTAAATCCCAACATGATCACACTATATCAACAAGTCACATTAAATCCCACCATGATCACACTATATCAAGAAATCACATTAAACCCCACCATGATCACACTTTATCAAGAAATCACATTAAATCCCACCATGATCACACTATACCAAGAAATCACATTAAATCACACTTTATCAAGAAATCACATTAAATTCCACCATGATCACACTATATCAAGAAATCACATTAAATCCCAACACGATCACACTATATCAAGAAATCACATTAAATCCCAACATGATCACACTATATCAAGAAATCACATTAAATCCCACCTTGATCACAAGAAAGAGCATTTAAGTCTGAAACATTTATGTACCAAAGGTTTGGTTTTAACTTTTTAGAATTCTATATTAGAATATTTAATAATAAATTACTTTTTTGTTCCATTAATTACAATACATTAATCCCCGCTACACGTATGCCTGAAGAGAGCCTCGGAAAAGGATGTGGAAACACGTGTAGCGAATATCACTGTAAATAGTAGGATAGCAAAGTAATTGATGGTTAAATATTCCGAATTATTAAATTTACAAAGGATCATCCACTGATTTGTAGACACAAAATATCTACTTGTAATTTATTTTTATCAAACACTGTTTATTCCACTTATTGTTAACGGTATAACCCTACCGGTTTCAAGGTGCACACCTCATCTTCGGGGGAGCACAAACAAGTCTTGTTTGTGCTCCCCCGAAGATGAGGTGAAAGCCTTGAAACCGGCAGGGTTATACCGTTACAAAAAAGTGGAATAAACAGTGTTTGATAAAAATAAATTAAACCTCCACAATTATGCAAAATCTGCTAGGTTATTTTTTTGTAATTAGCTATAAAATTCATTTTATCGTGTATTAAAACGTCGAATAATCAAATAAAATATAAGTCCTGGTCACTCGCTATCCATCACAGGGTGGCAAGTGTTAAGCATATCCGAACTAGTGATACTAACAAATTGAACAGCGTGGTCGTTGTCTTTTCCGCATTCATCGAGCCTATTGGTTTATTACCACTAGAATAGACATGGAACTCGCGGATTTCCATCGCTCATGTTGGCATTACTATCCCTCTTGAGAGGTGGCTACAACACTCGCAATACTGTTTATTCTAGCGCATAAGCAACACGAAGCGTGCGAGTATTATTAACAGATGAACTCTAATACCTGACTTGAACCCTTTTTTTAGAACCATCTGTAATCGAACACGAAACCTCCGGTTGGAAGTCAAGCGTCTAACGAACTAAGTCAATGAGGTCGTCAATGTTAAGTATACGAAAGATATGTCACAGATTTTGGAATACTTCAAGATCGTTTACAATATTAAAAAAAGACAATAAATGTCAAGTCTTACTCAGCACCGAGATACCGCCTCTTAGCTGATATACGTGTACATACAGGTTGTCCCGTAACTCAATGTCAAGCCGGTATCGAGGAAAAAGTCAGCTTATGACGGTTCAGATTTTTTTTAAATCTCGAGCAAAAGCCTCATACTTTTCGAGTTGTAGGCATTTTTTTAAAAATCGTAAAAGTAGCTACCATGCTCCAAATTTTTATATGCTGTGACTACAAATTGCTATATTTTATGGTTTTTTGACATAATTTTGTGTCATGTCAGGTCCCCCCAACGTTGAATATCACCTGAGAGTAGACATCTTTGTCCCTGGCAGCCCGAAAAAGATCTCCAACGCCCCGTATGCCAATATAACCACGTATATTGCGGAACCAGGAGATTTGCCTCCTGCCAACACCTCTTCGGCCTTCTATTTTGCCTTGGATGATCAGGTGCAGTAATTTGTACTTTGCTCTTCTAAGTACACGACCCAGGTAGGACACCTTTCGCATTTTAATATTAGTCGGCAACTCTCTATCAACTTTGGCTCTTTGAAGAACCCTTGTGTTGCTGACCATATCCGTCCAGGGTATCCGTAGTTTTCTCCGGTGTATCCACATTTCGAATGCTTCCAGTCGGTTCATACTACCAACTTTGAGGGTTCATGATTACACTCCATATAAATAAATAAATAAATAAAATAAATAAATAAGAACACTGACCAAACGTAGCATTTGACTAACCGTGGATTGTACAGTGGATATAAACTATTACTTCAGATTGTATACACTCACTTAAGTAATTGTGAATGTGGAAGAAATCGGCGGGTTTGTAAAAAAATCCTTTTTCATTTGTGATTATTAAATAAGTAGAGATTTATTATTTTCAAACCGTCGATTTCTTCGACATCAAGACAGAAAACAGAGTATCTGTACCTACCATTTGAGAACACAAATGCTGTCACTCCCGTAATGTAAATGGATGGAGAAACATTACCAAATTGTGACTCTATTAAGTATCTTGGGTCACTCATCCATAGCGATGGAGAATGTGCAGCAGATGTAACACATAGAATTAGTGTGGGATGGATGAAGTTCAGATCAATGACGGAAGTTCTATGTGATCCGAAAATGCCAGTAAAGTTAAAAGGAAAAGTATACCAAACGATTGTCAGACCCGCACTCCTCTATGGCTCCGAATGTTGGATGATGTATAACTCTTACTCCAGGCAACTAGAAACTGCTGAAATGCGCATGCTAAGATGGTCAGCTGGTGTGTCCCTAAGAGACAAAATAAAAAGCTCACACATTCGTGGAAGCCTAGGTATTACAGACATCAACAGTAAGATGGAGGAGAGGCGATTGAGATGGTATGGGCACGTTGGACGCAGAGCACCCGATCACATTGTGAACCAGGCAATCTCCATGGATCTTCCTCGAATAACAACCAGAGGAAGACCAAAGAATTCATGGGTGGTGCAAAAAGATTACCTGATGCAGAGGCACGGCCTGGGGGACGTAGTCCGGGACAGAAGAACATACAACCTGAGGACGAGGAGAGCTGACCCCAACAGTATTCGCAGACAGTGAGTTGGGATGGAGCCAGGGAGAAGATTTCTTCGACATCACTTATTACTTTAGTAAATGTGTACATTCACTTGTAATAGTTTACATCATTGTACAATCCACTTCCACTATGTCATATATACTTTGGTAAGCGCAAATTCACAGCCTAAATATTTCACCGTAAAGAAAAAAAGTTAAAACATTTATCTTAAAAGATTTCTGTAAACTTTATTTAATCACGTATTCTCAACGTTTCTTAGATACTTGGTAAAGTTAAATTTCTAAATAACGGGACGTGGTTCAAAACTTTCCATTATATTAATGTTAACTTTACATAACTTATTATACTCTGCTCAACATAGAACTTAACTAATCATTGTTTAAGAATTAACATCGCTTCTGGTAAAAGTTATCTTGAAACTTGTCGTACAACATTTCTGGGAACAAGCTGTAATATTATCAAACTGCGATATTTAACTTTATAAAGTTAGGAAATTCATTTGATTATCCCCACACTTAAATGTTCTTGATTATCTCATCTTCGTATTCTCTTCGCCTTATTGTATTGTATAACACTTTTATTGTATACATTACAGCCGGGTTTATTGACATGTGGTAATGTCTTCCAACCAACCAGAAAAATGTTAAATAGGGCTTAAGGGAAAACCAGACTGGAATCCTTTGTAAAAAATGAATTTCAGTGAAAATCAAATCTGCAACCCCCGTGGTTGAGAGATAAGTGTTTTATTAACGAGGCTACGCCTATCTATTAGGGTTGCAGAGCTGCCAAGGTTCTCCTCCAGGCGAGTCGGTCCTGTGCCCTTTCGCAAATGGTTTCCCAACCCAGCTAAAGTCTCTTCTCGCAAAGTTACTTCATCTGTCAATTCTACGTATTTCTATAAATAAATATTTGAAAAAATCTGAAATATTTTATTTTGAATAAACGCGGAGGATATTGACGATTTTGGTGAACATGTAATCTAAGAGTTTCGGGTTTGATTCCTGGTGATGACTATGATAAGCGAGTCCAAATAGGTTTTGTCAATTACAAACTTTGTAGTTGGTTGGAATAAATACGTATGGCGATAAACCCTACTTGTTGAAAAAGACGGATAAGAGCCGAAAAAATGCTGTAGAAATGCGTGCACTGAGAAGAATACATGGGGTGACAATGTATGATAGAATACGGAATAAAGTGATAACGGGTGAATATAGATGCAAAAGACTCGGAGATGGTTTGGGCTGGTGAAACGAATGATTGAAGATAGACTATCAAAACAAATATATAATACAAATGCGAGCGAAAGGCGTGAGAGAGAAAGACCAAGGAAAGTATGATTGGATTAAGCGAATGGTATTTTGAAAGAATGAAAGATAGAATTCATAAAAATCGTAGGGATTTTATGAGAAGATGTGTATCGTTGTAGAAAAGGCGAAAAATGTGTATCGGGATAGGAAGGTCTGGTGTTCTGACCCCCTGCCTACCCCATCAGGGAGATAGCGTGATGGTATTTATGTACACACTCGTGTGTATAAATCCTACATTTGAGTCATCATAATTTACAACTTTTTTATAAGTTCTGATCATCCCACCCTAAATAGAAAAACTCCCACCCCTCTTAATAGGGCCTCTGAAATATCCCCCCTAAATAGAAAACAATATAAAAAACATTAAGTTGCAGTATGTCGACAGATGCAACACTCATTCTTCTATGGAGACTGAAATATATCGTATTATAAAACTCGCAACCCTAACCTCAAGACAAAGTGCTCATTTTTCAAGACCATTAACCCAGTTTTGCTGAGGCAATGTTACAAACGCCTGTCCTTCAGATTTCCGCCGCATTGTGTATAGTGTATACCAAAGGCTTTCAAAGTATGCACCGCGTTTGATTCCCAGGGGCGCCACACGATACTTGAAAACTTCAAGAACAATTCCAAGAAATAATCTTGTCCATTAAATACAAAATTTGTCGAAATGGAAATGGTTGATTTTTTTGATAACAGTAAAGGGTGAATATCCTTTATCTAGTTCAACTACGAGTAATCCTGGTTTCATTTGCGATGATTTATTTCAACTAAAACGAGCTTCCAGCAGTAGCTATAGTAAAAGTCAAATATCGCTGAAAACTCAACATGGAACAGGAAATGAGAATATATACAATATATTATTTGATTCAAGTTAAATACGAGTGCTTAGAAAAATACACAGGGGGACAAAATATGACAGAGTACGGAATATAGTGATATGGGGGGAACGTGAACTGAAGGCTGATGCACAAACTAAGACGGAGAAAGCACTTTGAAGAAATGTGCACATTCAAGAGATGTTTGAACATGTAGAACGAATGGAGAAGAAAAGTAAACAAAACAAATGTATAGTGTAAATTAGAATGGGAGGTGTTGTTGAAAAAAATCAAGGAAAGTAGGGTTGAATCTAGTGCATGATATTTTGAAAGTACTCGTAGGAAATGTAAAATGTCAGACATGTCAGACGAAATGTCAGACAAATCGTAGTTGTGTATATGTAAAAGAGGCAAAATATGTATCTAGTTATAGAAAAGTCTGGTATTGTCTCTCTTCTCTGGCTACTTCGACAAGGAAACATGGCGTGATGGTATGTATATATGTATGCATGTTGTTTCAATTCCCGTTCAGAGCCTTTTAAGAGATTTCCAGGGCTATTCAGAGCCAGGTGGTAATTCCTCTGCAGGCGACCCACCTGCTGGGGCCTGATTTATTACATTGCCTACATGATGTAATAATACATTTATAATTTATAGAGTAATTTGGGGCAAAACCAAGAACTGAAACTTCAACGCAAAATGAAAAACATATTTTCGGTGATCAACGAATACAAGTATTTAAAAAACTACACGATTAATCCGCGCCTTGCACGATTTCAGTTTTTTTGACGGTTCCTAACAACGAGTATTATATAACGGTGATTGTATATAAAAGATTCACTGCTTACTACTCCTATTTAACACTTTTTATATACATTTTCCAGATAAGATATAGACTATATTGAACACAACAATACCGCTCCGTTAAATCAACTGACAGCTGAATGGCAATACTATAAAATCTTCACTAGCGACTATTATTTATTTAACACTACACCAGGACATGGATAAAATAATTTATTTCAATTTATATTGTAATTTAATTAATAAAACGCGCGCTTCATTTTATGTACAACAGTGGTATAAATACTGTGACATGTATTATTGCAAATCACCTCATTCTAAATTAGTATCAACAAGAATACGCTGACATCTGTTTTTATATTTTTCAATTGTTTATTTCACTTCGGACGAACTTCAGAACTCTTCTTCTCCCTGGCTCCATCCCAACTCATTGTCTACGAAGACTGTTGGGGTCAGCTCTCCTCGTCCTCAGGTTGTATGCTCTTCTGTCCCGGACTACGTCCCCCAGGCCGTGCATCTGCATTAGGTTATCTTTTTGCACCACCCATGAATTCTTTGGTCTTCCTCTGGTTGTTATTCGAGGCAGATCCATGGAGATTGCCTGGTTCACAATGTGATCGGGTGCTCTGCGTCCAACGTGCCCATACCATCTCAATCGCCTCTCCTCCATCTTGCTGTTGATGTCTGTAACACCTAGGCTTCCACGAGTGCGTGAGCTTTTTATTTTGTCTCTTAGAGACACACTAGCTGACCATCTTAGCATGCGCATTTCAGCAGTTTCTAGTTGCCTAGAGTAAGAGTTATACATCGTCCAGCATTCGGAGCCATAGAGGAGTGCGGGTCTGACAATCGTTTGGTATTCTTTTCCTTTTAACTTTACTGGCAGTTTCGGATCACATAGAACTCCCGTCATTGATCTAAACTTCATCCATCCCACACTAATTCTATGTGCTACATCTGCTGCACATCCTCCATCGCTATGGATGAGTGACCCAAGATATTTAAAGGAGTCACAATTTGGTAATGTTTCTCCATCGATTTGCATTACGTATAACGTTGCAGAACGTTCTGGATAAATCTGGGTAGTTATTAGTATAATAATTACTTATTGGCAATGTGATATCCATATAATTATAAATAAAGTGACAGATTAATTTACGGAGAGAAAAAATCATTTACCAAGTCATTTTCTCACAACTTACTCAACTAATGGGCAAAAGCACTGTACTCGTATTCATTCAAAACAATTTCAGCCGTCTATGAAAATAGCAGAACCAATTGGTTAAGTGCAATTATTTTTAAATCCATTTAATGCTTTTAACTTTGATGGTTGTCGTTTTAATGAACGATTTACTGAAAGAGGTTTTTACCCCTACCCTCTCCTGTACCTATTACAATTAAAAAATATTTTTTTGACATAATTTAGTTAATCTTGACCTGACGAAGAAGACGGTGGGTGGTCTTTGAAATCACCAGCGAACTCAAATAAAACAGTGGTGAATATAAAATGAAAAATGTGTGTTTTATTAAAAATATATATCATAAACATGGCACCACAAGTGAAACAAATGTCTTTTCTAAGATTCAAGTAATATGATAGTGTTCTTTATAGCTTCCTTCAACTATGTTCATGTTTCAGTCTTTATAGCTTCCTTCAACTATGTTCATGTTTCAGTCTTTATAGCTTCCTTCAACTATGTTCATGTTTCAGTCTTTATAGCTTCCTTCAACTATGTTCATGTTTCAGTCTTTATAGCTTCCTTCAACTTTGTTCATGTTTCAGTCTTTATAGCTTCCTTCAACTATGTTCATGTTTCAGTCTTTATAGCTTCCTTCAACTATGTTCATGTTTCAGTCTTTATAGCTTCCTTCAACTATGTTCATGTTTCAGTCTTTATAGCTTCCTTCAACTATGTTCATGTTTCAGTCTTTATAGCTTCCTTCAACTATGTTCATGTTTCAGTCTTTATAGCTTCCTTCAACTATGTTCATGTTTCAGTCTTTATAGCTTCCTTCAACTATGTTCATGTTTCAGTCTTTTGAATATAATTTATTTAATTAAAAATAATAAATAACCAAATAACACTTTGAAAACTACATTCTGAAAGGGGCTACCAATTAACAGGGTATCTTGCCCATTCCTTACCCTAACCTTCAGCCACCTCCACAGTAAAATATTTTGCAGGAATAGTCATGCAGGGGAACAAACGAGTGTACGGGTATATTACTGTGACTCTATATAAATACTCGTCTCTCCACAATCGTTCAACAAAGGGTATTTCGTTTCTTCGGACACAAATCTCGAAAAGACTATCATTCCAGGCAATATTTATTGGAGACCAAGAGACCGCACCCCCTTGCATTGAACTGACCAGATCAATAACGTTACTCACTCCCCTCTGTATGAGGATGTACATCTGGTCAGAAACAGAAATGGCTGACGTAATATTGTGCAGGCTTCGTCATGACCATCACGATTCTCAGACGTTAGGTTGAAGATCAAAGGGAGTATTGATTAGTATCTTCTTCTTCTTCCCAGTGTCATGTCAGGTCCCCCCAACGTTAAATATCACCTGAGAGTAGACATCTTTGTCCCCGGCAGCCCGGAAAAGATCTCCAACGCCCCTTATGCCAGTCTAACCACGTATATTGCGGAACCAGGAGATTTGCCTCCTGCCAACACCTCTTCGGCCTTATATTTTGCCTCGGATGATCAGGTGCAGTAATTTGTACTTTACTCTTCTAAGTACACGACCCAAGTAGGACACCTTTCGGATTTTAATATTAGTCAGCAACTCTCTATCAACTTTGGCTCTTTGAAGAACCCTTGTGTTGCTGTCCATATCCGTCCAGGGTATCCGTAGCATTCTCCGGTGCATCCACATTTCGAATGCTTACCAGTCGGTTTATACTACTTACTTTGAGGGTCCATGATTCCACTCCATGCAATAACACTGACCAAACGTAGCATTTGACTAACCGTTGTCGAAGTTCCAAGTTTAGATTATCATCGCAGATTACTATTTTATTAGTATTATATAAACAGCTAAAATAATAAATAATTCGCGGAGATCAACATTTTAAGCTTTCATTTTGTGAATTGGTCAGTTGCTCCGGTGGCCCATGTAAAAATGAAAAAGAGTTAGATCGGAAAATCTTACACGTGTATTTAGTAGTTTTTGATGCGTTCAAATCGGGAAATACTGGAAATATATTACCCCGACTTCCCCAAAATGCGAAAAAAACACATCAGAAAAATATTCTTGCGAACCCAATTTGTTTTATAGCATATTGAAAAACGTTTCTGATTTGCGAGGTACAGCATTTTTATGAAGATAAATAAATATTTTTATACTTTAAGTTGGCATTTTAGGTTTTCGGCGGCGGTACCCTTAGAGTTGGGTTATAATACATGCTGACTATAGGTTGACCCCTTTCCGCTTGGCGTCGCTAAAATTATTAGACGTTCGTGGCTTTGCGAAGTTTCCGGTCTTTACATTTATAAAGGTCTTTGCTCTTAGATCCTCCGAGTTGAGAAATTTGCTCCTTCTTAGTGGAAGCAAACTCGTATCGTAGTTGTTTGTGTTAATATGCCCAGCTTTTAGGTTTTTCGATTGAATTGTGTCAACATACTAACTTGATCAAAAAGTTTTAAGACCGGTCACCGTGTGGCGCTGTCAGTCACCCGATTGGAATTCTTTTTTTTTGCTAAGTTACACATCTATCATTGACACTTCCCTCCAAATTTCAGCGTCATAGCTTGACATTTGTAAAAGTTACGCTGTACTGAGTACATCTGCCTTTGTGCGTGTTTTCGATTTTTTACATGTTTGAAAATTGCATCAACGAGTTTGCATTAAATTTTGTGTGAAAAACTAATTTAACGGTCCGCAGACCTTGGAAGTGTTTTTCGGTGGCACGAACGCTTCAGAAGTGGTCGTGAGTCGATCGAGGATGACGAACGCAGTGGCAGTCGAAAACCGATGAAAACATCGATAAAATCAAAGAAATGTTGGCCGAAAACCGCAAATTGACCATCAGAAAGCTGGCAGAGGACTTGAACATCGCTTATGGATCCGTTCAACACATTTTGGTTAGTGATTTGGGCCTCAGACGTGTCGCTGTAAAACTGGTGCCGAAAGACCTCAATTTCATGCAAAAAAAGGACCGCGTTGAAATCGCGAAAGACATGATTTCCATGAGTTTTTGACTAAAAACAACAGGATTACTATCCAGCAGCCTTCGAATTCACCTGATCTGGCTACCTGCGACTTTTTCCTGTTCAACCGACTTTAAAAACCGCTTCGCGGAACGCGTTACAGCACCCGAGAGGATGTCATGAAAAAACCGAAAATTAAGTACCAGCGGTGTTTCGAGGATTGGATCAAACGCTGGCGTAAGTGCGTTGCAGTCGATGGGGAGTACTTTGAAGGGGACCATATCGATTTTGATGAATAAACTTGTATTTTCGATTTTATGAATAAAGTCCTAAAATTTTTTGATCAAGGTAGTATTTCTATCAATTGAATGTGGCCAGAAATTGGTTTCCTTTGAATTATGCAAAATCTTATACGATTCTCATCTTAATTCCTCGAGGTTTATCTTGTGTTAAAAATTTCGTAACTTTTTTAAAATAATGTTTTTATCTACAAAGTTGAAGACACGGAACTGGAAATCTGAATTAATTATGAAACAAAAGCTGCTGAATTGAGAGAAATGGCTTTAAAGCATAATAAATGAAACGATAAGGTATGTATGTGGTGTTGAAGACATAAGAGAGGTGGGGAAGAAGCAAAAGGCGCTTCTGGAGGGATCATGTGGACCGCATGGAGGATATAAGACTGGCAAGAATCGCTAAGACTGAAAACCCTAACAGCAGGAGATTACCAGAAAGGCCGCCGAAAAGGTGGAAGGACAGCTGGACGTCATCATCCCAGGACAACCCACCATCACAAACAGGACATACGACCTAAACCATGAAGAAAAAGAAGACTTTAAAGGACTAAATCCGCCAGACGTATCATACTCGATGACGAGGGATCGCTCATCGTATCGTATCGATATTTGGTTCGTTAAATATATGTTACGTATGAATAAATATACAAAAAAGGAAAATACGTCTTAAAATGCAAATAAATAATATTTCATTGATTGGTTGAACAATCAGTGCAAGTAAATATATTTTTTTTGCTGAAATTAGTCGAATCTCGCTATCGGCTGCAGCTCGAACTTGTTGGACATTTTATGCGACTGTTTATGTGTAAATTCCACGGGAGTAAGTCAACTGTCTCAGGACAATCAATGCATCTAGTAAACCGCTCCTCTTTCTTTACGTCGTCCTTTACTGTTCATGCAGTGAGACTCTGGAATCAGTTTCAAACCAATATAAGACTCGCTCCGTCCTTGGCATGCTTTAAGAAGCGACTGAAAAAACTCTTAATTTCTAATCAGTAAAATAACGTGTTTCATTCCTGATTTTTCTTTTCCTTTCCTCTCCACCATCCCTTTCTTTCCTTTTGATTGATGATATCTCACTTTATATGAAAAAAAATGTTCGGGTGACTGTCCGTCTTTGTGGGGTTCGTGGGCATGTGCTCATGTATATGTTTATGAATTTCGTGGGGATGGATAGTCATTTGAATTATTTATGCGACCACGTAACTTGCTTCATTTACTTTTGTCTGGTTGGTTGGAAGAGATTTCCGCCTGGCAATAAGCCCGCCAGATTGTATTTGCAATAAAAGTGTTTAATGAATAAATAAATAAATCGGCTAATATAAACAGTTGCGTTGTGTAGAAATACGTAAACATTTATTTTGGTTTTTTTTTTAATGTAAACTTTCGTTTGGCTTTTACATAAATTACAATGAGAAGATTTTCAACAAAACAAATAAAAATGTTTTACAGTAAAACAAATTCATTTATTAAGCTATCGTTTAAAAAAGAATAATTAGAAATGTCTACATGCATAGGAGAAAAAATATCAATCAACTTTGCCTTAAATATATTAACATCAGTATTAAATAACATACGAGTATTCCATTATAAATATTGTACTTATTTATTCCCCATTCAATGGATATGAACTGCTCGCTTGACTGCAATGGAACAACTGCCGCTGGCGACTGACACTGAACGGGACGCTGAGGGCGATGCATTGCAGGGGTTCAGAACGGTTGAGCATCGTATTCACAATTGTGTATAAAATTACTTAGTCTGATGTTGGTCTTCTGTCCTCCAGAGAGTGCAAGTTAGACATACAAACGTACCATCACGCCATCTCTTTGTCGCGGTAGTTAGAGAGGACCAACCGCCAGACTTCCATATCTTGACACACATCCTTCGCCTCTTCTACGTCTATTTACCTTATCGTACAACTCATGCGATTTCTCTTACTTTTACGTTTTCTTCTCTTAAAATGTAATTCACTTGATCCAACCATGCTATCTTTAGTCTGTCTACCACGCCTTCCACTCACATTTTCACTATTAATATTTTTTTGTTAATGTTTCTTCATTCATTCGTTCTACATGCCCAAATCATCTCGGAGTGTTCTTCGTTTTACTCGTGCAAGTTAGAAAAAATAAATTAAAGTCTAATGTAATATTTAGTCATTTGTGGAGATAATGAATGAAGAAAGAATAACTAAGCGATGTACAAGTCAGAAGGGCATGGTGTGCGTGGAAGAGCAGACCGAGGTAAACGTGACTAGATCAAATTGAACAGATTTAGAAAGAACGTAAAGTGAGAAGAATGAATCATAAAATATTGTACATGACGGGGTGTATGAATATGGAGGAGACAACATTTTTGGGATTGAATAGAAAAGTTTGGAGATATGTTCTCTCAGTCTACCCCGCAAAGAACACAGCGTGAGGAAATGTTTGTACAGTACCCGGCGGTAAGTAATACACATCGGGCTTAAGAAAGAGACTGTCGGCCATAATCAACTAACTTCGGCTTTGTAGACCGTCGTCTCTGTCGCACGGTGCGCTAACAGTCCGGTCCGGTAACGATTGACAAATCGCGATGGAACACGTGTATAAATAACAGAGACGACGCTTTACAAAGCCGAAGTTAGCCGATTATGACCGACAGTCTCTTAAGCCCGATGTGTATTACTTACCGCCGGGCACTGTATTTTTTTTTTTCAAAAATATCTTATTTTCTTGGAAAGGACGCGACTCACAGTTTGGCAAACTTCAGACCACACGTTAGCATTATGATTTACGTTTCTTTATAGCAACAAAATAATTTAGCTGACTGGTGTAGTTAGTTACTTGAGCCCCTTATACAAGTACAATAATACTCTAAAATGCGAACTTTGTGGCGGCGTTCGCCTTTGTGTGCCCCGCCTGTATCGCTCTATTTCGCTTATCTAATTATGCGTAAAAACCATACGTCAGCTAACGGCGTCGTAAATGAAAGCTTATGAAGCGTTTTTATTATGTTTCCAAAGCATTGTTGGCAAGTTTCACGTTTAATGGCACTTAACTTTCGTCGCGTTTTATTTTTTCTTTTAGATGTATTTGCTTATTGAAACCCAAGTCTAAAGCTACGGTTTCCTAAGAAAGCGGGTTCCTTATATAGCGCACGTTACATGACGTGATGCTGCCGCCAGACGGCAGAAATGAGAACCCAACTGTCAGTGGAAACCAAATCTGATTCCTCATATTTTGTTTCAACTGGGCTTTTCTATAGTCTTTGCTCTTCACATTATATAAAGCTTCACTATTTCTTACAAAATCAATCAATATTTCGTCATTTTCGCTGGTCCAAATTACGTTTGCACTCATTTTTTATTGTAAAACGGTGTCCGCTACTCGGGAAAAATCGTTCCACTACTGTTTGCTCCGCTATCACGGCCATCAAATGCAAATGGCAGCATTGCTATTTGACGTTACACTCACAACCAACGCACTCTAGGAAACCAACGCCATTGGTTTGCATTGACAATGTTTTGTTACGTGCGCTATATAACGACACAACCAACGCTCTCTAGGAAACCACGCCATATGGTTTGCATAGACAATGTTTTGTTATGTGCGCTATATAACGACACCACTTTCTTAGGAAACCAATGCTTTACTCCTGCAGTCTCTACTTGGTCAGTACAACCTGGCAGACTTATTACCACGTGGCAATCTCATCTTAAGTGAACACCAAGTCTTGCTTAAAAATAATTGGGTTCCAACGGGAATCGAACCCGCAAATAAATAAAGTCACTAACACCTTCCAGACCGTGATTCACATTATTTGGTGGCAGTTTGGTACTGCGGTCTATTATCATAAGCTTAGTTTTTTACCTATTGATTTCCAGGCCTAGGAGAAATGATTTATGTTTAATATTTAATTCGAATTATTTATTTTCTATAAAAGACAAAGGATTTTGGATCATTGACTTTTAAAAATAAGCTTAGGTGAATGTATCCTAAAAACTTTTGAATTAAATATTTTTATCTTCCTCTTATGATTCACTCCGGGACATTCCCAAAGGCTCCATATCTCTTGGAAGCTGTACGGTTCAACGGAAATGTGATTCACTCCAGTCAAGTGGCATTCCGCTTTATACTTGATCCTTATTGAGGGTCCCGAGTCGCGACATATACGGGATTATATCATAAGGTCACTCCCAATAGTTTCTCTCTCCGTGGTTGCAGCTCTTAGACTGGTTTGCAGCAATTTCAACTCTTCTCCTCCATTCCTCCCTGTCCTGTGCGGCTCTTTTTAAATCTGTATATGTTGAGCAGCGCACGTCCACCAACACCAACAAAATTATGGCATGCAAGAGGCCCTCTTGTCGTATTATATGACCGATCCATCTTGCACGCCTTTCGGACAGGATCCTGAGCAGGTGCCTTCCTCCTTCGACTCGTTGGAGAACCTCTTCATTTGTGATGCGGTCTCTCCAGGAAATTCCTAATAGTCTTCTATAGGACAACATCTCAAAAGCCTCTAGTCTTCGTCTATCTCTTTCGGATAGGCACCATGTCTCGCAGCCGTACATCAAGATACTCCATCCAATAGTTTATAATTTACTAAAACATGTTATAGAAATTGGCGGTTATAAAGTTGATATCTTTATAATTAAGGCATTAACGTTGTCGAGGTTTAAAGACATTGTAATTTATTTTACCAAACACTGTTTATTCCACTTTATGTAACGGTATAACCCTACCGATTTCAAGGCGTTCACCTCATCACCAGGGAGCACAAACAAGACTCTTATTTGTGCTCCCCTGATGATGTGGTAGAAACCTTGAAACCGGTAGGGTTAGACCGTTACGAAAAAGTGGAATAAACAATGTTTAATAAAACAAATTACAATGGTTATTAGAGTTTTACAGGTGAAATGTTCAGCTTTCAGGGGAACTAAATGTTGCACACTTGAATAGTGATATATGGGGATGGCAACGCATGACAGAATACGGAATTAAGTGATTAGGGGTGGATGTGAGTTTAATGTTGAGTGCAGAAGAGGATTATATCATAAGTTGTTTATAATTTACTAAATAGTTTATAATTTACTAAAACATGTTATAGAAATTGGCAGTTATAAAGTTGATATGTTTATAGTTAAGGCATTAACGTTGTGGATGTTTAAATACATAGTAATTTATTTTATCAAACACTGTTTATTCCACTTGTTGTAACGGTATAACCCTACCGGTTTCAAGGCTTTCACCTCATCTTCAGGGGAGCACAAACAAGACAAAATTCTGTTCGAACTGGTACCTATATACACGCTTCAACGGTTGGGGACTGAGGGCTGAGGGAGGCATGGAACGACATCGCCCTGCAGCGGAGAGATTTTTGGGATCTATATGTTTACCAGATGTTCGCCTGTTTACCAGATGTTTACCAGATCCTCACTGAAGATGAGGGGAAAGCCTAGAAACCGGTAAAGTTATACAGTTACAAAAATTGGAATAAACAGTGTTTGATAAAATAAATTACAATTATATGTTTGTTTCTCAACGTACGCAGCGACATTGCATAGTAGTGAGATTATAAATCCACTCAGTTCTATATTTTTCAATTTGACATTATGATGTTTTTTTTTATATTCACTTTGCACGACTTTCTCCTGCTACGCAAAGAGGGTATTCTTCTAGTTAGCATATTCGCAAGGAATAATATCAGACGGAATTGTTCTCATACTGCTAGGCGGTGCCTAGAATATATCCACAGTGTCGCTCAGTTGGTTCAATATATCTATACTATACCACGCGTGACTGAGTGTTTAGCCATGATATTCGTCCTGTAAGTTGGTATGTAGAACAGAGGGTGATTCCTTGCACGGCTATATTTATTGGGTACATATAAACTTAGTGCTTCTAGAATCACGGGACAGTTAAAGGAACCTTGGAAAACCTTTATTAGGAATATCGCAATGGATTCTTGCCTTCTTGTTTCGAGGCTTCTATAGTTACACACCGTGAGAAGTTCGGCATTGTGAGCATATTTTAGGTAATCGCTCTTTGTTCTGTACCATAGATATCTTAGACTTTTTTTGTTGTATTTGTTTTATATTATTCTTACGGGAGATATTATATTATTTTTATAGCTGACGAGGATCCCAAACTGCAGATGCATATTCTAATTTAGTTCATACTAGATAGTTATATAGAATAGACACCAAATTCATATACTGTCTCTATTGTATAATATCCTTAACTGATGTTTTAATATTGATATTGGATGTATATTTTATAACTACAAAATCATCATGCGAAAAAAGTTTAAGTTAATTAAAAATAACCAAAACTTATTTCAGATCTACTCTTGAACAAGAGAAATTTTCGAATATTCGTACTATTATTCGCAATGACGAACATCTGATTTTTCTCAGATGGTGGATGAGTTAAGAGGGATATCGAACGGCGTGTAGCGATAGGATTAAAATCAGTGGGGCACTAAAACATTTATACTCGAACCGGCAGGTACCAAAATCTGCTAAGATGATAGTCCACAATAGTATTCTGGTGTCAACTTTGATGTAACAGTGAAACGGGGGACGTGAGAAAAGATTGACAGGAGCCAAATAAATATTTAAAAAATGCGTGTACTGAAATGAATACATGGGGTGACAATGTATAACAGAATACGGAATGAAATGATAAGGGGTGAATGTGAACGAATCCGGCTCTTGTATTGTCTCCCAAACCGAGGGCTGGGAGACAAGCGATTTCAGTCTGGTTTTCAATCAAGGCATCTTTAAGAACTTTCTGGTTGTTTGGAAGAGATTACCACATGACAATAACCCTACTAGGTTGTACTGTATATAACAAAAGTGTAATATAATACAATAACTTCGCCCGGCTCTCCATTATATATTTTACATCAACGTTAACGACATGCATTTCAAAATAAAATATATTTTTTCAAATACCTATAAAAGCGGCATGTGTCAAACTGGTTACAAATAATAAACGTAAACGGATATAGAAACCGAAAAATAACGACCAGAAATCCAAATGTCAAAAGGTTATAAATCAGACCTGACTGAATTTCGGATTTATTTTATTCCCCCATTTCCAATCCAAGGGGATATCGCTGACACGCTTCGAAGCGAAAAAAATTATTCCAACCTCTACTCGAGGGAGTGATGCTTGCCAGAATATTATATCACATGTGATTACTGTGAAGTTGGGAAACTGTTATGCCGGTGCTGAAATACGTTTGCAATTTGTGGATTTTGCGAAGAGCTAGTATAGTGCAGGGCTGCCCAATATTTTTTGCATACATGAGCTATTTTTTTAAGGCGACGTCTGATCTATGAGTGTACTGGAAAAAAATTGTAGTCAGATATAATTATTTAATATTTATTATGACTTAACAATTATACAGAATTAAAATTACAAATGAATCATATTGCTGAGAAAACAGACAAGGAACACAATAAATTGTAGTCAGATATAATTATTTAATATTTATTATGACCTAACAATTATACAGAATTAAAATTACAAATGAATCATATTGCTGAGAAAACAGACAAGGAACACAATAAATTGTAGTCAGATATAATTATTTAATATTTATTATGACCTAACAATTATACAGAATTAAAATTACAAATGAATCATATTGCTGAGAAAACAGACAAGGAACACAATAAATTGTAGTCAGATATAATTATTTAATATTTATTATGACCTAACAATTATACAGAATTAAAATTACAAATGAATCATATTGCTGAGAAAACAGACAAGGAACACAATAAATTGTAGTCAGATATAATTATTTAATATTTATTATGACCTAACAATTATACAGAATTAAAATTACAAATGAATCATATTGCTGAGAAAACAGACAAGGAACACAATAAATTGTAGTCAGATATAATTATTTAATATTTATTATGACCTAACAATTATACAGAATTAAAATTACAAATGAATCATATTGCTGAGAAAACAGACAAGGAACACAATAAATTGTAGTCAGATATAATTATTTAATATTTATTATGACCTAACAATTATACAGAATTAAAATTACAAATGAATCATATTGCTGAGAAAACAGACAAGGAACACAATAAATTGTAGTCAGATATAATTATTTAATATTTATTATGACCTAACAATTATACAGAATTAAAATTACAAATGAATCATATTGCTGAGAAAACAGACAAGGAACACAATAAATTGTAGTCAGATATAATTATTTAATATTTATTATGACCTAACAATTATACAGAATTAAAATTACAAATGAATCATATTGCTGAGAAAACAGACAAGGAACACAATAAATTGTAGTCAGATATAATTATTTAATATTTATAATGACCTAACAATTATACAGAATTAAAATTACAAATGAATCATATTGCTGAGAAAACAGACAAGGAACACAATAAATTGTAGTCAGATATAATTATTTAATATTTATTATGACCTAACAATTATACAGAATTAAAATTACAAATGAATCATATTGCTGAGAAAACAGACAAGGAACACAATAAATTGTAGTCAGATATAATTATTTAATATTTATTATGACCTAACAATTATACAGAATTAAAATTACAAATGAATCATATTGCTGAGAAAACAGACAAGGAACACAATAAATTGTAGTCAGATATAATTATTTAATATTTATTATGACCTAACAATTATACAGAATTAAAATTACAAATGAATCATATTGCTGAGAAAACAGACAAGGAACACAATAAATTGTAGTCAGATATAATTATTTAATATTTATTATGACCTAACAGTTATACAGGATTGAATTTACAAATGAATCATATTGCGGAGAAAACAGACAAGGAACACAATAAATTGTTTGTATAAGTAAAAAGCAATATTGATGAGATCTTTGGCACTGTACAAATTTGGCACAGTTGTGATTATACGACGAAACAGGCGCTTTTGAAACACTGATCAAGATGTTCACCATTTTAAAAAAACTTATTTCTTATTTTAAAATGTTCAAATGGGAAAATGCGGATTGTGACAAGACATCATTGTTTGTGCTACATTTTGTTGAAATTGGGTACTTTCTTTGTGTATTTCCAAATATCGTATTTGAATTTCTAATGTAAATAATTTTGGACATAGATTTTTTCCATCTCTAGTTCTGTATGATTCGCACCAAATATTGTTGAAATTTGAGTCGAAATTTATTCTATGTTAAGATTACAATTGAAATTTATTCTATGTTTAGATTACAGTTGAAATTGTAAACGTCTTATTAATTGTAAACGTCTATGTAAACGTCTTATTAAAAGCATACCGCCATTGATTGGTAGGTATCTACTGATTTGGCACTCATGGTATATTGGAATAACTCGAGCTATTTTCGAGATTTATGTCAGTGAAAAGTTTAAACTAGTTTTGAAAATGTATTTATTTAAAAGAAAAGTACAGACAAATGTGCCAAATGATATTTCAAGGGAAAATTCAAGAAAGAAGAACAACTTAACGATAGCGGTTTGACTGTGGTACTATATATTTGTTCAGAGCTGCTGCCTCAAAGGACAAGGTAGCCGTGATGATCGCAAATCTCCAAGGCGAAAAGAAACTTTGAGGAAGAAGACAGACAAGGCTATCTCTTGATAAAAACAATTAAATTGTTGAACGAGTCCAATAATATAAATATATATTGGATCCTTGCTGAACGATAAATGGGGTCAGTCTTCAGAGATCAAAATTAGAGAAGAGATGGCACGAGTAAGTACTTCTGGAAGAAGTACTTCTTTGAAATGCAGGATCTCCTCTGCATCAAGGATTTTAATCTCGATTTATGTATGTGAATTTTGCGTTGCTCCATATTCTCCGTAGTTCTTTATCATGGACACTTATTTAGGAGACCACAAAGAAACTAGAAGAGTCCTGAGAGTCTGTTTTTTAATTTTTATAAATATCACCTGTAATATTATATTTGCCGACAGTGCCTACTTGTTTATTTCTTCAAACTAGTTTAAAGTACTCTTCAAAGTTAGATTTTTTTATCTTCCTTGTAGATTTTGTGCCTTTCTTACAGATATAAAAAATACATTTTTTAATTTCTTTTTTGTAAAACTCTATCAATAATCGAAAAACGGTCTCAACGGGAACGCAATCGCGCGATTTGCACACGTGCTGAAAGGATTCAGTCAATTTTATTTTCATTTACAGTTGACTGGATTAATCGAGACAGTGAGAAAAAAAATTGACACGGATAAAAAAAAAGGAATAATATCAGCCGTATTAAAAAAATGTAAAAAATGAAAACAAAACTAGAGAACGCAGTTGTGTTAAAAGAACATGGTATAAAATATGAGGATAAACAATATAAATGTCTATAATAAATCAATCGTTTATGCCTGCCTGCATAATTCCTATTTACAATTTGACGTGATGCACCCGACTGTTTATTCGTATATCAAAAGTATACACTAAATCTAAGCGTTTTCAAATAATAATTTGCAAACACGTCATCAACTAGATATCACATCTACTAGTTATCACATCTACTAGATATCACACCTACTAAATATCACATCTACTAGTTATCACATTTACTAGATATCACATCTACTTGTTATCACATTTACTAGATATCACATCTACTAGTTATCACATTTACTAGATATCACATCGACTAGATATCACATCTACTAGATATCACATCTACTAGATATCACATCTACTAGTTATCACATTTACTAGATATCACACGATTTTGCTAGTCTAATTTTCTCGTACATTTTTTGCTAGTCTAACTTTCTCGTACATTTTATCCTCTTTCTTTACATAGTCCTTTACTGTCCATGCAGTGAGACTCTGGAATCAGTTATAAACCAATATAAGACTCGCTTCGTCCTTGGCATGCTTTAAGAAGCGACTGAAAAAGCTGTTAATTTCTAGTCAGTAAAATAACGTGTTTCATTCCTGATTTTTCTTTTCCTTTCCTCTCCTCCATCCATTCCTTTCCTTTCGATTGATGATATTTCACTTTATATGAAAAATAATGTTCGGGTAATTGTCCGTCTTTGTGGGGTTCGTGGGCATGTGCCCACGTATGTGTTTATGTATTTCGTGAGGATGGATAGTCATTTGAATGATTTATGCGACCATGTAACTTGCTTCATTTACTTTTGTCTGGTTGGTTGGAAGAGATGGCCGCCTGGCAATAAGCCCGCCAGATTGTATTGCAATAAAAATGTTAAATAAATAAATAAATTGTGCGAGAAAATTACTCGTATTTTATTACATTTTCGTTGTATACAGTATAAACTAATGTGTTTATTGCCATATGGCAATCTCTTCCAATCAACCATAAAGTTGTTCAAGATGCTTCAAGTGAAAACCAAACTGGAATCCTTTTTTAAAATATCTGGGTTTCAACGGGTGTCAATCCCGCAACCTCCGTGTAGAAGCGTCTTACCAACTAGGTCACGGAGGTCGTGAAACGAAAAAAAAAAATTTACATTACAAATAATATTTCGAAAAATTATAAAAAAAGACTGAAGTTTTTTACTTCCGGGTTAATCTGCAACCCGGTTAGTGCGATTCCGGATAATAATGAGTCGACTGTTTTGGTGTTGCTTGGATTTTCTTTTTTTATTTTGAGATATCGTTTTTTGTACTCGATTACGGTATCACATACTCACTACCTACCGATTATTATTATTATACAATAGTATAATCGAATACGGATTTCGATTATACTAATAATCGAAATCTACCTCAATATTAACATTGCAAATATAAGTTAGTGTCATTCATTCAAATGCTTTCTTTTTTTAACAGTACTTGCTCTATATTGCGCTTTTGTTTGAACTATTCAAATGTCATTTGTGGTTCGCGTCTTCAGGACCCTTGGTAGTGTCTTGTATACTATCTACCAAAGATTCACTTGGTTTAGTCGCTCCAATAATACAACGTAAGTTTTTAACAGTAGAATTTAATCATCGTTCTTCTTTTCTCACGAGTATTTAGACTTAATTTGTCATCCAGAGTGGTGACAACTTTCCACTGATATCTTTGGAGTACATCGGAAATCAAACCTCCGACTTTTGATATAGGACACAGCATTCTACAATTTAGGATACGCAGATCGACGTATTCTTCACAGCACACGCAATGGGTTCCTGCAATTATTTTCCTTCGTCCACAATTCACTACCATTATCAATTGACAGTTGCGTATACTCCTTCAGATATAAGTTCACGGCCATTATTCAAGAAGAATAAAAGAAGAATTCACTCCCATAGATATGTTGGGTACTGATCCACATTTGTGTACCATAATTTTGCCATCATACTGTTTAGTTCGAGTCGGCAAATTACAATGACGAAGAAACACGTGGAATAAAAAAATACAATACAGCTTTAACATTTTTTGAGATCGAATTTAGATTCTGGAAAAATATTATAATTTCGTTTAACGAAGAGTGACTTCTGATGGCCGCGCGATGGTTTCCAAAATATGCTGTGTAAAATTACCTAACCCCATTGTACGGAAATAATGTCGTGCTTGATGAAGCGCCATTTTGATCAGATGAGAAGCATCGAAGAATTTCGTTTGGCATTTTGTGGATCGTGGGCTGGAATGGATAATTTTGGGCGAGGGTTGGGTGTTCATGAGATTTGAGTGTCTTGAAAGAAAAGTGGAAAATAATCAAATCTTCGACTAACGGCAGTCTTCTTTCTTTTTCTTTCTTTCGATGGTCTTACAGCCCATATCGAGCTTTGGCCTCCGTCAATCTTCGCCTCCAACTCCTCCTGTCTTCCGCCACGACCCTCCAATCCTGCGCCTGCAGCAGCCGGGTTGCGTCCCTCTCAACTTCGTCCTCCCATCGCAGCCTTGGCCTGCCCACTCTCCTCCCACCCGGGTGTCCTTCCAGGATTCTTTTGGGTGCTCGTGATGACAGCTTTCTCTGCACATGTCCGGCCCATCTCAATCTGCTCAGTGTGACATGTACAGATAGCCTGGGAGCTTTGTAGATATTATATAGCTCGTCGTTGTATCGTATTCGTCAGGTTTCGTCGTTATTCACGGGGCCCAGAATCCTACGTAATACTCTTCTCTCGAAGGCATCCAGCAACAGTGTGTACGTGCAATGAATGACTTACTGCGTAAATAAATAAATACTTCAATTTCGTTCGTTTTGCTTTTGAATTTTCAACTAGTGATTCATACATTTACACTCACTCGTACAAAAAAAAATGCGTGTGTTATCTATACGACTTATTGTTTTTTTTTTCACGCAATGTAAACTACATACTTGCCAATATTGTAATCGCGTTCAATTGTTTAATGAGCGAACAAACAACGGTTTGTAGATTATTTCAACTAGTGTAAATACACTTTAT
This sequence comes from Odontocerum albicorne, assembly GCA_949825065.1. Lineage (NCBI taxonomy): Eukaryota > Metazoa > Arthropoda > Insecta > Trichoptera > Odontoceridae > Odontocerum > Odontocerum albicorne. Next base: position 39,083,548 of record OX463854.1, on the reverse strand, counting down.
GATAGTGTTTTCATTTGGAGAGCGAGTTTTATTTGTTTTTTTAGTAAAAAAATCAAAATCATTTTCAAATATTCAGTGCAAATATCAGATGTATTGTATCAGACATTCGCTCACCCAATGAAAATGCGCACAGTAATTTGCATATTATAAATGTCATTCAAATAGTGATCGTGTTGCATGAGTGTCAAGTCATTGTGTGGATTTTTATAATTTATCACTTTCAGTTATTTTTTTATTATTTATTATATGTTCGTTTTTTTTTTAATGTGGCTGTTTCAAAAAACTTTTTCAGTTTTCAAATATTCAATATTTAATAAAATGGTTTGTTTTCTCTTTAAACTTCAATATCTTAAATAAATGTTTTTCATCTGTCTGTTACTTAACTAATCTGTGTTTTTCGTATTGTTCTTTACTTATTTGTGTGTAAATTTTAATTTTTGTTTTTTTGTGTGTATTCAGAAGTGACAATGGCTCAGGCCAAATTCAAAATTAAAATGTTTTTATAAAGTGACTTATCTTTAAAATAGACAGTAACAATGTTCCGTGCGCTTTCTGCAAAATGGTCTCGCAGAAGAGAGAGCCTATCTAGGTAAGAGTGTAGTCTCATCAAAATCACAAATGCAACTTCCAATGCACTATTCTTGATTAATGATACATTAAAAGACAAATAATACTGTTAAGGATTTTTAAAAGAACCCGACTGTGTTACTCAAATTAGAACAAAATAGTATATCAGGTCTGTAAATATGAAACCGGATTTTGTTTTATATAAAATACACATTTATTGTATGAAAATGGTAAAAATATTTTATTCAAAATATTGCCCATCGCTAGCTCTACACATTTTTTCCCATCTGTCTGGCAATTTGTGGATGCCACGCCAAAAAAAATGTTGCTCTTTTGAGGCAAACCAATCATCGAGCCATTTTCGTAAGAAGTGAAGCGCTGCTCAGCAAGTGCGTGTCCCATCGATTCAAATAAGTAGTAATCGGATGGAGCCAAGTCTGGTGAGTAAGCCGCATGCGATTCTGCAGCAGTTTTCTTCAAATGGAAACAGAAAATCAATGCTGTCCGAAAATCGTAGTTTTCAGGCACAAAAACAGACATTTTCAACGCTATGAAAACATATATAGTTGTATTAAACTTGTATTGTTGTGAGTTAAAAGTCTTTGACAAATGTAAACACAAGAGAAAAGTGCCAATGACGCGGTTTGACAGTCTCTACATTGACAACTGGAGCCATCTATGAGCAAATTCCGGTTTCATATTTACAGACCTGGTATATGAAGTAAATTGCAGTAAATATCGAACTCAGCCCCTGATCCGTTGACATATCCAACTCTTCACCTTTGGCTCCAAGTAACTGTCAACGCATGGACAGCGGCCACTCCAGTAACTGTGTGGGCCCGCAGGCTTAACTTGGTGGAGGAACACAGAGGCAGGTGTTCTACTTCAGCGTTTACCCTATCCTTGTGATAGGGCAAACACAGAGGTATTATGGTAGAACTTTTGTCGTTGCTGGTCCTGTAGCGTTGAATGGTCTACCTCTTTATGTTAGAGCTACTGGTGACGTGTGCAGCTTTATGAAACGCTTGAAAATAAATCTTTTTGGGAGGTCTTATCAAAATTTATGATATTGTATGAACACTATACCCTACATCTAAAGCCGAAAGTGTTACTATCACATATTAGAAGATCTACAAAGATTTCTTTATAGTTCGTATTCTCTTGTTAAGTTTTCTTACCAAATCTGTTTTTTTCTGAACACATGCAGATGCGGGAAAGTGCCTGATCTATGGTCGCAGTCACTAACACTCAACTTGTATAAAAAGCATCAACCTATTTTTTCATGTTTATATGTCTTTAGTAAAATACAGGCAAAAGCCTATTTTTCTTGATTTTCTTTCTAATTTATTGTCTTTTATGTGTTTTCTATTAATTACTCCAGATATTTGACAATTTGGAGTTTCTCTTTACTTATTTGGAGCATCTTATTTATTAAATATTTTTATTTGTTTCTGAACTGCAACAAGTATTATTCCGAAAATAATGGCCGATTTTATTATTATAACAATTCGAACGTTCTTTAGTTAGAAATTTGCTATACTTATTTATTGATTCAGATATTTAATTAACATTTTTTTTATCCTTCAGAAATGGAATTGAAAAGAAATTAAGTACGTATGTTTTTTTTGCATTAATTTAAACTTCAGTGTTATGCAAATGCATAGTTTTTTTGCATTAATGTAAACTTGAGCATTATACAGATGCATAGTTTGAGACCGAACAACCGCTTCAGAATGAATGTTCAAAAAGTTTATTAACGGAGGCGCAAGTCTTAAAAATGAAAAGGGTCGAGGACGTCCTGCTACAGTTGAAAACGACGGATTAAAAGCTTTATTGGAAGAAAACACACAGCAAACAGTACGGCAAATGGCACGAGAATAGTTGCCGGTGCTACTACAATTTCTGCGCATTTAAAGCACGTTCCGTACAAACTTAACGATAACCTAAAAAAAATGTCGCTTCGAAGTGTGTTCTTTGTTGCTGTTAACATAACCTTAGTGATCTGTTTCTCAATCGTATCGATCTCAATTCAAAAAATTAACGAGATGGACTACGAAACATTACATCAGCCACCTTACTCACCCGATCTATCGCCAAACGATTTTCAAACACTTCTTTTAACTATTTACGACGTGAAAAAATCAATAACAGAGAGGCAGCAGAAAATGTCTTCGAAGAATTCTCGGATTCTAATCAACCTGAGTGTTATACTATATAGGCATAAACAAGCTTGTAATTCTTTGTCGAAAATATCTAGAAACAAATAGCTTTTACTTTGATTTATAAAGTTTATTTGCTCTTAAGTGATGAATTCATTTGAATGTTAAAGTCGGCTATTATTTTCGGGACAACCATACAACAGATGATTTCTGTTATTTGAACAGAATGTTAATTTGTGATTAGTGAGTTTCTAAACCGCAACAAGTAGATTAGTTATGGAAGAGTATGTCAACTTGTGATGGGTGAGTTTCTAAACTTCAATAAATGGATTGTTTATTATTGATTTATGTTATTTGAAGAATATGTTAACTTGTGATGGGTAAGTTTCTAAGCTACAACAAATGAATGATTTATGTTATTTGAACAGCATGTTAACTTGTGATGAGTGAGTTTCTAAGTTGCAGCAAGTGGAGGACCGACCGGAGGATTAAACCCGAAACCCCCAGTTGGAAGACAAGCGTCTTACCAATTAGGCCACGGAGGTCATGGTATGGAGTGAATGATTGACTACGAATATACAAGTCAAGAGTGCGTAGAAGAGCTGAAGACTGAAGAAAACGTGGCTGGTTCAAGTAAACCAGATTTTTAATGTAGATAATGTTTGAAGTAAATATAATAGAAAATTGAACATGAGAAGGTGTATGAATGCAGAAGCATAATAAGTGTTTGTAGATAGAATGTGGAAATATGTTATCTCTAACTAATGTGAGGAGGTATGATTTTTATCTATACATGTGAAAACGCACTTTTAATCCAATTGATGTTAATATGGTATTTTTTGTCCATTGCAGTGGCAACCGCCAGGCCTCCGCCCCACCAACAGTGTCCTCGTCTTCCGCAGGTAATGCGGGAACTGAAGAGGAGGAGGCCCAGCCCACGGCACCCTCACCACCTGCCGCTGCTACTCCCCTCGGGGGACACGAGCTACCTAGACGACAGGATGGCACTATCGACTATGATGGTGAGCTTCAAAAGTTATATACATATATTAAAGGGTCTTTCAAATGGAGCGTTTTTTTTTAAATTCTTGAATAAAACACACAATTTGCTTTGATTTCCAGAAACTTTTTATTGGTCATTAAAGTATAATGTATGACATTTAAACACAAAAAACAATATCTGCCAAATGTCCACCTCTTGCTGCTCCACAGATGTCCACTCTTTTGTCAAAAATTTCGACGACATTTTGCGGTACTAACTCACCAATAACGCGAATAATTTCGTCCTTCAGCTCGGGAATTGATCGGGGGTTATTCTTATAGACCTGACTTTTCACATAACCTCACAGAAAATAGTCCAACGGTGTCAGATCACATGATCTTGGTGGCCAATTAACATCACCGTTTTCGGAGATTACAATACATACTCGTAAAATAATTCAACAATTTGAACGCGTCGTATACGACTCCATTTTTATAATTGTACAAGACCCTGGCAAGTTCGCGACGCCATCTGTGTTTTATCCTAGAATTGAAAAAACCGCTCAATTTGAAAGACCCTTTACGAAGGCAATTATCTCGTGGATAAAAACTCTGAGGGATTTGAATTGCATCGTAGTTCTTCCAACGCCATTATTGTGCCTTGATAATTCCGATAAATGTGAATTTAAGACACGTATTGAATAAGATAAAGAAGAGCACTCCGAGATGGTTTGGGCATGTGAAAAGAATGAATGAAGAAATACTAACAAACAAATAAGTAATATAAATGTTAGTGGAAGACGACCAAGGAAAGTATGGTTGGATCAAGTGAATATTTTGAAAGAAGAAATGGACCTAGTACCACACCCCGAAACACTACGTGATGGCAGCAGGGCTCACAATAGCTCACAAATAAATGTAGAAAGTCAGAGAAATCGTAGGAGTTGTAAGGGAAGGGTAAAGAAGAGACAAAATAAGTACGACCTTGATCAAAAAGATTTAGGACCGGTCACCGTGTGGCGCTGTCAGTCACCCGATTGGAATTCTTTTTTTTTTTGTTAGGTTACCACATCTATCATTGACACTTCCTTCCAAATTTCAGCGTCATACCTTGACATTTGTAAAAGTTACGCTGCACTGAGTACGTCTGCCTTTGTGCGTGTTTTCGATTTTTTACAAGTTTGAAAATGGCATCAACTGTGCATCAATGAGTTTGCATTAAATTTTGTGTGGAAAGCGGATTTAACGGTCCGCAGAGCTTGGAATTATTGGAGAAGTGTTTTTTGGTGGCACGAACGCTTCAAAAGTGGTCGTGAGTCGGTCGAGGATGACGAACGCAGTGGCAGTCGAAAACCGATGAAAACATCGATAAAATCAAAGAAATGTTGGCCGAAAACCGCAAATTGACCATCAGAGAGCTGGCAGAGGACTTGAACATCGCTTATGGATCCGCTCAAGACATTTTGGTTAGTGCTTTATGCCTCGGACGTGTCGCTGCAAAACTGGTGCCGAAAGACCTCAATTTCATGCAAAAAAAGGACCGCGTTGAAATCGCAAAAGACATGAGTTTTTGACCAAAAACAACACGACTACTATCCAGCAGCGTTTGAATTCACCTGATGTGGCTCCCTGCGACTTTTCCTGTTCAACCGACTTAAAAAACCGAATCGCGGAACGCGTTACAGCACCCGAAAGGATGTCATGAAAAAATCGAAGACGGCTCTGATGGACACACCGAAAATTGAGTACCAGCGGTGTTTCGAGGATTGGATCAAGCGCTGGCGTAAGTGCGTTGCAGTCGATGGAGAGTACTTTGAAGGGGACCATATCGATTTTGATGAATAAACTTGTATTTTCGATTTTATGAATAAACTCCTAAAACTTTTTGATCAAGGTAGTATGTCGAGATAGGAAAGTCTAGCGCTCTATCCTCTATGCCTCTCCCAACAGGGAAATGGCATGATATTGTGGAATGAACGTTCTGGAGTGATGAAGTGTGAGGAGTTTGATTTCGCGTGATGTATACATATGTAATTGGGTGTCACTGTTTGTCAGGGTGATGAGAACGTGCAAAGGGGTTTTATATAATCCAAAATCGGTAAGAAGTATCGATTTATTTTTTCATGCTACATGTCCTCAGTGAAATACAGGTAAAAACCTAGTTTACTGGGGACACGACAAATGAAAGGCAACAAACCCAGATCCATTAAAATTGCGTGTCCAAATTAAATTACATGTTGGTGTTTCGCAAATTATGTATATTTCTTGTCATGTGTAAAATTATTTTTTTTAAAATAGGTATGTATGTAATTTAAATATCGATCCAAACATCGGAAACGGTGTATTACTAGTTTCAATTATTCATTCATTTGTTGGGTGCCTTTCAGCATATCCGAATTGATAATTAGTGCTTGGCCAGGAAATAACATTTTTTCAACCCCATTAGTCGGGCCTTTGGGTTAAAAGCCACCGGAGTAAGCACGAAACACGCAGTAAGTCATTGCACATATTGGCAATACTACCACACATGAAGGGGCAACAACACTCGCACACATCTAGCATGTGTGGGTATTGTTACCTGACAAACTTTTCAGGCAGATTGCAATCTTTCTTTTTTTTTTGTGCAATTGTGAGTCGAACCTGAAACCACCGTGTGGATTTCAAGCTTATTTACTGTCAATAGTCTGGCAAATAGTAACATTTTCAATACTGTTTTAAATAAAAATACCGTCAATACTCTGGTGAATAGAAATACTCTCACTGCTCTGGTGAATAGAAACACTGTCAGTAGTCTGGTGAACAGTAACATTGTTAATATTTGTAATTTGTTTTATCAAACACTGTTTATTCCACTTTTTTGTAACGGTATAACCCTACCGGTTTCAAGGCCTTCACCTCATCATCAGCGGAGCACAAACAAGACTTGTGATCCCGTGATGACGAGGTGAAAGCCTTGAAACCGGTAGGGTTATACCGTTACATAAAATGGAATAAACGGTGTTAGATAAAAATAAATTACAATGTATTTAAACCTCCACAATGTTAATGACTTAACTATAAATAATATATTGTCAATATTCTTCTGAATAGAAATACTGCCAATAGTCTGGCAAATAGTAACATTTTCAATAATCTGGTGAATGGAAACACTATCAATAATCTGGTAAATATTAACATTGTCAATAATCTTGTGAATAGAAACACTATCAATATTCTTATAATCTGGTAAATAGAAACACTGTCAATAATCTAGTGAATAGAAACTACCGAGAGTCTGGTGAATAGTAACATTTTAAATAGTCTGGTGAATGGAAACACCATCAATAGTCTGGTAAATATTAACATTGTCAATAATCTTGTGAATAGAAACACTATCAATATTCTGATAAATGGAAACACTGTCAATAATCTAGTGAATAGAAACTACCAAGAGTCTGGTGAATAGTAACATTTTAAGTAGTCTGACAATGGTGAAGCGAGAGGGAGGCAGGAGGGCAATTATCTCAAAGACAGTGTTAAGGGGGGGCTCAAAATCTGAGACCAAAAGTGATAATTTTTTTTAAAAGATTTTCTTTAATGATTGATCGCATGTCGGATATGGAAACCACAGTAAAAACTTTTTAATACTGATTCTTTTAGAATACTATAGCTTTTAGAATACTATAGATTTTTGTTTGTTTTTGGTATATATCATAATTGATTGCATTTACAATCAATTTTGTTAAACGTATACAATATACTCGTATGTAACACTTGTGAAAAAAAATTAAAAAGGAATATTATCTTCTTAAAGAAGTTTTTAACGTAACTTATTATCTTCTTAAACTTAATAAATTCTATACGAAAATATATTCTTAAGTTAATACAAGATCTGCCCAAACGACGCTCGGGAGAAACATTCCCGACAAGTTGAAAAAAGATTTGCCCGAACGAGGCTCGGGGGATTTTTAACACGCGACGTAACACAGTGACGAACTGTGAATGAATAAATTCTATATGAAAATATATTCCGTTCCGAGAAAACAAGTTGAAACATGATCTGCCCAAACGACTCTCGGGAGAAACATTCCCAACGAGTCGAAAAAAGATTTGCCCGAACGAGGCTTGGGGGATTTTTAACACGCGACGTAACACAATGACGAACTGTGAACTAATAAATTCTTTACGAAAAAACATTCCGTTCAGAGAAAACAAGTTGAAACAAGATCTGCCCAAATGACGCTCGGGAGAAACATTCCCAACGAGTCGAAAAAAGATTTGCCGGAACGAGGCTCGGGGGATTTTTAACACGAGACGTAACACAATGACGAATTGTGAACGAATAAATTCTGTACGAAAATATATTCCGTTCAGAGAAAACAAGTTGAAACAAGATCTGTCCAAACGACGCTCGCGAGAAACATTCCCAACGAGTCGAAAAAAGATTTGGCTCGTCAATATAAAAAGAAACTTCGTGCCCGAGTCCCGCTCGGGCAAAACTGTCGAAGTGGTTAAAAAATATTTACTTATCTTTTGGAACGTACATTGTACCATTTGATATTATTTCTTTTGTCATTATTCTTCAAAGAGGTTAACTTTCTTTCAGCCCTGTACGAGTGTGAGAGTGACAGCGACATTGGTTCAATGGAAACGCACGGCTCCGTGGTTACACATCTCCTCTCGCAAGTCAAAATTGGCATGGACCTCACCAAGGTAAGTGGCTTGATCCTCAACCTCTTTAATAACTTCAGCATTGTCACAGATATCAAGCCAAAAATTTAAAAACATCGACAGCCATAGCCAAGTTGATAAGACGCCTGTCTCCCGACCTAGGGGTGGCGCGTTCAATTCCTATTGGTATGCATTATTTCTAAAAAGGGTTTCAGTTAGGTTTTCACTTAAGACCTTGTTAACTAACATATTTTCTAGTTGATTGAAAAAGATTATCATAGGACACTAAACCCACTAGGTTACAGGTGGCCCTCGACTTTTGCACATAATTGGTTACTGAAAATGTGAGCAAATTTTGAATGTTCGAAAGTAGAGGGATGTAAAAAAATATCGAAAATTCTATTTTTAAATATTTATTTATCAATAATAATATTTATTTATCAATAATATATTAAACATATTTATTTATCAATATATATAATTAAGTTAACGAGACGTGTTTAAGTGTTTTCAGGTGTTTTCTTTATCTTTGTCAAGAGTTAGTTGAATATCACCCTTTTTTTTCTTTTCTTGATAAAGAGTTCTATAACATGTTGTGTCTTTCTCAATCGCCCAACGTACTTGAGATATATGTACGTTCTCCATTGGTCTTCCACCGCATTCTTTCATGATCGTTACAAATTTGTCAATATGCATGAAGGCTTCATTCATATTTTTAATTGTCAAAGTCTTGACGATTTTATCAGCTTCTTCCTCACTTTCATTGTGTATTCCATTTAACTCTTGTTGCTCAGTTAAGTATTCATTTGACAGAGGTACTGAGTGAGATTCAATCAACTCATTAACATCTTCGTTGTTGACGTCCAAGTTTAGTTCATTCATTAGGCTAACTATTTCATCTGTGATAGTTTCCGGAGTTTTGTCAGAATTTATAAAATTACTCATCATTTGTGTTCATAATTGTTTCCAGGAACTTTTCATTGTTGACTCTTTTATTTCAGTCCACGAGTCTCCAATATTGTTTATTGCGTTCCATATATTATAGTTCTTCCAAAAAAGTGGGAGCGACTGCATGGAATGGAACAATTTTTGCGTTATCGACAAAAATCTTAAAAAAATCGAGTTTTAAAAAATGTGCGAAATAGCAAATTGTGCGAAAGTACTCGTAGAACGTGCGAAAGTCGAGAACCGCCTGCATATTACTCGTATGTACAATTAAATTATAATACAATACGATACTTTTAAGGCAATCCAAAACAGCAACAAACCCAATAAATATTTTGAATGTCTGTATCTGAATTTGCTTCCTATTTCTATAACGCATGTTTTATTTTTCATAGAATTGTAAATTATGTTTTATATTCCCTTGAATTTTACATTTAAAAGGTCTGTAAAAAGATTAACTTGATTCTTTGTATCATGTTCTTAATGTTGAAATTAGCCAGGAAAAATGTCATTAATTATACTTCCTGCACAACCCTCACACGTGAGTTTTCATGTTTCAAATTTTCATTACTGTTTTTTTCAGGATTAATAATTAAAAAAAAACAGCTTGACAACATATTTTTTTCTGCCCTTTCAGAATCAGTTGTTAAAAAAAATCTATGGAAAATGCCAATTAAATTTAAAGACTATTTTTTTCCCCCTAGTATTTTTATCTAAAAATGTTATAAGAAAATTGTATAAAAATTCTAACAATTTGAAATATTTATGCAGAATGATTTCCAAATATCTTATACTTTTCCCTTTCTTTGCGCTCCATAATTTATTATCAAATTTCAACTTTTCACTCAACTTCCTTCTTTTAGCATCTTTTGCTTGGATTCATTCAAATTTTGTTGACATACATAAATTTAAATGATAAAATAAATTATTTTCAATGTTTAATTTTCTCTTTCAATTTTTGGTTATGTTTTCAAAAGAAAAAAGAATCGTCCATCATTATTTCTGCACTCTTCGTTGTGTAAATATTTATGACACAAGAGAAAAATTCCTCATTTTTAATTGAGTAGGAATCAAATTGTTAATTCATATCATCTTTGTATCTTATTTTCCCTTGCCTTATCCCATCCATTTGGGATCGGCTGATTGGACCTTTTCCCTTGTCTTATCCCATCCATTTGGGATGGGCTGATTGGACCTTTTCTCTTGCCTTATCCCATCCATTTGGGATGGACTGATTGGACCTTTTCCCTTGCCTTATCCCATCCATTTGGGATGGACTGATTGGACCTTTTCCCTTGCCTTATCCCATCCATTTGAGATGGCCTGATTGGACCTTTTACCTTGCCTTATCCCATCCATTTTGGATCGGCTGATTGGACCTTTTCCTTTGCCTTATCCCATCCATTTGGGATGGACTGATTGAACCTTTTCCCTTGCCTTATCCCATCCATTTGGGATGGGCTGATTGGACCTTTTCTCTTGCCTTATCCCATCCATTTGAGATAGGCTGATTGGACCTTTTCCCTTGCCTTATCCCATCCATTTTGGATCGGCTGATTGGACCTTTTCTCTTGCCTTATCCCAACCATTTGGGATGGGCTGATTGGACCTTTTCCCTTGCCTTATCCCATCCATTTGGGATTGGTTGATTGGACCTTTTCCCTTGCCTTATCCCATCCATTTGGGATGGGCTGATTGGACCTTTTCCCTTGCCTTATCCCATCCATTTGGGATCGGTTGATTGGACCTTTTCCCTTGCCTTATCCCATCCATTTTGGATCAGCTGATTGGACCTTTTCTCTTCCCTTATCCCATCCATTTTGGATGGACTGATTGGACCTTTTCCCTTGCCTTATCCCATCCATTTGAGATCGGCTGAGTGGACCTTTTTGTTCCATCTCGCTAATCACTCGTGGATAGTCCGAGTCTCATCATCTGTGAATAATCTCCAATAATCATAAGAGAAACAAAATTGAGATCTGGGAACAATTAAAAATTTATTTTTTTATTAAGTGAATGTAATATTTTCATTCTATTCCTTATATTTCAACAGGTCGTTCTTCCCACCTTTATTTTGGAGAGGCGTTCCCTTCTGGAGATGTATGCGGATTACTTTGCCCACCCTGATCAGTTCTTGAAGTAAGTTCTTTATAAATATATTCATGTATTAAGTCATTCATTTGGTATTTATATTGTAGAATTATTTATTTGTTTTACACAAAACTTGGGATGTTTGACTTTACAAAAGCATTGTTAAACAGGGCTGCCACTTTAATTTAAGTTTTAGTATAGATTTTTTTCATAATTAAATGTTAAATCATTCTGTTAAAATATAGATATAGATACACATACATACCATCACGCCATTTCCCTATTGGGATAGGCAAAGAGGACGTAGTGCCAGACTTTCATATCTCGACACAACCTTAACTTCTTCTACATCTATACACCTCATACAACTCCTAATATTTCTCTGACTTTCTACATTTCGTTCTTTCAAAGTATCATTTACTTGATCCAACCATATTTTCTTTGATTTTCCTGTACCACAACTTCCACTCACATTTGCACTATATATTTGTTTTGTTAATGTTTCTTGATTCATTCATTCTACATGTCCATAACATCTCAGTGCTCTTTTTCATCTTTCTGAACACATCAGCATTAAGTTCTCACTCATCCCTTATCACTTAATTCTGTCATACATTGTCATCCCATGTATTATTCTCAGTACACACAATTACACAGCATTTTTTTCAGTTTTTTATTCTTTTTCCATGCCCACATTTCACTCTTATGCATCCAAATGGTGACAACTTGTACTAGTCTAATGAAATTGTAACCTTTTTGATTATTTATTTATTTCCCACATTATTTATTTATTTTCTTAATATCCAGGATAGTAGACATGCCGACACCTAGAGACAGAATGATCCAAGTGGTGAGATGGTACCTGAGCTCGTACCATGCTGGCCGCAAGTCTGCTGTGGCCAAGAAGCCGTACAACCCGGTGCTGGGGGAGGTCTTCCGCTGTCACTGGCAACTGAGCAATGGCCACAATAGCGACACCTCTCTGCCAGTGGCCGAGGGACCTGTTCCCTGGTGCGGACCTAACCATCTCACATTCGTTGCTGAGCAAGTATCACATCATCCACCTAGTGAGTCAATTTATCTGATTTTATTGACTATGTCCACTTTTAAAATTGAGAATACACACAGTAACATACTCAATACCCTGTTGAAAGTTACTACCATCAATTTGTGAAACGTTATGTGTCATTGTTTTGTCGATAGTTATTTATTTATTTATGGTAACCTCTGCTAACGAAGGGAAACACGTTTGAAATGAGTTTTCATGAACATTCAGTAATTAATTAGGTTAGGTTAGGTTAGGTTAGGTGAGTCAATTTATCTGATTTTATTGGCTATGTCCACTTTTAAAATAAGAATACACACAGTAACGTACTCAACACCCTGTTGAAAGTTACCACCATCAAATTATGAACGTTATGTGTCATTGTTTTGTCGATAGTTATTTATTTATTTATGGTAACCTCTGCTAACGAAGGGAAACATGTTTGGAATGAGTTTTCATGAACATTCAGTAATTAATTAGGTTAGGTTAGGTTAGATTAGATTAGGTTAGGTTAGGTTAGGTTAGGTTAGGTTAGATTAGATTAGGTTAGGTGAGGTTAGGTTAGGTTAGGTTGAAAAATATTGATCGGCATTGGATTGTTTGTCAAAATGAGATCTTCATAAAAGGGAGGATATATTCATACATCATTTAGTGGGTGTTCAAAGAATATAAATCAACATTTCCTCGCCAAATTCACACATGCTGGAATTTAAAACATTGATCTTTGTCAAAAGTTCCTTTGTGAAAGAATGTCCAATATTTATTTATTTAACACTTTTATTGCAAATACAATCTGGCGGGCTTATTGCCAGGCGGCAATCTCTTCCAACTAACCAGACAAAAGTAAATGAAGCTAGTTACGTGGTCGCATAAATCATTCCACCGACTATCCATCCCCACGAAATTCATAAACATATACGTGAGCACATGCCCACGAATCCCACAAAAATGGACCATCACCCGAACATTATTTTTCATATAAAGTGAGATATCATCAATCAAAAGGAAAGGAAGGGATGGTGGAGAGGAAAGGAAAAGAAAAATCAGGAATGAAACACGTTATTTTACTGACTAGAAATTAAGAGTTTTTTCAGTCGCTTCTTAAAGCATGCCAAGGACGGAGCGAGTCTTATATAAAAATATGCGTGGGGATTGATGATTGCAGTTTAGCAGATAATCATAATCTTCAACCTCTATTATTCCACTGCGGAACATAGGCCTCTGGAGTCATATTCTAGAAAAGTGGGCCTGTTGAGGGTTGATCAAATTTAACTGGCGAATGGGGATCGATGACTGTAGCTCAACAGTTGACACAATTCCTTTCATCTTTCGTTATATAGGTAATTGGAATTCTTTTTCTTTTCCAGTATCGGCGTTTTATGCTGAGCATGTCAATAAGCGGATATCCTTCGATGCATGGGTCTGGACCAAGAGCAAGTTCTTGGGGCTCTCGATTGGCGTGCACAATATCGGAAAGGGGATCGTCACCCTTCCCGAACTCAATGAAGAATACGTACTTACATTCCCTAATGGTTACGGCAGGTAAGAAATATTCCTCGTTTTCATTTTTAAGGTCAGCCCAAAAGAGTGAAGATTCGTAATGATAACTTATTTAATGAACCAAAAGTGTTCCACTTTTCGTATTCGTAATGATAACTTATTTAATGAACCAAAAGTGTTTCACTTTTCTTATTTGTAATGATAATTTATTCAATGAACCAAAAGTGTTCCACTTTTCTTATTCGTAATGATAACTTATTTAATGAACCACAAGTGTTTCACTTTTTGTATTTGTAATGATAATTTATTCAATCAACTTTAAGTGTTTCACTTTTCGTATTTGTAATGATAACTTATTTAATGAACCAAAAGTGTTTCACCTTTCATATTCGTAATGATAACTTATTTAATGAACCAAAAGTGTTTCACTTTTCGTATTTGTAATGATAACTTATTCAATGAACCAAAAGTGTTCCACTTTTGGTTCATTAAATCAATTATCATTACGAATCTTCTCTCTTTTGGGCTGGCCTTAAAAATTCTACTTTCTGGCATTCTTATTGTATCCTCTAGCCATTAAACGTATGACTTCTCTTTTTATATTCAGAGTACCTCAGATTTCTTTATTTCTTACTTTGTTTACGAATCATATTTCTGTATAATTCCAGGTCAATTTTAACAGTTCCTTGGATAGAACTTGGCGGAAGTGTGACAGTGGAATGTGCAGCGACAGGTCACAAAGCCAGTATCGAATTTCTTACCAAGCCCTTCTACGGCGGCCGCAAGCACCGAGTCCAGTGTGAGATGGTTGGTCCAGCAGACAAGAGAGCCTTCCTCACTGCCACAGGCGAGTGGAACTCCAGAATGGATATCAAGTGGACTGAATCTGGGGTGAGTTACTTTTTTCTCATATTGATATACGAGGTAACATCATTCAGCCAGAAGACTCATTTTGCAATAGTGTTAGTAACAGTGCGTTTACAAAAACTTGTCACTTTATTATTTTAATGAAGTGAAAAAGCAAAAAAATATAAAAATTATATTTTATATTCAAACATTGAAATGAACACACGCGTTTTGTCAATTAAAAATGCTGTCAGCTTAAATTGTAAAAATCATAAAAATAAAATGAAAGTAAATTTATTTAACATATTAATTGTTTAGGCATAGCAGATTAGGAAACATTAAATAACAATAATGGATTTTTTCAAGATTAAAATTAAGTACAGTATTATAAAGTAAAAATGTTCATCAGCTTTAATTATGTTAGATTGCACATAAAAATAAAATGAATGTAAGATTATTTAACATATTAATGTATCATAATTACTAATGCCAAATAATAAAGTTTTAAAATAATAGTGGATGGAGTGATACTAAATTCTAGGAAACTTTAAGTTCTAACAAAGCACATTCTAAGCTTTCGAAAAATTTTGAATTATACATTACATTAGACAAAAATCGCACTCCTAATTTCGACATGGTAATGTTTTTCTAATCACCGAATATTTTAACAATACAAATGTGCACTCTGCGCGAACCAATCGTGTGGCATTCTAAAACCAATACCGCTACATAAGTTGTGTAATACAGAGTATTACTCACACTATTCCAAAATGACTCTTCTGACTGAATGATCTATACCAGTGCCAATAGGTTCTGCAAATAGTAGACTATAGATATTCTGGTTATTTATTATATCTTGCTTGCAGATCTCTTTTGACCTGAATTTATTTAAAGTAGCGTTTAAGAGCTGTTCTTTATAAGTTAAAAAATTAAATGTGATATTTTATTTGTATTATTATAGATAGCACGAATGCTGTTGATATCTATAATAAATTTAACTGTCCTATGTTCATAATAAAAAAGTAAATAGTATTTATTAAAAGATTAAGCAAAGGAAACAAAGCAGCACTCCTGGGTTTGTGTGTAGGAATTTGTCCAGACGGTTTTAAAACCGGTTGAATGTCACAGCGGGCAATAAACTGTTGAGCAGTTTGTTCCAAGATTCCACAACTTGGTTAGCAAAACGGTGTATACTTGAATTATTGTGGAATTTAGTTTTGGAAAGTTTTAACTGGTGTCCTCTCAAATGTATATTCTGGTTAAAGGAAAATTGTTGGCAAAATTCTGAGCAGTCATTATGACTTTTTAAGATCTTATAACGCTTAAAGATTTTTTTATGATTTAATTTTTAATGCCTAGTAGTTATCAGTTTATAAAACAGTGCTACACGGGTTATTAAATATTTTATTATTATATGTATTAGTTATTAGTGAGATTTAATTTTTTTTTTATTTCTTCTGTGTCGTGACCTCAATGAATGAGGACAATTCTGAGGAACGTGACCCACACTGAACTTGTAAGTTGTTCACATTCTTCTCCAGTCCTCTCGGTTCATTGTCGGAAGAGCCTGTAGCAAAAGCAAGCCAATAGCACACCTGTTTGCTCCAACACATAGGTTGTCTGTCATTGTTCCTTAAAGCCTCTCTGATTTGTCAATTATTGTAAAATAGAGATATTTGTTCATCATTCTGTCCATAAAACACCACAATTGTCTCCATCACCACACCTCGAAAGAATCTATCCTTGATCTTTCTCTGACCTTTATTGTCTTAAGTTTCTGAGGCACATGGGAATATTATTTTACACTACTTGAAATATTTTTTACATGACACAAACCATCCATTGTTCGTTATTCTTTCAGCGCTCGGAGGTGCTCTTCGATGCGACTCGAATGCGTGCGCAGCGCAAGCTGGTCCGGCCAATCGAGTCACAGGCGACCAACGAGTCACGCCGTGTGTGGCGCGATGTGACAGCTGGGCTGCGTGCAGAGGACATTGAAGCGGCAACTCGGGCCAAGTGCCGTGTGGAGGAAGCTCAACGAGAGGCTGTCAAGCAGAGGGAAGCCAATAACAAACCATGGGAGACTGTTGTAAGTGTTTGTTGTTTCCTTCATTACTAAAAATTGTGATATTTTTCAATTACTTAACTTTCAATTTCCGAAACGACGAGGTATTGAGCGGGGTTGGAGAAACAAGGCAACTCCTAAATAGAGTTGCCCAACAACGATCCAGTTGGATAGGTCACAACATCAGGCACCCAGGCCTGCTCCTTACCATTGTCGAGGAAATGATTGAGGGCAATAACCGTAGAGATCGTCCTAGATATAGCTACATGGAGCGGGTGATCCGGGATGTGCGCTGTGGCAGCTACCAGCTTGATGCAGACCAATCCTAGGATTGTAACCCGGAAAGAAAAAAAGAAAAAAAACTTTCAATTAGTGTCGGCATTCTTGCCTTGTGACGGGAGTTCTATGTGGTCCGAAAATGCCAGTAAAGTTAAAAGGAAAAGTATACCAAACGATTATCAGACCTGCACTCCTCTATGGCTCCGAATGCTGGACAATGTATAACTCTTACTCTAGGCAACTAGAAACTGCTGAAATGCGCATGCTAAGATGATCAGCTGGTGTGTCCCTAAGAGACAAAATAAAAAGCTCATGCATTCGTAGAAGCCTAGGTGTTACAGACATCAACAGCAAGATGGAGGAGAGGCGATTGAGATGGTATGGGCACGTTGGACGCAGAGCACGCTATCA
Source organism: Odontocerum albicorne (assembly GCA_949825065.1). NCBI lineage: Eukaryota > Metazoa > Arthropoda > Insecta > Trichoptera > Odontoceridae > Odontocerum > Odontocerum albicorne. The sequence goes on along the minus strand of OX463854.1, from coordinate 39,066,009 downwards.
CATTGTGAACCAGGCAATCTCCATGGATCTTCCTCGAATAACAACCAGAGGAAGACCAAAGAATTCATGGGTGGTGCAAAAAGATAACCTGATGCAGAGGCACGGTCTGGGGGACGTAGTCCGGGACAGAAGAGCATAAAAACCTGAGGACGAGGAGAGCTGACCCCAACAGTCTTCGCAGACAATGAGTTGGGATGGAGCCAGGGAGAAGAAGATTCTTGCCTTGCCTGGTTTCGACGATCATTAATCACATTTTTTTTTTATCATTTCAGCTCTTCAAAAATAATGGTGATGACGGATGGGAGTTTGTCAACCCCCTCAAAGGTCGATTAAGATCGAAAAACCCCCCAGAGAATAAAATCACTGATTCAGATATTCCCGCTTCAGACATGACCCTGAGGTAATGTTTATCAGCCGTGAATCTCCTCACTGCATATCATAGGACGTTCGGACTGTGACTGACTCCGTTGTTTGTATTATATACGAAAGGTCCGATTTACTGTGTGAGACATGTGTGGGACAGTGGACGTTACAAATAAAATGTTCCTTTGTTATGTTTGTATACATTTTTTTTTACTTAAAGCAGTGTTGCTAGAATTAAATGATGCCTTGAAACATTCGTGAAAGATAGTAGTGGCCAAATCAACTTCCGTATTTACAGAACTACAAAACTCTTTGTACTACAAAATAAATCTTCTCTCTTGATAGAGCTCTATGCGATCATAATTGATTTTTAAAATCAAGTAATTTATGTCAGATTTTTTAGTCAAATAATTGATAAACTGAAAATTAAACATCCACATATTATGACATAAATTCCTTATAGTTCCCCTCATTGGGTTTTAAGGTAAATTTTTCACTACAGGCACACCTCGTCGTTTATACCACGGATTAGTCCTGGAAAATAAATCACAAACTTTTTATCATATGCCAGAGTGTATAAAAGCCTAAAAAATTTGTTTATGCTAAATTTATTAAGTTCGTAATATCCCTAGGTCTAAAAAACCTGATGCATGAGCAACGGTGGCTGGTCTGAAGGTGCGTTGGTGCGCTAAACTGGAGAAATAATTCGCAATAATTAAATTATATATTCGCAAACTTGACTTCCGAAAATGTTAAATATTTGTACAGATTAAATATGTATAAAAATACTGGCAAATAGTACGAGTATTTTTATTTAAGTGAGAATTAAAAAAAAATGAAAGTAAAATTTAAAAAAACATTCCTTTCAAATTGACCGGCCAAGTTTGCCAATACTGCCGGAGCGATCTCCAATACGCACCGGACGGAAACGCAAATTCATATAGGGCAGACAATGACATACAGTAAACCGTGAGAGAGCGATATTTCATATTCGCTCAGTGTCTGGTGCGTTGGTATTCAGCGCACCTCGGGACCAGCCACCGCTGTGCATGAGTAAAAATAATAAATATAATTACTACAGTTTATTGCTGACCTTTGAATAAATTGTTGTTGTGTGATTATGTTCATTTTTTTTAAATAAATAACCAAAGCCATTTGCCTCCTTGATTAACACATATTATCGCGAAGGGTCTCGCTATAACATGTTATTGGTTAATATTTTAACCAATGTATGACTTTTTTGGTGGAGATGTACAAATGCTACATGTAAAAAAAAACGAGTGTAGGATATTATAATAAGCCCAAACAACTGTGCAGTTTTGACACACACACACATCAACTGAGTCCAAATGAGTCGGGTGATGTGTGCTTCAACACTGCACCATAAAAGCAATACAAGGGGTGAAAATAATAAATGTGAATTAATTATGTAAATGTAAAAGGAAAAATAAGTAAATAAAACACCTATTTTATAATTTTGTGTTCACCACTGGTTTATTTTTGGGTTTACTACCGGTTTCAAAGACCACCGTCTTCATCGTCAGGTGAAGATAAACTAAATTGCTAAAAATACATTTCCTGTACAAGTGTAAATAATATAAGAGGAATGAGGTAGGGGGAGCAAAGTGGGGAGATATGTGATTCAATGGTAAATGAAGTGGGGAAAAAATTAGAATGAAAATGAATCTTTCGGGCAGGCCAGGGTCGGATATCCAAGGGGGTGGATTTTAAATAGGAAACCACAAAACATGGTGCCACAAAGTGAAACTATAGTCTTTTCGAAGATTCAAGAAATAATTATGTAAATTTTCAAAATACCGTATTAGCGAACTGCCTTAAAGCGAAGTACCATAAAGTGAGGTATGCCACTATTAGTGAACTGCTTTAAAGCGAAGTACCATAAAGTGAGATATGTCACTATTAGTGAACTGCGTTAAAGCGAAGTACCATAAAGTGAGGTATGCCACTATTAGTGAACTGCCTTAAAGCGAAGTACCATAAAGTGAGGTATGCCACTATTAGTGAACTGCCTTAAACCAAAGTACCATAAAGTGAGGTATGCCACTATTAGTGAACTGCCTTAAAGCGAAGTACCATAAAGTGAGGTATGCCACTATTTATGTCTGTAAACTACCGTCACATTTTGTACAGGAAAAAACGTTACATTCTTATAACAATTTTACAGGGCTTTTAAAATATAAATACAAATAAAATCATTCGAAAAAAATCTTGATATACAGTTTTAATCAGAGGTTCAGAATATGTATTTATTTGTATATGGGTTAACTATAATGGATTAACTATGTGGATTTGGGTTACAGGGCCATCATATGTCTTGGCTCCAGGAAACTAGGCTTCTGCCTGTATTTTACTGGATACATAATGTTGATAAAATAAAATTTGATCTGAAACAATTTCACTGATAATATTAAATTCAATTGATATTTTTTATTGTTCAGCATAAAATTTTAATTTAATAACATTTATGTAAATTTAAACATTGTTTTTTAAATATATCTGATTGATAAAAAAAACAATGTCTTTATCAATCAGATATATTTAAAAAAACAATGTTAAAGTTTACATAGGAAAAACTGTGACATTTTTGCTCTCTCCTGTAAAGTTATTCATATGGAGTTACGTGTTCTTATAGTTAGGCCAACGATATATTGGTTTTTTTTATGGATATGATATATGATTTAATAAATATAAATACTGTATCAAAGGTTTTAGCTTTAATTTTTTGGCACTGCATATTTCACTATTTACTACTATTAGTAAATTACTTAATTATTCCACTAATTACATGCATCACTGCAGCATATGTGTCTACCACCTATCTTGAGGCTCTTTTCAAGCGGAATGGCACACAGGCAGATTTCGCCTGAAAAGAACCTCGAGATTATCTAAGATAAGTAATTTACTGTGAAATGTAATAAAAATACTCGACATCTCTCATATTTTCCTAAATAATTCAATATATAGGGTCTTTCAAATTGAGCAGTTTTTTTAATTCTTGGATAAAACACAGATGGTGTCGCGAACTTGCCTGGGTCTTGTGACATTTGAGAAGTGTAATGTATGGCATTTATAAAAATAGAGTCGTATACAATACAACAACGTGTTCAAATTGTTTTATGTATTGTAATCTCCGGAAACGGTGATGTTAATTGGCCACTGAGATCGTGTGATCTGACACCGTTGGACTATTTTCCCTGGGGTTTCGTGAAAAGCCAGATCTATAATAATGATCATCGATCAATTCCTGAGCTCAAGGACGAAATTATTCGCGTTATTGATGACTTAGAACCGCAATTATGTCAAAATTTCATCGAAAATTTTGACAAAAGAGTGGACATCTGTGGAACTGCAAGAGATGGACATTTGGCGGATATTGTTTTTTGTGTTTAAATTTCATACATTATACTTCAATGGCCAATAAAAAGTTTTTTGAAATCAAAGCAAATTGTGTATTTTATTCAAGAATTTTAAAAAAAACGCTCAATTTGAAAAACCCTTTACATATGTTGCTATTTTAGTGTTATCAGTGTTTCTACTCTTGTTTATTCAAAGGAAAAAAATCAATTTTTAAACAGAATAATTTACCACTAAAATGTGAAGAATTCTACACAATAAACTAAAAGTGTGAAGCCTGTTTTACTTTACAAAAGCATTTTCAAACTGTACATTGCTTATCATGCTTATATAGCATAATATTTTACAATCTATGGATTAAAACTAACATGAGAACTTAATAGGAGCCAACCATCCTGGCATTTTGTAAACACTAGCTTTTGAAGGACTATCCCTCATAAAACTTTAATATTTTGCTATATAAGCTTAATAAGCAATGTATTGAGTACAGTTTGACAATGATTTTTTTTTAATGAAACAGACCTGTCACTTTAATTTAAGTTTATTTTGTAGAATTTTTCACATTTAAGTGTTAAATCATTCTGTTTATTTACGAATAATTGAAAAAAATATATATATATTGTATTTGTTAATACAGTATATTAAATATAAATAAAAAATCGTTGTATTGACAGTTCTGTTAAAGCTACTTGGAGTAGTTTGCACTGTTACATCTACAGTAGCATGCTATTCAAGTATTTGTTGGAGAAGCAGTAACATTGCTACTTTACAGCTACTCTCGGAACTTAATACACTACTTAACGACACTAAGTATTGATATAAAGGAAACAATATGAATGATATATAAAAAAAGGAAAATACGTTTCAATAACAATACTGGCACTATGGTCAGTTGGTTAAAAAATTAATGTTTTAAGGAAATATTTAAAAAAAAATTATAAATCACATTTTTACCCTATTAAAACTTTTTGTTTTTTTTTTATGAATGCTTTACAATATATGCCCAATCTGGTATATTTGTTTTTTTTTTTAAATAAATTTTTTATATAATTTTTGTGAATTAAAATTTTATAATTTATCCAACTTTAACTTTGCTGACTCCGTATTAAAATATTGAATAATAATGTACTTTGTTATTCCACTAATTAATGGTAATTTATTATTTGATATTTTTAAACTTCATAATCTGTACAAGTTTTATATTGTATATTTATTATACTAATAATACATTCAGTATTGACTGTAGAACTTATATTTAAAAAAAAACGTATTTTTTTTCGTAACTTGTAGTTTTTAAGAATTACGGATTGGGCATATAGTGAAAATACGGATTGGGCATATAATGAAATTACGGATTGGGCATATAATGAAATTAGGTTAAAAAATAGGGTTTTGGTTTGGCTACTTCTTACTTTCAATAGGTATCCTTAATTTGCTAGATTTATTTTATTTTTAACACTGAACTCAATATAAATTTTTCCTTGCCTTTTTCGTATTAAGTGTGTATTTTTATTAAACCAATTTATTGACTTAAAATTTTTCAATGAGTAAATTCAAATCAGACTTAAGGTTGACTTATACTTGACATAAGGGAAGTTGGCAAAATAATTTATGTGATTACTGATAATCTAACCCAAAGTCGATGGTCATGATCAGTGGTCGCCAAAGTGGTGGCCTGCGAGAAAATTTCGCTGGTCCGCAGAGAAATGTGGACATTATTTGCATTTTTAAATCCACAGCAAACCAACCCGGAAAAATAAGTGACTTGCACGGATGAACGATGCAAGATGCATGAAATCCTGACAATCTCGTAAGACGTGTAGCTAGCTGCATTGCACATGTTTTGTCTTACTCTCGCCTCGTTTCGCACTCTTCTAATGTTTACAGTGTGGCTCTTCTTTATATATTTCATAGGTAATATTATTCTCTGTCCACGCACCCCCCGCACGTGGATGCACTCCTAAAACATATTGTTGTCTCCCTTCATTACTCAGAAATTTGCATATATTCGTCCTGTTTTCTATGCTCTCTGTTCATCCACATGTTCACTCTCCTGTTTGCGCCTGTTAGTGGTCCGCGGGATTTAAAATTATGAATTTAGTGGTTAACTGCAACGATCTGTATAATGAAGTCAAAGAACAGACCAATAAAGCAGCAGTTTTCTCCGGATGCCTGAGGAACACTGTTTGGGGCAATAAACACATGTTGGTGGAAAGCAAAGTCAGAATATACAAAACATGCATAAGACCTGTTATGACTTACGGAATCGAAGCAAGAGCAGACTCTGTAAGAACGAAACACCTCCTCAGAACAACAGAAATGAAAACACTGCGGCCTATCGTAGGTAGAACCGTTAGAGATAGGATAGCTAATGAGGAAATCCGCAGAAGTTGTAACATTAAGGACATCGTGAGATAGAAGTAAGCAGAGAAGAGGATTCTGGAGGGACCACGTTGAGAGGATGGACCCCGCGAGAATACCTCGACCGGGTCGTCGACCACCGGGACGTCCACCAAAGAGATGGAGAGAAAGTTGGACATCTTCGTCACAGGACCAAAACTGAAATCCTGTTTAAACAGATTGCAAGATCTAGAAGAAGAAGTAGAAGAATTTAGTGGCCCGTGAGGTCCGAAAGTTTGGCGACCGCTGGTTATGATGATATCAATAAGAAATATTGTACTTTCAAATCAATATTTTGTCTGATATGAGTTAACGATTAGTAATTATTTACTGAATTTAAATAAATAAAAAAATTATATTTGTCATTAATATGTATTATATAATTGACAGTTATCAAAGAGTAGAAAATTTTCTTTTATCATTTCAAATTCAAAATGTAATATTGGAATTTTCAATCAACATCGAATTGATGTTTTGTTAAATGCAATTGATGTTTTGTTAAATGCAAAGCTTTGCATATGTATTTTCTGATGAAAGTTTTTAATGTACATATATACCAAAGTGTTATATTTGTTGTAAATATAAAGCGTATCACTTGAATGGATAATTAATACGGTTAATTACAATTAAGTCATTTTCGATTAATTACAAAAATTTTAATTCATCAAAGTAAAATGCCAATTACTGTGGCAGCAAATCTTTATACTATATAACTAATTGTAAACTCGTCAAAGAAGCACTAAATTTTACTCTTTAATCAAAATGATGTTTTAAACCACTTCGATAATTAAAAATTTAACAAACTTCCTTCCTTCGACTCTACTTAAAAATTAAGTAACATCAGAATGTAAAAACATTTATAACTTTATTTTTTTATCTTTCAGGACAGCAAAATAATCAATCCATTATCAAAATTTGTTTTATTTGAAATCAAAAATTTAATATATTAGGTGTTAACATAAGTTGTGTCCGTTTTTTTCCAAATTTAAAAATGAAAATGGATCTTCGTGAATAATATGGTTTAAGCGGTCCTCATTAATGTCTACTGGTCGTCCAGAATGCTCCATGTCTTTCAAGTCGAAATTACCGTCTTTGAAACGCTAAAACCATCGACGAGCTGTCTTTCAATTCATAGCATCTTCACCGTACACTTCGCAAATATCGCGAGCAGCTTTGGCAGCTTTATTCCCTCGATTGAACGCGAACAGAAGGAGGTGTCCAAAATGCTCACTTTCGTCTACTTGACATTCCATCTTGAAGGCTTGTAATCAAATAAAATAATATATGTAACATAAAAGCAAACACAATATCTTATAGAGCAGAAAAATTTCTTTCGAATGACGTATAACCTTTATCATTTTGTTTTACTTTTGGTGCTCATTTTTAAATTGGAAAAAAATGGACACAACTTGTGTTAATACCCAATAAAATACAGGGATCTGACAATCGTTCTTGTCAAAGACTAAATCTCAAATAAGTTTTGATTATTTTTAATTTTACTTAAACTTATTTCATTTGAAGTCACGGGCAACGACAACAATATATGGAGTGCAATATGAATATTACAATATGATTTATAATAACTTTTAAGTTATTTGCCAGCTGATTTTCGTGCCCTTCAAATATTGCATATGAGGCCATTGCCCTGGTTACCCACCTTTGTCCCGTCTCTATGCTACAATCAGCTCACAGCTATCCCAAGTGCAGCTTTGGTCAAGTTAGAATGGGGTCAAATTTAGAGAATATTTTAGTTATGTATGTAAAAATAAAATAAATATAAAAAATACTGCCCCAAAATAATTGGCACTCTACTTTTACACATAAAATGTACAAAATTTCACTATTTTTCAACAATAAATTTTGGATTGGCACATTTTTATGCAATAAAATATTTGTAATGTATAAATAAATTCGTATTGTTTGTATCATATACGTAAAATATCAATATGACAAATAAAATTCATTTCTTTTAGTGTAATATTATTCTTTAAGAAACGGCGTATTCCACAAAATTATATCTTATACAAAAAAACTCATTTTGGCTTTGAAATCCCGATGAGAAATAAATATCAATTTTTAATGTACAACGTGGTTAGTAAAAAATAGAAAAGTTAAGTCATTTATCTTATCCATGTTGAAGATTTAAAAAAAATACATACAACCCGCCATGTTGTGCTGTATATAATAAAACCTATGTTTTCCATTTAATCAAAGATTTTTTATTTCACATCTGACAGTTTGTAAAGGATCTATTGGAAGCTGGCCAAGAGCTGCACTGTTTTTATCACCTGCAAGGTACTTTAATAATCAGATGGTCATCCTACGCAATACTACGGTGTTACAATAAGATTATTCACAGTTTCGTCATAATGCACGAGGACATAGAGTGCCAAGCTGGGAATTGACCTGGGTGAATGCATTATAAGAGTCTTATTATGCACCAGTTAACATAATGAAATCTCACTCAAGTGTGTATTACAACAGCTAACCAAAGTGTTGCACTGAGACTTACTCAAAATAATACCAGATCTGGCAGCTTAATTATTTTCTTGCCTTTAACCCTGAGAGTGCTACGAGAAAAAAATATAATTGTCTATCTAGTGCTGAGATATATTTACGATTCGGACGTTCGTGATAAATATTTATTTTAAACAACAAAAAAACAAAAAACAAATATTTTTACAACATAAATATATTTTAGAATATGTCCCCTTGTATTCTAAATGAATGATATTCAATTAAGAATACAAGGGTTGAACAAATTTCTTCCACTGCTATAGCAGTGCGCCGATCTCTCAGGGTTAAGCTGTCTTTCATATAATGTATGCAGTGGTTTAAAAAATATCCACTGAATTTATGAAAAAAAAATTTGACTCGAAATGCTTCTCTTTAAGTCTATAATTGTAATGTAATATAAAAAAAAATTAAATTCACTTGATTTTTTTAAATTCACTTCATGGTAGTAAAAATAATGCCATATAATATGGCCTTATATTTTGATTATTGGTATAAAGGGGTCAAAGATTGCACACCATTAAATAAAAAGCAAATTAAGCCAAATGATTGGGGCCAACCAAATATTGCATGAACAATTTATAATAAAAATATAACAAATTTAATCATCAGTGTCAATTTGCGGGATTCCATCTGTCAAAAAAGTCGTGTAATATTGTATCAGTGGACAGAGAAAGTAAAGTGCCAGATGGTTCCATCGCAACACATGCCTCTGTGCCCAGTTTTTAATATAAATAACTGACTGGGATTCAAACCAGTTCGCTTGGTAACCAAACTTATTGTTCAACAACTGGCACCAACAATGGTGCTGTTTATACTTATTCCATTATATTTCAATTATTCATATTTAAGTATGCAGTTTTTGACTTCTCAGTATTTTATACAGGGTGGCGCATAGGAAACGCATGTTTTTTGAATGGCTAGTATTTTGCAAAGAGAGGAAACGCATGTTTTTCATTTAAGCATATAACATTGTTTAATTTGAAGATAATGTTTTTATGAATACAGGTAAATGAAGCAATAATATTGCACCTTTAAATTAATTGTGAAAAATAATGTCAGGCGAGTGTTGCCCTTCTTCGCGGTCACATATCTGCAGCCTCTCTTGAAAGATATGCATCATCACTCTCACAAACATTTCTTCTGGTATTCCTTCGATTTCTTGACGAATAGAAACTTTCAGTGGGTGAAGAAGGGCAACACTTGCCTGACATTATTTTTCACAATTAATTTAACACGTTCACTGCGTCGAACACGGCTCCCGTGTCCATACAAAATAGCCTTGAATGTTTAGTGCACTCATAAACATCTCCCGATAAGGATTCGTCGCCGGTTTCATGTGTTTTGAAGACACGAAGGAATACACTGGTATATGATATTTCAATAGAAAGTAGAATTTGATTTTTAACAAAGTTATGGGTTTTCGAAAATTCGCAAATTTTCAGCATCTCTGTATGACATTAAGTATTTTATACGCAGTGAACGTGTTAAAGGTGCAATATTATTACTTCATTTACCTATATTAATCAAAAAATTATCTTGAAAATAAACAATGTTACGCTTAAATGAAAAACATGCATTTCCTCTCTTTGCAAAATACTAGCCATTCAAAAAACATGCATTTCTTCTGCGCCACCTCTGTATAAAAGGAAAAATCCACATTTGCCTACAAACTTTTTTCACTTTGAGAAATATTGTGTTTCATATACAAATCACAGTGCATAGATATTAAGATTTTGCTAAATAAGGGGTTGTCAATAAATATTTTCCATCTAGTTTTTTCGCCTAAGGTGCCAATTGATTAGAAAAACCAAGCTTAATGTGAAAAACAAAAGTTGTAGAAAAAGCTTTTGAATATGTCTTTAAAAATTGCTGAAGGAATCATCCGTGGTTTTTCTATGATGCCAATTGCAGGTAGTTAGTCTTGTGACACCCCTAAAAATATTTTCCTTAAAACATTAGAAGATTGTAGGATTTGTAACTAATGTCCATTTTTAGACTCGCAATTCTCTAATATTAATACATAATTGTGTAATACGAGTGTTACAATCGCCTATAAAATCATCTCATTTAGGGAATGCGAAGGTTTCCAAATACATTCTGATATTTAAACATCATATCATATACTGAAAACATTTTACTTTTCAAAAGTTGCAAAATATAAAGTTGATATGTATTTTTTGAATATTGAACTTTCTAAAATACAAGCGATGGTTTTTGTATCATTTACATTATAAATTGTAGTTTTTCTTTTTTGTACGAAATATATTGAATATTCATGAATTAATGTTTATAAGTGAGAATTATTTGCTAAACTAAATTCAGGTTTGGAAGTATATCTCTTTGCTACCGGAAGTAGTTTTTATTTGTAACATTTGAAAATTATTGAAAGACAGATTCATTTAAAAATAATTAGAAATCAGAGCTGTTTGCGATTGTTATCTCAGTGTATTTAACTGTGAAACAGCAATATAATTTATTTTTTTTAATAATCTAAATGCATATCTAATTTAATTTTAATAAATGCAATAATACTGGTATGTAACATCTTGTAGGTGAATTTTCACTGGGCGAGTGTTGATACAAAATGCTTTTAACATTTGCCAAATATTTCGACATCACTCACATGGACTTCTTAATATTTACATTCACTCTGTAAGCTGTATTATAAGCTCAGAAATGTGAATATTTGAACTCAAACGTTATATAAAACTTTGAAATAAATCTTTCACTAATGAGTGCTTTCAATAATAATTTCACTTTCACATTGAAAATTAAAAATTTGTTATATTTTGAAATTCTGAATACCGTTGAAGTAAGAGCAACTTAGTGCCAACTTTGAGTAAAAAAAATCTCATTATTGATAACATTTCAGTTCATAACTTATATTCAGAAACATGTTACTACTTCTTTTACTAATATGTTTTATAGATTTTTTGTCGATTTAACAAAAATAATTATATATGTGTATAAAAGCTAAAATATCATGGAAGCAATTCCTTTTGGATTAGAAAAATTAGTTTTAATAATTTTTCTCTAAAATTTTATTTGACTTATAAATGCCATGTTCAATTTCTCCATCATCATTCCATTTCAACCCAATGTTTTACTCATTAACGCACCCAAAATATGATTATAATATGAATACACTCGAAATTCTGTAAGTAGTTAGTAAAACCAAGTGTCTTCATGTAATATTAAAATACAATAATAATGTTATGCATTTCTCAAATTGTCCATTAGTGTTTATAACTGCTTTTCTACTCGTCTCATTGTAATTTGTATTGAATTTATTTGGAATCTGGTTGCTTATATAAACTCTATTTCGGTAAACCCTCAGTACATCAAATTTTCTAGAACAAGGAGAAGATTTACACTGGATAATATTATTAAATTATGGAGCATAGACCAATCAAAGCTACTGCATTGACCCTATTCTTATTGTATTTGAATTATGCATATCATCAGAATTTACCTAATTATTTGGTAGGTATTTGTACTATATGCAGTTAATAAATACATTTTATTTAGTTTTTAATTTGGTAAATGTGTCATCTGTCAATTATTTTTTAAAGTTAAGTGCACACACAAGTAATAGGGTTTGAAAAAGTTAATATGTTGTATTTCTTATTAAATTTGCGACAAAATACTCGAGCACTTTGAACTGAAATGGTCAAAAATGGTTAGCTTACACATAATATAAAAAAAAAAGAAATAATTATAATTTTCACTATACTTGATAAAATGTAGGATGGTTCCTGTGACATTTGAAATGTCATGTCTCAAAGGCATGGGGTAAAATCGTTTTTTTTACAAATCGAATCGGTTTTTTATAAATCGAAAAATTGTTTTTCTCTAAACTGACATTTTAATTCCTAATTTTCATTATACTGACTTTCTAATGTATTGTATGATTTGTATCTATCTTTAAATAGGCCAAGATCCACTATCAATTAATACTAATTACGAACATTTCATTTTAGGTATAAAAAAATTGAAAATCCAATTATCGTATACCCCATCCCTAGCCAATGCAGACTAACGTAGTGACTTGACGAACGTCGCCAATATTATTCGATTTTAATAAACTGCCACATTTTTGCTAATTTGTAACAAGATGTATGAATTTTTTCATTATTGTTAGTTTTATGTAATGTATTTACCTAAATAACTTGCCATTTATTAGAATCGAGACTTATATTAAGGTTGATAAAATAATTAAAATTACTGAACGTTGTTACAAAGATGTATTGGGGTAACTTTATGAACTGTCATAGGAACCATGCTACATTTTCTCAAGTTATTTAATACAATAGTCAAGAATGACTGGTTTCATGAGTTTTGGAGCTTTTGACCATTTTTTTAAGTGCATCATTATCATAATTAATTTCTCTCCATAGAGGGGTTCTTTGAAAATGTAAATCTCAAAGTGTGTACTTAAGAAAGGCTCTTGAATACTTTTTTTTTTAATTTTGGCCTTCTACCAACGCTGGTGGTTTGATGTTTGGCGTGCCTGCTTTGCGTAAGGCTGGCTTTTTCACTCAATGAAGAAATTTTGAATGAAAAATAATTAGGAAGGTGTAAGGGTTTACTGAATTATAAACTGAGGCTTTTACTGCAATAAATACAGGTGCCTCTTGAAATTGTTGCGTGTTGTACTATATTTTTGTAAGTTTTAGAATTAATATCCTTATCTATGCTATAAAAGACAATGAATGTGTCTGAATATAAGATTCTTTGCAATGAATATATATTTGTTTTTTACTTGGAACCATTCATTTGTGTTTAATATTGAAGAACCATATTGAGTGCTTAAGAAAATATAGAGCAAAATGAATTATAATTCTTAAAAAAGCACATTGTTTTGTACCGATGAGACTGGCATTGAGGACATTTTGCATCTTGGAAGTATGTTCACATCTAAGGAACAAATATTTTGCATCTTGGAAGTATGTTCACATCCAAGGAACAAATATTTTGCATCTTGGAAGTATGTTCACATCCAAGGAACAGATATTTTGCATCTTGGAAGTATGTTCACATCCAAGGAACAGATATTTTGCATCTTGGAAGTATGTTCACATCCAAGGAACAGATATTTTGCATCTTGGAAGTATGTTCACATCCAAGGAACAGATATTTTGCATCTTGGAAGTATGTTCACATCCAAGGAACAGATATTTTGCATCTTGGAAGTATGTTCACATCCAAGGAACAGATATTTTGCATCTTGGAAGTATGTTCACATCCAAGGAACAGATATTTTGCATCTTGGAAGTATGTTCACATCCAAGGAACAGATATTTTGCATCTTGGAAGTATGTTCACATCCAAGGAACGAATATTTTGCATCTTGGAAGTATGTTCACATCCAAGGAACAAATATTTGGCATCTTGGAAGTATGTTCACATCCAAGGAACAAATATTTTGCATCTTGGAAGTATGTTCACATCCAAGAAACAAATATTTTGCATCTTGGAAGTATGTTCACATCCAAGGAACAAATATTTTGGAATAAGAATAGCAGTAGGCAATAGAGTGAATGCTGGGTTATGCAGTGTGTTTACCGATAGAAGCATTTCAAGAGAAGCCAAGGTAATTGATTGCTCATGATAGAATCTTGATCATGCATGTTCACATCCAAGGAACAAATATTTTGCATCTTGGAAGTATGTTCACATCCAAGGAACAAATATTTTGCATCTTGCAATTATGTTTACATCCAAGGAACAAGTATTTTGGAATAAGAATAGCAGCAGGCAATAGAGTGAATGCTGGGTTATGCAGTGTGTTTACCGATGGAAGCATTTCAAGAGAAGCTAAGGTGATTGATTGCTCATGATAGAACCTTGATCATATTAGGATATGTCAAGAAAGTGATAGAAGTTAGATAAATGAGGTAATATGTATGGAACAACAATGTATGACAAAATGAGTCATTAGGACAATAGATAGAATGAATGATAAAATATTTACAATGATAATCCATTTGTTTAGTGATTTGAAAAGTTTGGGAAGATAAAAAAAATGAGAGTCTAATTTTGAAACAAGAGTAAAAAACCTTTATAATAGGAGAGTATGCATGATAAGGTGTATGAACATGCTAGAAGAGAAAGATATGTCTTAAGATCAAATAAATTAGAGATGTTTTCTCTGCCTACTCCAATAGAGACATGATGATGAAACTGACATCAAACTTATCCACTTTAAATGATCTGAACTTTCATGAAACCCCCTTTTCTGCCTATAATGGATCCTGTGAGTCTTTATTTAGACTGGAGAGAGCATTCCTTCGATACTCAGCAATGTGCTTGCACATCGAAGCAGATGACGATCATCCGTTAGGTGTAGTAAAGAAGCAAAATATGTCTTTTAGCAATAATTATAACTCGAGTGATCCTCATCTTATTATTTTGTTTATTTTCAACCATTTAAATGAAGCTAGTGTGGTTTAATATTACAAAAGGGGTAAATCAAGGATATGTTATGCAACCCTGATTGTTTAATATTAATATAGATTCATATATATGAGGGAACTATAAAACAAATATATAGAGCAAATTTGAACAGAAGACATGTTAGAGGAAGACCATAGAAAATGTGGTTGGATCAAGTGAATGATATTTTAAAAGAAGGAAATGTGTAGTCAAAGAAATCATAAGAGCTGTATGAGAAAGCGTATGGACCTAGAGAAGGTGAAATATGTGTCACAATAGAGCAATCTACAGCTCCATCCTCTCTGCCTATCTCGATACGGAAATGGCATAATACTCTGTTTTTCTTAAGTATTAAAAACATACTGTGCTACAGTGTTTTTGCTTACAACAAATTTTATCTTTTTTATTTGTATGTCTTTGTAATATCAGCATTTGTCATGCGTGCCCGGAAACTATATTTTCTTTGACCGCATTAATCTGGCCTTCGGGTTAAATCACTGAAGTTGATATGTAAACTTACATTTTCTTATAAGTCATTGACACTATTGCCCATCATAACCTTGTCCACGAATGAATTCCGAGTAAAGCCCTTTCTTTTTTAAAACCTCCAAATGAAAGGTGTTTTACCGACTACACTATGGAGGTTGTCACAAATTGTATCTTAATATTTATAGTAGCTGTGACATCAAAGACCTTATTAATGTTTATTATTAAATCCCTTTCAAGCTTTACTTATTTCAGACCCTAATTAATATATTGTCCATAGATAGGTTTGACTGTTTATGAAGAGAGCAACAGACAAATAAATCAATGTTTCAACATTCAATTTTTATTTGCACCTTTATAAAATTTTATCTTATCTTAACAGATTTTGTATTATTTTTAGTTAACACGTTGACTGCTGAATAATTTCCTTTAAAATCATTGTAGTATAAGAAAAATTTCCTAGATATAAATTTTACCATTTCCCTGCCAGACTTTCTTATCTTGGCACACATTCTTCACCTCTTCTACGCCCACTTCTCATACGACTCCTATGATTTCTCTGAATTTTTACATTCCTTTCTTTCAAAATATATTCTTGGTATTCTTCTACCACGCCTTTCACTTACATTTGCACTCTACATTTGTTTTCTAGTTCCGTTACACATGAATTAATGTAATTATTAAACAGTTATTTTTGACATGACACCTTGCTTTATTTTTTTTTGTAACATTATTCCATGTGTCCAAACTATTTCAGAGCATGTGTCCAAAACCTACATCTTACTCAAAATCAAGCCTTCAGTTCACATTCATCCCTTATAATTTCTGTTCTATCTATAAAAAAAAAACGTCCTTATTTGGAATCCTTAAAAAAAATAGTAAAAAGATTAGAGCAGGTTTATTCATTGTCATACTCTTACAAACCCTATCAATACCGTTAGACCACTTGAATCCATCCTCAGAGATTTGGAATAAAACACCGATGGGTGTCTTCAGCACCCAGGAAATGTTTATATGAATGCCTGTAGGCAGGCATATTCATCATTGAACGTGTTAACAGAGATATTTTTACTAAGAAAATTAAGATATTTTCACAAGATTTGCCAAAATTAATTATACAATCATTATTTCAGTTTTGTTTGTCAAAAATAATGGTAATTTATAGTTTATTTATGAATTCCTCTGAAAATATAAATAGAAAGTCGATGATTTTACCGTGGACATGTATTCGATAGAGCAACAGAAATCTGGTATATATTTTTTTTGAGATATATTTTAAAAAACTAAATAATTTTAAATGCTAAAAGACTGACACATTTATGTATGCCTAAAAATAATATTTATTAATGATTTAACCTCATTTGGGGGGGACCCTTGAATTGCAATTTTGCAAAAACATTTCATTCATAAAATATTTTATTATAATTTTTTTTTCAAAAATTATCAATTCTATCATAACAAATGTAAAACTAAGTAGTAAATTCGAAGTAAAAATATCTCTTTAAGATTAAATTTATTCAAATAAATTACTCGATACATAAAACACTTAAAAGTATTTATCAATACCAGTGTATTATATTTTTTTATATTTTGCTTTTCAAAATTTCATTCATGGTTATAATTAATAACGGTTATTTGTGGTAAAATAAGCGCCTATTCGGCAGTGATACATACTCATAAGATCGGCTTAATTCTAATTATTAATGTAATTTAAAATGTATAGATGCGCACTTACTCCTGTATCTATCATAATGTGTTGAAATACATTTTAATAATAACAAAATAAATAATATGAAACATTTTTTATTTTATTTTATTACACCCTGTAATATCCTACCCCTAACCCCCAACTCAAGGTTTAATAGGTATATAGAGTGTCCCAAAAAACGTATACACACATAGAATGATACGATAAATACGACCTCCGTGGCCTGGTGGTAAGACACTTGTCTGCCGATCCGGAGGTTGCGGGTTCGATCCCCGCTGGAACCCAGATTTTTTTAAATAGGATTCCAGTCTGGTTAACACGGGCCTATAAAAACATATTTCTGGTTGGTTGGAAGAGATTGCCACATGGCAATAAACTCGCCAGGTTAAAAATAAAATTAAAAAAATGATTATAAATTCAGTATTTACAGGCGAACCTCGACTTTCGCACAATTCGCTATTTCGCACATTTTTGAAAAATAGTTTTTTAATTATTTTTTTCCCGAAATAATGCAAAAATGTTTTGTTTCCCTGTTGCACCATGAAACGCTTATGAGCCCAGTCCGCACTGTGAAAAGTGTTATGTCCTGTTCGCACACATGCATTAACATACGAGAGCGAGCGAATCAAACGCATGCATTTGAATTTACTAATTTGTACACACTCCCGTCTGATCTCGACAGGTTCAGTCTTGCGTTAGCATACGCACAGATGAATTGTTCTGCGAGTTTTGTTTCAAATATTACGTACCCGTTTTAACATAATTTATTTTGGGAGAAGTTGTACAGTAGTAATATTAAATAAATTATTTTGTTTAAAAAATAAAAAAAAAATAAAAGTTTTAACATGAGTGAGAAACGAAAAAACTGTGAAGTAAATATAGCTAAAAAAAAACCAAGAACCCATAAACTACATACAATCGAAACGAAGATGGATATAATAAAACGATCTGAAAATGGAGAGTCGTTTGCTTCAATTGGCCGATCGTATGAT
Organism: Odontocerum albicorne; assembly: GCA_949825065.1. Classification (NCBI taxonomy): domain Eukaryota; kingdom Metazoa; phylum Arthropoda; class Insecta; order Trichoptera; family Odontoceridae; genus Odontocerum; species Odontocerum albicorne. Next base: position 39,047,733 of record OX463854.1, on the reverse strand, counting down.
ATAAACAGGTCTACGATATGTTCGATATTAAAGAATAAAAATAAAATTAAGGAATATGTAAAAAATTGTGGAAATATATCATCAAAAATTGTTTCCAAAAAGCACGGCATAGTAATTGATGAAATGGAGAAATCTTTGATGTATTGGATTAGTGACCAAAATCAAAAAGACGTACCTCTGAGTACTTCGGAGATTCAAGCTAGGGCTATTAGCTTGCATAATGATTGGAAGGCTAGACTAAAAAATGATTCTGACACGGTGTTTCATGCAAGTAACGGCTGGTTTTCAAATTTTAAAACAAGGTATTCTTTACGCAATATTAAATTCACCGGAGAATCAGCCGATGCGGATAAAGATGCTGCAAAAGACTTTATTCCGTCACTGTCCAAAATTATTGAAGATGGAGAATATACCTCTAGTCAAATATTCAATGTAGATGAGACTGGTTTATTTTGGAAGAAGATGCCTAATCGTACATTCTTATGAAAGGATGAATCAGTTGCGCCTGGCCATAAACCTTCTAAAAACCGATTGACATTGCTTCTTGGTGGAAATTTAGCTGGTGATTTAAAATTGAAGCCATTGTTAGTTTATCAAGCAGAAAATCCTAGAGCATTGAAAGGGAAAGATAAAAAATTGCTTCCAGTCATTTGGAAATCCAATAAAAAAGCCTGGGTTACCGCTTTAATATTTAAAGATTGGTTTACTTCACATTTTGTACCAGCAGTAAAACATTATTGTGAAGTTAATAATTTACCATTTAAAGCATTATTAATCTTAGATAATGCTCCAGGACACCCAAAATCTCTACAAAATTTATATCCAGAAATCAATGTAGTGTTTCTTCCCCCCAATACTACGTGTCTCATACAACCCATGGACCAAACGGTGATAGCTACGTTTAAACGATATTATATGCGGTCGATCATGAATCAGGCCATCAAGGCAACTGAAATGGAAGGTGGGCCCACATTAATAGATTTCTGGAAAAATTATAACATATGGAATGCAATAAATAATATTGGAGATGCATGGGCTGAAATAAAAGAGTCAACAATGAAAGGTTCGTGGAAGCAACTATGCCCACAGATGATGAGTGATTTTCAAAATTTTGATGATACCCCAGAAACCATAACTCTTGAAATAGTTCACCTGATGAATGAACTAAGCCTTGAAGTCAATAGCGAAGATGTTAATGAATTGATAGAATCACATTCTGAACCATTGTCAAATGAATTTCTTATGGATCGTCACGAGAATGAAAATTCTAGTTCATACGTACAAAACGAAAGTGAGGAAGAAGAACCAGAAGAAATACCCAATACCTTAACATTAAAAAACTTGAACGAAGCTTTAACACATATTGAGAAATTTTTAAATATTATAGAAGAATGTGACCCAAATGGAGAACGCATATCTAAAGTGCGTAGGGAGATCCATAATAGCACTGCGTGTTACAGAACTCTCTATGAAGAAAAGAAAAAAAATAATAAAATACAAAAAACTCTTGACAATTTCGTTAAAAAAATATAATTTCAATTTAATATGTACTGAGTAATTTTTGACAAATAAAATTTTTGAAGTATATACAATCTTTGGTGTTTTTTTTTCTTCCCTCTACTTTCGAACATTTAACTTTCGCACTATTAACCCTTCCTTTCCTGTGATGTGTAACTAGTACACATTGCTTCTAAAACCTTTAATATCTCTATTAATATAATAAATACTGGGTTCAGACTTTAGGTATTCCTCCGTAATACATTTACGCATTGAATGAAAAAAATATTATTAATAATAATTAGCACTTATCGGCCACATCAGAGATATTTTGTGAAAATCGGGAATAAATTTACCAATACAATCAAACATGTGCCAGTATGTGACGAAGGTATATTCATTCTAAAAAAATGCTGTGGGTGAGGAAGTGACGCTATTCACATCTCACTCTACTTTGGTATATGGGAACGCAAGAAATATAATATCAGTTCGCTCGCTTCAATAGCTCGCGGGCTTTTGTTTGAAGTGATCGCTTCACCCGTTTTGTGAACGTCGGCCGATGTTTTTTTTTTTATGTTATCAGCAATTAAATTTCAATTATTATCACTCTTGACTTCAAATTTAATTTAAGCTATTGACTATAAATATTCTTATTTTTTTCGATTTTAAATCGTTCCTTTTTACATGTCTATTGAATACACAGCACCGGAACGTGTGGATTTTTTCAGCACAGGAAGGGAAAGATTAAGGTACGATTATATCTAAGATTGTGACTCCAAATTTAAGAACACTGATGTAGATTTTTTTTAATTATTGCAAGTGCTCAAATTGATAGCCGTTCTGGTTCATGCATTGCTGATAATATGGAATCGTAAACCATTTACTTTTGTATTTTGGTACATTCTCTTTCAATGGCTGCTCTTAATTTGTTAACTGTTGCCGGTTCTGAACCATAAACTTTATCTTTGACGAGTCTCCATAAAAAAAAATTAATTGGCGTGAGGTATGGGGAGCACTAAGTATTCAATACTATCTTTATGTTAATCCGTCTGTTCAGCTAATTTTCATCAAGATAGGTCCTCAAATCACGATGGTAGTGGGAAGGGGCACCATTTTGCTGGAAAAAAGTCTTCCTCATCCCTAAAATCTTAATGAATGTGTGGAATGATGAATTCCTGCAGCAAGTTCAAGAGAAAACAGCACAGTATAAAAGTATGTATAAATTTTTAGAAACACCCAATAAAAAATTCCATAGGTTTTTTGTTAAAAACATAATGTACAGTAGACTCTCAATTATTCGGGGTAAAAGAGAAAAAATTGATCCAGATAAAAAATGGATAATCTCCGCCAAAAAATTGGAACAAAACAATAACTAAAATTTATTCTACATACTTGTTCTTTTACTTAAAAAGCAACGAATTTTTTCTCTCTGGTCACTCTTTATAAATGGTGCTATGCAGATTTCAGAACATTACCTTATTGGCAAGATATCTTCCTGTTATTCCAAATAATCTAATAACACTACTGTTTACTTTTCTCTTGTATGAGAGTAACTTCTTCCTCATCTATGTCATCAGTAGCTACAGATTTCTATGATCTGGAGTATGTTAAGTACTAAAGATGAATTGAGAAGCAGGAACTGGGCAGTAATATCTGTACAAAGTTTGCTGCTTTACATATTTTCTAAAACAAAGTAATTTTGAACCAATCTTCAAATATAATCTTGGTAATCAAGCAATTTATATTTATCGATTCCTTTAAAAGCTCTCAGAAATTTCATGTATTGAACTTTTTTACATAAGGCAAATTTGTATTTTTTAAATTTCGTTAAGAGAGGGTTCGTAAAACCAGGTATATAAAAAATATACATGATATATAAAAAAAAACAAGTCGTTTCAAGAGTATACTCAATTTTTTTTGTTCTGGGGTTGTTTCATGTCAATTATCATGACCCCTGGCTTTTGCCTGTATCTTACTGAGAATATACAATACATATGTGAAAAAAATGTTGATACTTTTTACTAATTTTTGATTATTTAATTACTTTGTCAAAAAGTTAGTACTATTGATGTATAGAAGTGAAACTTGTATGTGGAAAGTACATTAAAAGAACCAAGTAAATGTGGTGAAAATACGTTTATTAACCCTTTCCGGTCCTATGTCGAATGTCATTCGACATCGACTTTATTCCAGTGAGTCCTATGTCGAATGTCATTCGACATATTTTTCTTGTGAACATAAATATAGTTTTATTAAAAACAACCTTGTAAACATAAATATAGTTTTATTGAAAACAACCTGGATGTATTGTTTTACCCTGTAATTCTGTAAATCTTTTGTGGACCTGATGGAACATTTTTTTTTTTTGTGGACCGGAAAGGGTTTAACATATTTATTTATCAATATATATAATTAAGTTTACGAGGCGTGTTTAAGTGCTTTCATTGTGTATTGCATTTAAGTCTTGTTGCTCAATTAAGTATTCATTTGACCTGGTTAATTATAGGGTAAAACAGGTTAATTATAGGGTAAAACAAAACAACCTGGATGTATTGTTTTACCCTATAATTCTGTAAATCTTTTGTGGACCTGATGGAACATTTTTTTTTTTTTTTGTGGACCGGAAAGGGTTAAGAATACGTAATGTGTCGATGTATGACAAAATAAGAAATGTAATTATTAAGGATGAATGTGAGCTAAATACTGATACATCGAGTAGGATAAAAAAAAAAGTATGTTGAGGTGGTTTGGACACGTTGAACAGATGGGTGAAGAAAGATTGTCGAAATAAATTTAAAATGCAAGCATGAATGGGAATCATATTAGAAAACGACCAAGAAAAATATGGTTAGAACAAGTTAATGAAATTTCAAAAAATCTAAAGGTAAAGAGTAAGAGGAACAAAAGAAACTTTATGAGATGTATGAATGTGGAGGAAGTGAAGAAACTATCATAATTGGTATGTTTGGTGATCTCTCCTCTCTGCCTAACCTAATAGGCAAATGACATGATGGTAAGTATATATTGTATTATATTACACTTTCGTTGTATACAGTACAACCCGGCGGGCTTATTGCCATTTGGCTATCTCTTCCAACCAACCAGAAAGATGTTGGAGGCCTTAAATTAAAATTGACTGGAATCCTTTTTTAATAACATCTGGGTTCCAGCAGGATTTGAACTCGCAGCCTTCAGGTCGGGAGACAAGCGTCTTACCAACTAGGCTACAGAGGTCGTCTGTGTATGTATGTAAAACACACCTTTATATTATTACACAATGTCATCTAGAAATACAGGAAAGGGTTTTAAGGTGTTATTTTAAAAACATTTGTAAATAGAACGATTTTTTTATTTTATTTTTTTCATTTTAAATTAAAGTAAATACATCTGACTGCAGATTTTGTTTTTATTTACATCAAAATTAGATTTTGTCGTGAATTAAAAATGTTTTTCTATTCTTAAATGGACAAATGCCATATCCAGCACATGGTCAGACAATGTTATAGTTAAAATTTGATACCTTCTACCCATAGTAGTACGTCAACTATAGCCGTTAGAAAACGATGTTTCGTTATATTCTAAAATGTTAGAAATTGTATATCAAACCGTTTTCAAGTTTTAGATGTTGTATATGGAGATAATTCCGCAGTAAGGTATCAGACTAAACATTTTATTTTAGGGAGAGAATCTATCGTCAAGGCAGACCAGCAGAAAGACTTCAGAATATTTTTTCAGTGGTATTAAAAAATTTATTCTTCATTCTAAAAAATGTGTTTAACTATATATATCCTTGGTCTGGAAACTTTTGGACATTCCTATGTAAATAAATATACAGTAACCCTTGTTAATTTGCATCTTTTTTCACAGTTTTATGTATTGTATTATATTATATTGCATTGAATACAGTACAACCTGGCAGGCGGCTTATTGCCATGTAACAATCTCTTCCAACCAACGAGAAAAATGTTCAAGAGGCTTTAAGTAAAAACGTGACTAAAATCCTCTTTTTAAAAAAACTTGAGTTCCAACGGGAATCGAACCCTCAACTCCTGAGTTGAAAGACAAGCATCTTAACAATTAAACCATGGAGATTTTAAGCGTTTGTGAAATAGTGAATGATGACCTCCGTGGCATAGTTGGTAAAATGCCTGTCTTTATGGTGCAGGTTCAATTCCCGGCAGAATCCGGATTTTTTTTAATAAAATATCTTAGGTTATTCGGAAAAGATTGCCATAAATCAATGAATCCACTAAGTTGTACGCTACATAACGAAAATTTTATACGATATAATCACAAGGGAGGAAAAAGCGTAATTAGTAAAAAATTATCCTACGAATAGTGACTTAAACCTAACACTTCATAAAAAAAGCACAAAAAGATATACCAGGGACGGTCTAACACTTCAAGTAAAATTAATTGGTTGTGCTGTTTATCCTACTTCTTGAATTCAACTGGATTTTTGTATAGAACGTTGAATTAAAAATTGTTTGCTGGTCAACTGAAGTATTAGGTGTAGACCCTTGTATAGAAAGAGGATTAAAATTTCAAAAAGAAGTGTAAAAAAACTCATTTAAGCCTTATCAAGAAATTAGCTTGAAAGGAATAAAAGACAAATGTCAATATGAAGTATTTTTCCAACTTATAAGTCTACTGCATTTCTGCAATTTTGCCAGTGTACTCCGGCATGTTTTCCTTAACCTCTCCTTCCCTGTGTTGGGTATCTTCTACACGTTGCTTCTAATAACCATCAATATCTCTATAAATATAATAAATACAAGGTTAAGATTTTAGGTATTCCTCCATAATATATTTACGCATTGATTTAAAAAATAATATTAATAATAATCAGAATTTATCGACTACATCGAGGTGTTTTGTAAAGATCGAAAACAAATTCGCATTTAAACGCTGCGAGTGCCTCGTCTTGACGATAGGTGAATAGTATGCGGGAAGCGCGACACTATATTCGCATCTCACTCTTGCATACTAGACTGAATTGCGAGAACCTGAATTGTCTCAACGTCGCAAGCATTAAGCGTAAGCGCCGGGGTATGCGACTGACGTTCCGCGCCACTAGTGGCTTCTAAGCTTGCAAATAGGTTAGACGTACGCCCGTTCCGTGAGCGTTTTTTAATGTTTTCAGATGGTTTTTTAATGTTTTCAGCAAATAAATCTCAATTATTATAATTTTTAACTTCAATTATAATTAATTAAGGGGATTATCTATGAATGTTCTTATTTTTCCGATTTAAAATCGCTAATTTTTTATTGCGTACTCACTACCCAACACCGGATCACGCGTATTATTTTTATCACCGTAAGGGAAGGGTTAAATACACTTTAAAAATTAATGTTAGCTTTGTATGTTCAATTTTTAAGTTGGTAGTTTTCCCTTTAATTCATTCCAAAACTTATACAATTATACAAAATTTGTTACTATTTCTAGGAACTTTTGACAATTTTTACACATAGACCCAAATTCATTGTCCGACCTTAACACAATTCTAAATCTTAACATTTTTTACCGAATAGGTATTAATATTTAAATTTCGTACAAATTTGTCCTAGCTTCCTTAAATAAGATAATTACATGGCTTTATAACCTCACTTTAAAGTCTGGAGCACACGTGGTCTGACTCTGAAAACTAATCACGAAATCGTATGGCTTGAAATAAGTATTTTGGTCAGACTATGAATTCGGGTAATAATTTCTGTTTTTGTTTATTACACTGCAATTGTACATATAAACTTAATTTTTTTTTTAAAAACGAAATTATCTTTCCTTTTATAGATTTCGGAGTACTGAATATGAAAACAACAGTCAATATTCCGGATTTACTCCAGTTTACAAGATAAATTGGACATTTCTGTATTGAAATGCAGTTCCATTCTTGTTCATTGCTTTCATGAGACCCAGCTTTATAGTATGCGCAATAGTGGCAGCAAAACTTTTATTGTGATTCTCTAGTGGTTCATATACAATATTTTTCATTTCAAGCACAAGAGGTGCCATTTCTTTCGCTTGTAGTGGACACTCATAGTGGGACTGTCCCTCACATATAAAACAACAGAATTTAATGTACCCCCCTCGCAGGCCAAAAAGTATCTCGATGACCTTCAAATCAACAATTCATGTCACTCTTAGTTTATGCTGCTTAGCTTTATATTTTGTAATAATGAAATAAAATTTGCCGATCTGATCAATGTTACATATAGGGCATACAGTATAACATCTGTAGGTAATTTCAGTTATGTTTCCTGGTATAACATAAAAACTAAAGACAATTAACAAAAGTTAGTGTCGTTAAATTGAGCACCTCAAAATCTATAAGGAATGGCTACTTTTGTTTTTGTAAAAATTACATTACTAAGCAGTGTTATTTATTATAAATTTCATTACTAATTTACATATCAATGAGATTTTGGCAGAACGTAGTCCCGTGGATAAATTAATAGGGATTAATATACATTTACAAAAACAAAGTTTAAGATTATTTTAAAACGGACAATCTGCCTTAATCATGTATAGATTTGGAGTAAGTATTACCAAAAATTTTATGCCCTTTACATGAAAGAATTTCTTTTGCACAAACTGTAAATGATTCAAATTGATATAAAACTTTTAAATTGTTCAATTAAATACAATCAAACACCTCTTCTAGAATTTTTGGGTTGTTTTTTCCCCTTCTTGGGGTTGAATTTTAATTTGAGATCAATAAGTTCTCTTGGAATCCAATTATTCTGTCGTAACTCTATAACATCCAGCAACATAAAACGTACTCTTGCGCTTACATCTTCCTGTTTATTATCAACAATTCCTTTCATTATTTTGAAGTACGGTTGTAAATCTACATTACTATTCTCAAGATATTTACCAACTGTTGTAAGAAGCTTACAGACGCACTCTAAAGTAATTTCCCTGTTTCTGGTAAACAAAAGTTTGATGCAGTGTATAATGACAGGATCGCTTATCATTTCCTGTTTATAAAGTTCACCGATAAATCTAATATTTCCTATAGCTCTTCTTTTCAGCCGTTGCTCTTCTAAACTTAAATCACCTTTTCTTTCAGAGCCAATTTCCACTATAACTTCAATCTGTTCCATTTCTATTGTATTCTGGAAGTCTATTTGACATCTTGCTAAGACCATAGAACGAAAACTCACACTTCTGTTTCCTGATGTGTTTACTTTGACAGCTTCAAATTCTTTACACATCAAAGCATAAAATGGAGAATAAAGTATTTCATCGATTGCTTTTTCAAATAAAAGACTTGTTACTCCTTTTAAACGTTCTTCAGTGTCTATATTTATTTCTTTCGCTTTCAATACTAGAATATCGAAATTAGGCGATGAAAGTTTATTTAATATACTCAAAAACGATTTGTACAATTCTTGTGTTTTTAAATTTTCTCCTTTAAGTTGCACCGTTTTTATTCTTGAAGGTTGCCAAGGTATTTCAGGATTTGATCCGAGTAAACAAATAACATTATCGATGTCGATTTCATTATTGATTTCTGCACCATTCGTTGAAATTAAAACATCAGAAAGAAAACATGTTTTTCTACTTTCTTCTTCGTCATCATTGTCATATGGTGGACCACATCGGCATATTTTATTTTTATTGTCACTGAAAGTACATTCCTGGGGATAGAATCCTGCATTTCGCTCATTTCCATCAGATGTTGAAGCTTCGGTGTCACAAACAAGTTTTCCAGTGTCACTCATGTTTAGATCTCTAGAAATTATAAAAAAATATCACAGTAAAAAGTGAGAATTTAAAAAATAAATACTTATACATAATAGGATCGGTCTAAATTATTTAATTTTTTGGAGTGTTGCCCTTAAAATTTATCGACAAATCAAATTCCTAACCTTAAAATAAGCTATGACAGCTTTCCCAGAAAGACGGCAAATGACAGGTGGAACTGAAATTTTATCTGTGTCCATATTTATTCAAATAGCGTTTACACAATATATTTTAATGAATACTAGTTGCAACCCGTGAAATATTCACGGAAGTAAAACCAATTCTACATTTATGAAAATATATATTCATAAATGTAGAATTTGTTTATATATATATATGTATAATTTATACATCATCCCCTTTTATACCAGTTCAAAAATTGTTAGCTAGGTATTTAAAGTTCGTTCAGTATCACGGACCCACCCAGATTCAAATTTCGAATTACTTTCGGAGAGAATCCAAGTGTTCCTCTCTTGTATTCAAAATTCAATTCTCGTATTCTTTCTTTGGCGACAGCCGTAGTACGGGTTTTGACATATTTATATTATGATACATGCTTTAGGAAACCCTTTTTTAAATGGCCTGGCTTAAAACTATATTTTTAATGGTTTATTACTATGCATAAGTTTTATACAGATTTTTAAACAAATTTATTTGTAACGGCCAGTATCGAAAAATAATCGTTTTTCAGCAAGGCAATAGCTATTGCTATTTTAAACAAAATATTAAAAAAATTAAATGAACGAAATAAAACAAATAACATGAAAGCAAATCAAAATATATCCAAAAGCTATTTTAATATGAACATACAGAGAAATTTCTTCCGAAAATTACTTTCCGACTTACCGTATTGAAAGAAAGATTTTATATACTTCTTGCCCTTTTTCAAATGGTATAGATTCGAATAAACTTCAAACAAGTATTTTTCAAATTGTAGTTTACACGAAAATGAACTATGTTGAAAAATAGCTGAGATTCGTCGGCTACAACGAGTAGACTATCAATTGATCAGATAGAATTGGAGAAGCACATCCATTATTTTTATTTTCACTAAAAAGAAGTTAGAAATATATCATACACGTTAAATGAATATAGTTGAAGTATTAAAAAACAATTATGTTATATGAATATAAATGGTGATGGGTATGCAATCAATATATTGCGCAATTGTGATACAATTCATACGTAAATATTTCACAACTATGTGAAACTACGTTACTTAACACTGGCGTATACTCCTTCATATTAATTGAGTCAATATATTGTTCTATACCCCAACTACGATTTTTTTTCAGTTTTAGCTTAGTAAATTAATCCATCGATTGAAAGGAACATTTTAATTTTTACTCAGTAATGAAAATATATGCATTTGATTTTTCAACGGAGAGTTTATGAAAGCTCTTGTATTTTTCCAAACTGTCGAGACTGGCTCATAACTTCTAATTCACTAAAAAAAAATTTCATACCGATTATTTTTGAAAAAAAAAACAATAGTAAAAACACTTTTTTTACTTGAATAAAAAAACCTATAAAGATCTTTGTTTAATTGACCTTTCCTATGAAATTTTTGCTACTGATTTCGAAAATTTATGAAAACGTCAAGTAAGTATGTTTTTTTACACTTAACACATTGCTGAATAATTTGTTATATATTTACTGTGCTGTTAAAAAATTAAAAAAGCTAGTATAATTCATTAGCACACAACCCTTACAAACTCTATAGTACTGTAGGATACCTACGTCCCTAAATAAATAAATAATTGTGAAACATAATTTGTTGTCAAAATAAATTGTAAACATACAGGGTCAACGACCGATGAATCAACCTCTGAACAATCTACAATTGTCACATACTAGAAACGTCAACAATGTGTACTCACAAATAGTATTTACGCTTTGTCTCGCCGTCTCGGCAAATAAATATCCTACCCGTTATACTAGGGCACGCGCAGGAGTGAGACAAAGTATATATCGCGGGTGCATTCACTCACAACTATAAAATACCTACTTGTAGACAAATAAAGATTATTATTAACTCGACCGTTCATTGACTATTCACTTTCACTTTTATCCGCATTCCTGAGTTTTGTATTTATTTTAAATACAAGACATATCAAAATCATCACGACGTATCAAGATAAGCATCACGCTAAAGTACCATAAGGCCACACTGGACTCATTTGTTTTATAATTCACGCAAAAAAAATGGGAATGGAACGACGACAAGCATTTTCAACACTCAGCAAAGTTTATATTAACGCACATATGCGTTTTCAGCACTGAACGTGTTAAAAACAATTATAAAACATTTTTGAATCTCATAAAAGATGTTTTGTTCACTTTGTGGTGTCATGTTAATTCATTTTTATAAAAATGGATTAAATACTTTTTCTTTGTATTCATTCTATTTTGTATCTTGAATTCACAACTCTAATTTCAAAGACCATTGTCTTGTTTGTCAGGTGACGTGAATTTTTTCCATTCATCACCTGACATACGAGGGTCATCTAGAAAGTAAGGTTACAACATTTATGTAGGATCGAAAAATGCTTGTATTTAATTGAAATTCACAGGATACTTCACAAATATATTAAACTATTTTTCAACGTAATCGCCGTCGAGATCGAGACATTTCTGTAGTCGGGGCATCAGCTTTTGTATGCCAGTGTCATAGACTTCCGCCGCCAGCTCTTTCAGCCACTTCTTCACAGCTTCCTCGACCTCCTGATCGTTGAAAAATTGTTGGGGTGTAGTGACACACCCACGTCTTATCCCCTGTCACGAAAGAGTCCTAAAAAGCTTCTCCCTCCTGTGCAAAACGATCCAAAAATTCACGCGCGGCGGTCACGCGATTTTGACGATGCTCCGGTGTGAGCATTCTGGTCACCCATCTTGCACACAACTTCTTGTAACCAAGTTTTTCCGACAAAATATCACCAAGGAGACTTCGAGAAATGTCAGAAAATTCTTCGTAAAGGTCGTCATGCGTCACACGGCGGTCATTTCGCACTTGTACTTCAATTTTTGCACAAGTTCGTCAGAAATCACTGCCTTGCCTCGTCGTGAGTATCAGTACGGCCTTTTCTGAACAACCTAACCCACTTCATGACATGTTGTCGACTCATCACATCACTACCATAAACTTCCACGAGCTTCCGATGGATATTCGCGGCGGCATTGTTCTGCAGTCAAAAAACGGAACACCGCGCAGATCTCGCACGGACGGGAGGTGGCGGGAGTGCTCGACGACCTCTCCATCGGAAGAATTTACTGTGACTGAACAAAATGGCCAACAAACACGTGAGACCAAACAAACTGACCGTTAGGATCCCCCTACATGCCAGGTGCGCCAACTTCGAAACAAAAAATTTCCCCCGGCCTCAGGAGCCCTTGTAACATTATTTTCTAGATGGCCCTCGTAGAAGACAAGAGATCTTTGCAACTGGTATTTAATTCAATAAATACAACAGTGGTAAATATCAAGAAAAAGTGTTTAATTTATTTTATTGTATAATAAAATCAATAATGAAGAATATTAATTTAGAATTAAATGCGTTGAACACAAAATTAAGGCTGATAAAAATTATACATTTAAAAAGAAAGTTTTAAAAATATATTGCGCGTTTGTGGGCTTGGAAAAAGTATATGACCGCGTGATATTCTTTAATGAGTAGGATGGAATTACTCGTATATTACCGAAAATATTAAATGAGTATGATGCAGAATATAAATTAAAATGTGATGTATCGGACGTATGCGTCACGTAAAATATATGATTTTATTTGTAATTGTTGTGTAAATATTGTAGAGAAAAAAATGTAATCATTGTACCACTGTAATAAAATGTTCCTTATGCGTGGCCTTCGCAATAATCAATATAAATAATCGAACAGCCCATGCATGCAGAAAGCGCATGGTATCTAGTAAGCCGCGACGGCATACACGGGCGAATAAAGAGGTTTACGGTGAGCGATGGGCTGCACATAAGGAACGAAAAATAAGCAAAATACATTCTCAATTTCTGGAACATCGACTGTGTTTTATTTACGAAAAACTTCTACCTGCTAAAGAGGAATCTCTTCACCCTGCTACTTTTCACCGAACAAGCAAGAAGTAAACCGGAATATCCGATTATTGAGCGGCGACCATCCACCTATTTCACAGTCTTTGTACCTGTGCTGTACATGTGGTATTGCGTCATTATACGCCGAAAGTAGAGCAAGTATATATTAGAGTGAATAATGCATTGACTGAATGGTTTAAAATTTCGAAAGGGGTAAAACAGGGATGTGTTATGTCATCCTGGTTATTCAATATTTATATAGATTCATGTTTAAAGGAACTACAGAGGTCAATTGGTGGCATTCAAGTTTCGAATTGGAATGTATGCAGATAACTGTATACTAATTATATAGTAGTAATGGTGGAAAGTGAAGATGAAGATCTGAGAATGAATGTTGTAAAATCCAAAGTAATAGTAATAGAAAAGTGTGAAAGGAAAAGTAAATGTGGAATAAGGGTGAATAATGAAAGGCTGGAAAAAGTTAAAAAATTCTACTATTTGGAAGTTGAAGAATTCTGCTATTTAAATAGTATTTTCTCAGACGATCAAAGAGTTAAGAGGGATATCGAACGGCGTTAAGTAATAGAAAGCAAAGTCAATGGGGCTCAAAAATATATATACTCGAACCGAACAGTATCACAATCACAAAATATAATAATCCACAATAGTATTATGGTGCAAACTTTGATGTATGTGGGTGAAACTTGGACGTAGAAAAATACTGATAAGAACCCAATAAATGCTGGGTAAATGCTTGCACTGAGAAAATACATCGAATAACAATGTATGACAGAATACGGAATGAATTGATAAATTACGAATGTGAACTTAAGGCTGATGTGTTAAGTAAAATGAAGAGGAGCACGCTGAGACAATTATATTAGAGAAAATGCATGATCCCTGTGACAGTTCACAAATTTGTCCCAATACAACATTGTAATGACGTTCAGTAATTGTAATTATTTTATCAACTTTAATATAAGCCTTGATTCTAATAAATAGCAAGTTATTTAGGTAAACACATTACATAAAACTAGCAGTAATGACAAATTAATACATCTTGTTACAAATTAGCAAAAATGTGGCAGTTTGTTAAAATCAAATAATATTTGGTGACGTTTGTCAAAAGTCACTACATTAGTCTGCATTGGCTAGGGATAGGGTATACGATAATTGGATTTTCGATTTTTTTATACCTAAAATGAAATGTTCGTAATTAGTATTAATTCATAGTAGATCTTGGCCTATTTAAAGATAGATACAAATCATGTAATACATTAGAAAGTCAGTATAATGAAAATTAGGAATTATGATAAAACGTCAGTTTAGAGAAAAATAATTTTTCGATTTATACAAAAATGATTCGATTTGTAAAAAAAAAACGATTTTACCCCATCCCTTTGAGACATTACATTTCAAACGTCACAAGGACCATCCTATATTTTCTTAAGTATATGGCATGTTGAACGAATGACTAAGAAAACATATATATTGTGCAAATTTGAGTGGAAGGCGTGTGAGAGAAAGACCAAGTTAAATATGGCTGGATCAAGTGAATCGTATAAGTGTTATAAAAAAATGTGTTGATGTGGAAGAGGTGAAGGATGTGTGTCGAGATAGGAAAATCTGACCCTCTGCTCTCTCTACCTACCCCGACAAGGAAACGGCGTGATGGTATATATGTAAAGATACATTAACAATCCTAGAGTCAAATAGAAAACTTTTTTTTCTTAACTAAACACTTATTGTATTGAATATATGCGTCACATAGATAAATAATTAAATTTTTACTTTTGCTTGTATTTAGTATTATTGTCTTGTAATAAAAACGTCCTTTTGTGTGGTCCTCGCATTATCGGATGGCTCCCTCACGCAACGACCGTTTGGCAAGCATTGAGCTAGCGAAGGGTGACAGTATAAGCGGTCGCATCGATGTGCTTACGACATGCGCCGGGCTATACATAAAGGACGCAAAATGATTAAAATAAATTTTCGTCTGAAACTTCTACAATGTTTTCATTTATACTAAATTCTACCAGTCAAGAAGCAATTTTTTCACCCAGATGTCACCGAGACTCATCAAAGCCATACCGGAATCTCCGGGAATGTAGCGGCAACCATCCACATATTCTAGTCTTTATGCTGGTGCTTTACACTTATTATCACACATTAAAAAGTGGCTCAGGTCACTATTGAATCCATTAAAAGTTTAAAAAACTGAGTGAACTCAGCCACGCAGCGTTCTGTCACCATATATTCGTACATTCGTTCTTGGAACCCTTATAAATAATTTTAAGTGCTTTCAGATCTGGCAACCTTTATTTGTTGGGAACTTCTTTTAATTTTTAATCAGTAAGATATTTGACGTAAATTTGTATTTTTTACATCTTTTTGTAACATATGCAGATACGGGGAAGCTCTGCTCTAACGGCCGCAGCCATTGCCTTCTTATCCTAACACTCAGTTTTTTTGGTGATATTTATAATCTGTCAATAATGGTGGATTCGAATCTCGAGTTAGATCATCCTTAAGGAGAGTCTGTTCTCTAAACGGCGCTATATCAATTGAAATTTTATTATTATTATTTACATATTTTTTATCACTTTTTTACAATGAGAGTTCCATCTTCTCTCTAGTTTTATTTCTGTATACTTTTGCACGAACCACGAATTAACTTTTCTTATACCTTCCCGTGAAAAGTGTTTTACTTATAATATTCTTGAAATTTTAACTTATAAGAAAGGTTATTATTGAAGAGGTTTAGAAAAAAGTTGGGACTAACGAAATTTAGAATAACTAAATGTTGTCCTAATGTATGACTGCAAAATAAGTTGAAATCATCTTCGATTTCAGAAATAAGACCGACCTCCCTATTGAATGGTATTAGTTTGGACTCTACTTACAGAAATATTGTATTAAAATATTTGATCATCAGTTCGGGACGAGAAATTTGGCATGTGATTTATAATACAATATATTCGTCATTTGCGATGATATAAATTTTATTAGAATGGAAACAAATTATTTTCGTTAAAGAAATATAAAATATTGTGTTTATTGTATAATTTTATGTACAAATTAATTAACGAATGATATTTTTTTAAATTTAAATTAAATTTAAAAAAAAATCGATACAAAATGTATATATTTTGGCATTTTAAACTAAACTATTACAAAAGCGGACCAAATACATTACCTTCAATAAGTCTTATGTATATTATAAAGAAGCAGAGTTTGTTGGTATTGGCAAAACTCAAGAACCACTGAACCGATTTCGAGGCAACTATCATTGATACATGTCATTATAAAAGTATATACTAATAAACTTGCATTTTTTGTGTTAATATGCATAATTGTGGCTATGCAACATCACGCTTTAACATTACAGTGCTAAGCAGATAACAAAAAAATACAACAAGTCGGAGAAAAGTGCGTTCGTACAACTTTAAATTAGATATGCTGTGTATTTGTCAGATATATATCGAATTAATAAATGAAACACTTAATTAATACTACTGAAATCACGGGTAGCATACATCACCATTTTATAATTAATTTACAAAAAGCATGTTCATTTTTTTAAGTTTGTTAATGTTCATAGACCTAGACTGGGCAATGAATATTAGTGAAACCTTTAAACAAATGTACTAAAGACGATAAGATGATTATGAAGAATATTTAATAAAAAAATTAACTTTGATATACTCGTACATATTTTATACCTTCGATTTATAATTACATAGGTTTCAACAACATTGACTCAAACGAAGTCACAGGTAAAATTAGTCTCTAAAATAGACAACTACGTATACATGCTTTCCTATATTTCGTGAGAAATCAATTGATAACATGTTTAAAAAGCAAGGTTACATTAATAAAGAATATTTGGGTACAGCAAAATTAATAACTAATAAATATTCTACAGGAAATAAGAATTTTAATAATTTAGAAAAAAAAAACGGACAATTTGTGCACATTTTTGTTTTGGATAACTTTTTAATTTAATTTTGTTTAATTTCAAATAATTAAGGAAGGATTTTATAAAAATAAAAGAGCTGAACTGTATAAAATACATGTTTATAAATAAATACATCTGAAAACCATTGACTAGTTACTTTAAAATATAATAAAAAGCATCCATGACTAAGAAAATTTACTGCGAGAGATGTTAAACTATCAAATAAAAAGAACGTTTAATTTCTTCTAATTTTTTTTCTTTAAGTTCTTAAATTTTTCCTTAAAATTTCTCAATTACTTACAAATTTCCGTTTTATATTGTACCTTAAAATTATTACCTCTAAATAATATTCAACAAAATATTAATATACGTGTAAATTTAAAGGGGAATAAAACTGTATTTGTTTAAAATCCGAATTTAACATGCTTGGAATAAAAAATATAAACTGATTCTACAACTTTTATTTCCTTCCGTTTTAGATAATTGCTACGCATAATGATTTTTTAAGTAAAAACGTTTATGAAAATGATTAAAAATAAAACTTTATTTTGTTCAATCTGCCCCGTTTTCATAATTTATTTTTTAAGCTTGCAAGTATCCATGCTCGTGGTTTAGTATTTATGACTGGAAGTCGCGTTTCGATTGGTCAATAGTACTGTATCAGTGCTGCCATCTGGAGTGACGGAGACGTTCGTGGCATTTCCCTGTATTCATTCCTTTCCCAGGTTGAACGCCATTACTGGCGTATCGTAATTTTGACTTTGCCATCGAAATCGGAAAACATCCACCATGGTAAGTATTAAAAAGTGCTGCAAAACCTTAAAAATTCACCGCTACAGTGTTTCTTAAAAGTCGTGATACATAATTTTTTAATTCCGCATAAAAGTAAAAAATAAATCGCTATTGCACCATCGAGTGAAATTAGATTTTTGAAGTATGAATAATTTCGAGTGTTCTCTACCAGCTGTCGATTATGAAGTGTTTGTATTAGTATTTATTCGCGTTTTCTTCGTCATTATTTGTGTAAAACGACAATTAAAAGTTGACCGTAGTTCTTTCATAAAATATTTTTTTCGTTACACGTTGACAAGCACGAGGTTGCTCGGCCTTTTCATTGTCTGTTTATGTCAAATTTTTGCGGCGCGTCTGCGACGTAACGGGACTTTGAAAGTTTTTTGCAAGTGTGATTTAATTTAAAAGCTCTTCGTGTTAGTAAACAATACTGATAATGGAGTGGTATGTTTTAGGTGAATTTCACCGTAGACGAAATCCGTGCCATGATGGACAAAAAGCGGAATATCCGCAACATGTCCGTCATCGCTCACGTAGACCACGGCAAGTCCACCCTGACGGACTCCCTGGTGTCGAAGGCCGGTATCATCGCTGGAGCCAAGGCGGGTGAGACCAGATTCACTGATACCCGCAAAGATGAGCAGGATCGTTGCATCACAATTAAATCCACGTAAGTTTACTATTCCTAACTTGACCTAATCAGACTACGACGTTGGATTGCCATTACGTCTTGAGCCTTTTTTTACTAGATATTCCTAAAAGCGTTTATAACTGATATTTCCGTATGCTAGTAATGTTTCGAATTATATATGAAAATAGAGAAAATGATTAATGGTTTTTATTATTTGGTTCTCCTTATGGCGGTTTCTTTTGTGCTGTCATTTTCTTAACTTGGAAGTTGTGGTTAATAATGATTGATCACTTAATGAATACTTTATTTTTCTTTAATCATTTTCTTGATTTTTGTTATTTGAAGAAGGCTGCAAGACATATTCAGTAATTATGACCTACATTAAAATTTATCTCTCAAAACTGGTTAATATTTTCAAATTAGTGTTTTTCTAGTTGTAATATTTCAATAATCTAAATATCAAAGTTTCCATACCATGAGAAAAAAGTGAGTTATAAAATTTTATGCTGTTATTTTTCTGAATCCACTACCAATTTAGTACATAAACCAGGTTTCGATTCAGAATATCAATTATAGTTGATATTGACATATTTTTCAAACTTGGGGTGGGGCTTAAACAACCCTTTTTTTCATTTGACCAACTGATTCCTTTATAGTTTTCAAGCTTTTCGTATTTCTAATTTAGTGAATCGCAACCTTTTTCACTTTACTTCTAATAGTTTTCCAGCTATCTTTCAAGTATTTATAATATTTATATTTCACAATATTTTTTATAGCGTAAATTCTTCAATCTAGGTATCAATAATAACTATCAGCCATTCTTCAATGAGGTGTATGGGCATGCGGTAACACTGGACTTCCATGTAGAAGGTCTGCTGTTCAACCTTGCGCTGTGCTATTCCCCATGAATGCCACTGGCGTTTTTTCCTATAAATATACTTGACTGTCGTCTATTATTTATAAAAAAACATGCCGGTTTGCTCTGATTGTCTCACTTCAGGTGTGCCATCGAATCCAGTTCACTGGTATGGCCCTTGAGTTTGCCAGTGTGCAACGGCTCACTCACTTAAACTTGACAAAAGAAATAGAAGAAATGAACTCCGTGGCACAGCTTTGCTTTCCAACTGAATTGACATTGCAATGGTGATGGAATCCTTGACGAGGTCCATCAACAACCTCAAGCGTTCCATTAATTTTTTTTAAAATTAAAACTGAAAATACAGATTTTGTAGTAACTGAAAATTTCTGATGACTGTCAACCAGCGGCGGCAGGTCTTGAGGTGCGTTGGTGCGCTGAACCGGATAAATAATTTGCAATAATTAAATTACATATTTGTAAACATGACTTCCAAAAATGTTAAATATTTGTATCGATTAAATATGTATAAGAATACGGACAAATATGTAGTAGAGTATTCGTAAGTTAAAATCAAAAATTTTTTAAGTAAAATTTAAAAATATATTCCTTTCTTATTGACCGGCCAAGTTTGCCAATACTACTGGAGCAATTTCCAATACGCACCGGACGGAAATGCAAATTCATATAGGGCAGAGACATACAATAACCCATGAGACCGATATTTCATATTTGCTCAGCGTCTCGAGGTGCGTCGGTGCTCAGCGTACCAGCGCACCTCGGGACCAGGCGCCGCTGCTGTCAACTAATCTTGATTTCATCCTCCCCTTTTCTCATACTGCAACAGGTGAGCTAGCTCATATCTAACGAACCACTTTTTAAACACTTTTCCACATTATACTTCTGTCTTAGTTTCCATAATGCCTCCTATACTAAAAAAAATTAATATATTAAAAATTTTAGGGCTATTTCTATGTACTTCGAGTTGGACGAGAAGGATTGCGTGTTCATCACCCACAATGACCAGAGAGAGAAGACAGAAAATGGTTTCCTCATCAACTTGATTGACTCTCCTGGACACGTGGACTTCTCATCAGAGGTCACAGCTGCTCTGCGAGTCACTGATGGTGCTCTGGTTGTCGTAGACTGCGTATCTGGTGAGTAATAATACATTTTTGAACTTTGCTTATCCTTTCATCTGGCCGCACAACTAGAGTTTTAGTTATTTGATAATATAAATTTAATACGTTGATAAACATGCATTGTGCATTGACAAGTCACGTTCATTTTAATGGCTTGTTATCAGTAGATTCGATATTTCTAAGACTGGATAGGCCTTGTTGACTTGATAAAGTGTGATTTATTATTGAAATGTGTCATCAAGCAATGAACATGTGGATAATAATAAATGTTATGTCAAATGTACGGTACGGTGCAATATGCTTTATTTAATTTTCAATGATTTATCCTAGATTTCAAATGATTATGCAACATTTTTTTAAAACTTTGTTCAATAACCCTGCATTTATAATATACCATCCTTCGTTCAATAACTCGGCAGTTATAATATACTGTCCTATCGTTCAATAACTGTGCTGTTATAATATACCATCCTATCGTGGATTGAGTTGTTGAGGTTTCAAATGATCAAGCAATATGTTTTCCAATATCAACCCTATAATCCTGTAGTATTTTAACACAAACATAAATTGCTTGTGATTAATCGTCCATCATCTGATGTAAAATTTAGTAAGAAAAATGTGAATTTCTTATTGTGAAATACATGTGATGGTGCAACAACCCCCTTTCAAAATATATTGGGATGAAGATATAAAAACTTCTAATGAATTAAATGAAACAACCATTCATGGCGTCTCAATTTAAATTGTTTGTGAATTAGATAAATCACTAAATCCAAAACATTATTAATGTGATTTCGAGTGATGAGGTTCTTCTTTATTTTTTAAATAATTTTATATTAGGAATATTGAATCCCAAGTTATTTAATTACAATGATTTTCGAGAAAGATGATTGAAAAATTATTTTTTATCTTTTGATGTGATAGGGATCAATTTTGAATTTACATAAATTTGTGGTGAAGGAAATTATTCTCAATTCAGTGACCTACTGCTCTAATAGTAAAACTCTATTGATACTCGCAAGAGCAAAATGTCTTCGTAGACTTTAAATCTCCAGTACCACACAAGTGTCTAATGACCTCCGTGACCTAGTTAAGATGCCTGTCTTCCAACATGGAGGCTGCAGGTACAATTCCCGTAGGTACTCAGATGTAAAAAAAATTGGTTTCTTCAGATTTTCATTAATGGCGTGTTTTAACATGTTTCTGGATGATAGAGATAGCCACATAATCGAGAGTGGAATATAATACCAGTATTAAGCTTGTTATAAGCTTTTCTCACTAGTTATAAGCTGTGTCAAAAGATGAATCATCTCATGTGTCCAGTGATTTTACTATCTTAACGTCCATTATCCACACATTAGTGCTAATGGGGAAGATATCACGATTTTTTACTTCAAGTTCCTTAAATGTACATATATGAACTGCTTTGTTTAATCTTGGAAAAATGTAAAAAATCTTTCAACTTGAAAATAAAAAGAATTAGAATATAATCTTAATTAGTCATATCATTTAAATTTTTAAGTTGAAATATCATTATAAAGAATTCTATAAGTAAACTAGTTTCATGAAAGCTTCAAATAATTGTCCAATTTGTTTTTTACCTCACTTGGATAGTCGGATACATTTGTCTTCCAGCACAACACGTGCCCCTCCGTAGGGTTCGCGGGGGCCTAGTGCCCCCCGGACCTTGTGATGGTGTGGGCGGTGCTATGGAAGTAGAGTATGTGCATGGCTGGCTTAACGCTGCTCCGGGACCTCTATCCTTATGTCCTCGCGGGGCATGCTACGTTAGTGACTGCTACAATATTTCCAATAATCAAGTTGATATTTGTAATAATAAGTTTAAAAAATATTATATTTTTACACATACATATTTTTTTATTTAAAAAAATTAACCGTTAAATCAGACAATTTTTAAAAAGGTTTTCATACAAAGCTTAATTCAATGTAAACATATCAATTTGAGGAATAACTGAAGTCCTAATCCAAATTTTAATGTATGCACTAAATAGTATTACATGTCAAACATTTGTATAATACATTTGTATCTTGCCCTTTTGGCTAACACCCATTATTTTCATAAGTTACAGTAACTTCGTTACTGTTTTCATTATGTTGATATAAGTGGATATAATCATTCGTCTAATGATACCTGCACTAGCTATCTTCATATATCTCTAGGAGAGGTATTTGAACACTGCTCTGTTGTGAAGTAGTGACCAAAAGTTAGATATGTCATTGGATAAAGTTTCAGATTCTCTCATTATGTAACCAACCACTAAGCTGATTCGAAGCGATCCTGCATATATATGTTTGTCTTTTCTAAGTAATAGATAAGTATTGGGTGATTTTAAGCAAGAAAACCACAATTAAACTAACAAAAAATAGTCAGACAATTTTGAAATGTATTTTTTAAATTAAAACCACAATTTCTACAAATTTTTTATCCTTTTGAGAAAAGTTTTATTTTGAAGCAACTTCACTTGATGTTTTAATATCTGCAGATACTTGTTTTTGCTTATAACAGAACAGAATTGCCATCCCGATCGATTGTCTTATCGTTCTGTCCTATATAGACACCACATGCTTTGAAAGATTTTTTTTGAAAGAAGAACACTTAGGGCCTATAAAAACATCTTTCTGGTTGGTTAGAAGAGATTGCCACATGGCAATAAACTCGCCAGGTAAAAAAAATAAAGGGAGATAACTAGTTTATAATATAAAGTGAGTTCATCTGTGTGCACAGTAAATAATAAATCTTTAGTGTACCGCTGCAAAACAAAGATTATACTTTATCTTTTGTGTTTGATTCACCACCAGGTGTGTGCGTGCAGACCGAGACCGTGCTGCGTCAGGCCATCGCCGAAAGAATTAAGCCCATCCTCTTCATGAACAAGATGGACCGTGCTCTGCTGGAGTTGCAGCTGGACTCTGAGGAACTTTACCAGACTTTCCAGCGCATCGTGGAGAATGTTAACGTCATCATTGCCACCTATTCTGATGACGCCGGCCCCATGGGCGAGGTTCGTGTCGACCCGAGCAAGGGATCCGTGGGCTTTGGCTCCGGACTCCACGGGTGGGCTTTCACCCTCAAGCAGTTCTCCGAGATGTATGCTGAGAAATTCAAGATCGATGTTGTTAAACTAATGAACAAGTAAGTAATTTGTTAATATCACGCAGTTTCAGTCTGATAATGCCAAGAGGGTCTAATGCATGTACCATAAATGCACTATTCTTGACATTTCCTTTTATAATTTAATTTACTTTTGGTTAATATCACTTTTTTGATTTCTAAATTTGAAATAAAGTTTATCAAAATGCAATTAATTATTTATAGTAAACTTGAAGATTACAAAGAGAAGTAACTTCATGTTTCTTAGATTTTTATAATTGCAGGTAGTTGCAGCAGAAATAATTTACAAATTTGGTCAAAATATTTCAACAAATTTCTTTGTGATTTTCATTATTTTACTCTATTTAAATTAAAATAGAAATATAAAAAGCACATTCTTATGGTTTTTATGTTTGAAATTTCGAGTTATAATAGTTTAAATTTTTTTTTTTCAAACTTGAGATATAATATTTAGGTTTCTGTTCTTTTATAAATTTTTAAGATAACTTGTTGGGGATGTTGTGTGATGATAAAAATATCTGATATATCCCACGATCCACTTAACGAGTTTACCGACATAAGCGTGCTTCCGCCGCTAAAAGGTCTACTCTATTTTATATAAGGGTCGTGGTCTTGATGATCTAGCATACTGATGATGTCTTCCAACTAATTAATTATCTTAAATTATATTGTGGAAATTTGGCTGGCTCTTTATAAATGTTATGGGTAGTATTAATTTAGTTAAAGGTAATTGATATCTCTTGACAAATCATTAACACTTTTTGCCACAATTGCTTCCAAAATGTAAACATATATAGTAACCACTTGATACTTAAAAGAACGAGACTAGACTAAGTTTTTGTTTTCATCATGTAGCTAGGTATACATACGTGGGTCGTCCAGAAAGTAAATAACGTTTTGGCATAACTAAATAAAAACGAAAGACAAAACTTTATTTATAAAGTCACAGTACCTTACTCTATTTTTCAATGTAGTCGCCATAGCTGTCAAGGCACTTATTGTAACGTGGAACCAATTTTTCAAATCCGATGTAATACTCTTCTACCGCCAAAGATTTGAGCCAGGATGTCACTTCTTGTTGGGTTTAGGTCTTCATCGTTTGAGAACTGTTTTCCACCCAAAAATTCCTTTAGTTTCAGGGAATAAGTAAAAATCACTTGGTGCTGATGCATGAGGCCGCGCATTGTCATGAATCAAAACCACCTTTCCCGACAACATTCCACAACTCTTGTTTTCGATGGCGCATCTAAGTCGTTGAAGAGTTTCACAATAGGCCTCTGAGTTTATTGTGTCCTCTTGGCATAAACTCCACGTGGATCAAACCCTTTCGGTCCCAAAAAACTGTTGCCATCACTTTTCCGGTGGTGAGATTCGGTTTTTGTTTTCCGAGCACAATTTTTTTTTATGTAAGGTGCTCTACTATTTCATGTAGGAGCGATCGTGAAATTTGTGGGAAAGATTCATGTACTGTGCTTAAAGTTGCCTATAAATTTCGATAGGCCAAACATTTTGTGCATTCAGAAAACGAATGACACTACGCACTTCACATTTGGCGGGATTTTCGATGGGCGCAGCCATTTTGAAAGATTACAGAACAAAGCCGCACGACCATTCAGCAACAAAACTCGGCTCGCACTGAAGCGAGGAAAGGAGCTAACTGGCGCGCGTACGATCGCGGTGGTGAGGGATCGGCGCAGGGCGTGGTGCGCAATAGTTCTTTACTTTCTGGACGCGTCTAGTATATATGTAGGTGGTGACAATTGTAAAATGTAAATTATGAAATTTAGTTCTAGATGGGAAACTTGAGGTGTTTCACTATCTCGAGACGTAACATTGCCAGTAAAATGGAATAAATCAATTGATACATTTTCCAAATTATTTCCGATAGATTTAATTATAAATACTCGTCATATCATCGTCATACTCGTCATGAAACACTTTTGATTTTAGACTGTGGGGTGAGAACTTCTTTAATGCCAAGACAAAGAAGTGGGCCAAGCAGAAGGATAATGAAAACAAGCGCTCATTCTGCATGTATGTGTTGGACCCCATCTACAAGGTGTTCGATGCCATCATGAACTACCGCAAGGAAGAGGTGGAGCAGCTGCTCACCAAGATCGGTGTCACCCTCAAGCATGAGGATTCAGACAAGGACGGAAAACAACTGTTGAAGGTGTGTATTGCCAGTTTGGGTGTCCTGAACTACAGCTGTTCTTTAAATTCATCTTTTCTATCTATCAGTTTGATCTAATAGTTTGATAAATGTTAGTCATTTGCTCAGTCTAAAGTTTTTATAATTGTTTCAATTATGTTACTAAAGAGGTAAATCTAATTATTCCAATAAGTTTATTTTTCAGTTTGCTACAATTTTATTCCAATTAGGTCACATGTCCTTTTTTCAAGTTAGTATCTCTTTGGGAAGAATTTGAATTTGTAAGTTATGTAGATTTTTTGGAATTGTGATTCTTTTCATTTATTAAAATTTAGGATTTGTAGTTTTGATTATGCAATAATTTCTGTTATCACTGAATAATGATGCATTGTGTGTTTGAAGGTTGTGATGAGGACATGGCTGCCTGCCGGAGAAGCCCTGCTTCAGATGATTGCCATCCATCTGCCTTCCCCTGTGGTGGCCCAGAAGTACAGAATGGAGATGCTGTACGAGGGACCCCATGATGATGAAGGTGCTATCGGTATCAAGGTATGCTCATTGCATTAATTTTCCTTCTAATTTTGTTTCAAAGGTTCTCCTTTCCACTAAGATATTGATAGGTTTTGGAACCACCAGTGGTTTAACTTTTTTATGAACTGCTATGATATTGCGTAAATCAATCTCGGACCATATTAAATTAAGCACGCCATCCTTTCACGTGTGATGTGAGAAATACTGATTTAGAGTTCGGATTTAAAAAAATTAAAACTTTTTTCTTTTATATTAACTATTCACTGCAGTTCTCAGTTATAGGCGGACTGTACGACCATACTGTAACTGTAGGCGCCAATTCTGGCTATTTTGTAATGGCCAGAAAATCGGAATAAAACCTTTAGTTTTTGTGCCTCAGAAGACTTGCCGGATTGTGTTGTATCATATTCAGAAGTTTGCAGTCAACAAAATAAGGGTAGTTTCAATTATGACCTAGCACTGGAATTAAACCATATGAAGAAAATAAGTAAAAACACCAAACTAAATGGACAAAAGTAAAATAACAGATACGGATCATGAAAGCTTTGCGTTGAGCTCTTTTGCAATTTTTCCCATCTTCAGATCTTTGAAGTTCTGTTACTAGTAAGTGTTAAAACTATTATTTTTATGTTAATACTAGTTTATAACAAATCAAAATGATTTTGGCTTACAGAACTGCGATCCCGATGCGCCACTCATGATGTACATCAGCAAAATGGTACCGACGTCAGACAAGGGCCGATTCTACGCTTTCGGTCGTGTCTTCTCAGGCAAGGTGGCCACTGGACAAAAGGCCCGCATCATGGGTCCCAACTTCCAGCCCGGCAGGAAGGAGGACGTCTGCGAGAAGACCATTCAGCGCACCATTCTTATGATGGGCCGTTATGTTGAGGCCATCGAGGATGTGCCCTCTGGTAACATCTGTGGTCTGGTCGGCGTGGATCAGTTCCTTGTCAAGACTGGCACCATTACAACCTTTAAGGAAGCCCATAACATGAAGGTACAGGTTTTTTTAGTTTCATATGGTTTCTTCACACTACACATTGCATAACTTAATTTTCATTTTAATGTGTGAAAAGTACCGCGTTTTTGTTGTATAATCAGTCCACCACAATTGATTATTTAAATTAGTGGAAATTTTTGTTTTGAACAAAACAATTCATGCTAGTGTTTGTTTAAAAATATTTCAAAAAAATATCCTATTTTTATATCTAAGTCCTGTTTGTATTTTACGAATAGGTCTTTTGAGGTTTAAAATAAACTTTTATTGTAGACTTGGGCTTGCAAGAGGAATGACTTGTGGAAAACATTTGTGTGAGATCTTGAGTGTGGTGTTTTTTATTGTTTTATTCATTTATTTTTTTTACTTTTATGATTATGTGCGGTACATTGTGGGATGAATGTTTTTGGTCTGTCTGGAGTGATGCATTGTGAGGAGTTTGATTTTGCGTGATGTATACATTAGCAATTGAGTGTCGCTGTTTGTCAGGTTGACAAGAATGTGAAACGGGGTTTTATAAATTAAAAAATCAGAAAGAAGTATCAATTTATTTTTTCATGCTATATGTCCTCAGTGAGATACAGGCAAAAGCCTAGTTTACTGGGGACACGACAAATGAAAGGCAACAAACCCAGATCCATTAAAATTGTTTCCAAATGAAATTACCTGTTTTTTCACAAATTATGTGTATTTCTTGTCATGTGTAAAATAAATAAAAATGAAAAAGAGAATTTGTGTTCTAGACTTGCCTTAATCAAGAACATGTGATAAAAATGTACCATTTCAAACAGGTGTATTTTAGATGAAAAACTTTATTTTGAATCAGCCAATTTATATAGCCCTTTAAGTAACTTACATGTACAAAACTAAACTAATATGTGAAAATTAATATTTTATTTTAAAAATGAAAAATCTGTTCCTTTAATATTTTAATATATGTGTTTTTGTTTAGGTGATGAAGTTCTCCGTGTCACCTGTAGTGAGAGTGGCCGTGGAGCCCAAGAACCCCGCAGATCTGCCCAAGTTGGTTGAGGGACTGAAACGTTTGGCCAAGTCCGATCCTATGGTGCAGTGCATCATTGAGGAGTCTGGAGAGCACATCATCGCCGGTGCCGGGGAGTTGCATCTTGAGATCTGTCTCAAGGTATGTTCGTAACATTCAATTATTAATAAATCATATTGTAACAATTCACAAAGTAAAATTTGATAGTTAAATTGGTGATAAATAAGATATTTTAGAATTCAAGCTGCTTTTAGATCTGTTGGTCACTTGAAAATTTTTTTATTTCTTACACTAGTTGTCCAGAAATACTAAATGTTCAGTCCAAGTACCAAGCCTTATATGCTGGGCGTAAGTTAGTTGATGCATCAAAAAATCGTGAATGCTGCTTATCCCAGAACTCTTGTTTAGGAATGAAGAGTCGAGCTGTGGTGAAACATAACTCACCATCAAACAGATTATACCGTCTTGAATCTTCAACCAGCAAAGACATTTCCTGGATTAAGGGCAAAGTTAGTTCCTGTCAGTTTCCATCTGTTAGCTGTTGATAATGAAGGAAGACTGGTTCCTGCAATATGCAAATAGAATTTTCAATAGACTTTTATTTTGCATTTTAAGTATATGGCAGGATGGGTTATGTTTCAATACAATGATTTTTTCTACAGAAATTAGTTTAATTTTAAATACAATGCGTGTATACAAAAAAAATTGTTGGTAGTTTTTTAAATTTGAATAAATATTTTCAGGATTTGGAGGAAGACCATGCTTGCATTCCAATTAAGAAGTCCGACCCTGTTGTGTCCTACCGTGAAACCGTTGCTGAGGAGTCTGACCAGATGTGCCTGTCCAAGTCCCCTAACAAGCACAACCGTCTCTACATGAAGGCCCAGCCTATGCCTGATGGTCTGCCCGAGGATATTGATGATGTAAGTAATGTTTGTCTAGCCACATTATCATGGTTAAAAATAATTATGTGGTCTCCAATGAAATGCTAGAATCTGCTGATAGTGAATGAGCACTTGCAATCCTGCGGTATTATCAACCTATCAGGAATGCTGTTTTAGAAGAAATACTAAAAAAGGTTTCGCATCTAAAAAAATATTTTTTACGATTGCTGTGAATTTGTTTAAAAGTGAGATGGGGAGACACTATTGTCTGTGAATTCCGATTTAGAGCCACTGTAGTTGTACATCGCACTCAATTCATTATACTTGTTATCAATACTTGTATACAGGTTACGATAATTGTCGGCGGCTAGCAAATAACTAGATTGGGTCCCTGAGTTTTGCAGTTCATTATTGCGGAATTACCGAACTATGACTCCATAGCTTCAGTTCTCACCATATTTAGATTAATATGTAGGTTATTCCATGTGAAATGATCACGCACCCCTTGATTTCTATGATTTCCAGTTTACAATTTGTATCTATGATGGAGTACACTATACTCAAGAAAATGTAGCATGGTCCTGTGACATTTGAAATGTTACGTCTCAAAGGGATGGGTAAAATTGCTTTTTTTACAAATCGAATAGTTTTTTTATAAATTGAATTTTGTTTTTCTCTGAGCTGACATTTTAATTCAATTTCCATTATACTGACTTTCTTATCTATTGCATGATTTGTATCTATCTTTAAATAGGCCAAGATCCACTATGAATTAATACTAATTATGAACATTTAATTTAATGTATAAAAAAATAAAAAATCTAATTATCGTATACCCCATCCTTTGCCAAATATTATTTGATTTTAACAAACAGACATATTTTTGCTGATTTATAACAAGATGTATTAATTTGTCATTATTGTTAGTTTTATTTAATGTATTTATCTTAAAGTTGATAAAATAATTAAAATTACTGGACGTCGTTACAAGGTTGTATTAGGGCAAATTTGTGAAATATCACTGGGACCATGCTACATTTTCTTTAGCATAAAAAATATGTTTTATCCTCAATTTGAAACTACAGATATGAAGTTTTATAAAATTTGTTTTTGTCATCATACCCTCAACTCTTTTATTTTAGGGAAAAGTTAACCCACGTGATGACTTCAAGACCCGTGCCCGTTACCTGAATGAGAAGTATGACTATGATGTAACTGAAGCCCGTAAGATCTGGTGCTTTGGTCCTGATGGCAATGGTCCCAACATCCTGGTGGATTGCACTAAGGGAGTGCAATATTTGAATGAAATCAAGGATTCCATGGTTGCCGGTTTCCAATGGGCTGCCAAGGAAGGAGTTCTGGCTGAAGAGAACTTGCGTGGTGTCAGGTATGTAATTCACGTTTTAAAAATAATACTATTTAAATCTTAAGAAGTTACACTCTAATGCTACTTCGATATATGAGATGAATATTGATATGAAATAATGTAGGACAGTGGTTCCCAAATTGCCTGGCTTACAAAGGTGCTGCGGAATGTACCAATCTTTTTATTGAAATGAGATGTGGTTTTTCAGTTCAGACCATTGATGTGCTGATACGATAAGTGACATCTAATGAACACTGCAAGCCACTAATTATTGATAGTGCCAACTAGTTTTTTCTTTTCTTCATCTTATTTTATGCCTGTTGGCCTGTTATGGTCCTGCATCATTGTTTGCCTCTTGCGACGTCAACTTCCAGCTGTCTTTCCATCTTTTGGGAGGTCTGCTTGCTTGGGGGATACTGTCCCTAGCCATTCTTACGGCTCTTGGTCCCACCATTCTGGATACGTGTTCATTCCAGAATCTTTTTCTCTGTCCCCATCTGACAATATCTTTAACTTCGCACGTCCTTCAGATTTCTGTATTTTCTTTTCAATACTGGTAATATGTACACGGCACGAATCGCTCATTCTTTCAGGGCCCATGTTTTCACACAGATGTGTTCCTGATGCACTAAGGCACGGGTGGCCACACTGTGGCGCTTGCGCCAAACGTGGCGCATTGGATGATTACAAATGGCGCATTGCATCCTTGCACCTACTTATTCTTTTAAAATAGGCGTCATAACTGAATCTATCTTCATATTTTCAACACCAAAGTGCTCTCAGTTCAATTCATACAGTCTTCAGTAATGTTCAACTTTATGGTGTCTGACACTTAGAATGGAACTTGTGAGCTGTCATTTTAGGCGGGTTTACAAACGTACGAATCTTTTATCTGTTGCCATTGTGTGTTGCCGCTCAAACGTTTGCAAACACCGCGCACCACGTGTTTGAAGTCGCGTGCGGATGAGCAGCGAGCGCTCTGAGCTTTCTCTCACCACATCCAACAACTGTGGTCCAGAGTTATCTTCACCAAACTAGAATCTCCGTCAGCTGTAGCACCATCAGTGGGGTCCACGACAGCGATCGCCCTCTCGTCCAAGAGATTTTTGACTATTGTAGATTGGTGCTACAATAAACGTGTCTTTTGAAATGGCGTAAATTAATTAATTGAATTGTGTGATTGAGTTATTCCGTTTCTTCCCCTAAGTGAAGCAGATCCTACCCCTATCCCTATTTTACAACCCTAAACGTGAACGTAAGGTAAAAAAAGTGCTTGAGTTGTATGGCGCATCTAAACTCGTCTGAAAAAAATGGCGCATGGTATGTAAAAGGTTGGCCACCCCTGCACTAAGGTAACGTAAACCTTGTACCAAAAAAGTTTTCGAACTACTGATGTTGTACATTCTATTTTCGTACAATTCCGTTTTTTCGTACATGTTTTGTACTGTATTTAAAAGTTAAGATTTTTTATCAATATGTATTACAAAAACTCACGTACTTCTATTTAACGACTCCCCTCCTCCAACATTAGTCACACCTGTTTCCGGCATCACAGGTTCAGTCTTGAGTTAGGACGTGTGTTCATAAGTTGTCTTGTCAGTTGTACATATATTGTCAGTTTATGGACATATCTGTTTTGGTGAAGATTTTCAAAAAGAGGAATGTAAAGAACCTGACAACGGACTCATTGTTAAGATTGACAATCAAGAATATAAACGAAGCCTTCATGTATCTTGATAAATTTTTTATCATCATGGAATAATGTGATCCCAACGGAGAGCGTATATCTCATGTATGAAGGGCAATAGAAAAAGACAGCGTGTTGCAGAACTCTTTATCAAGGAAAGAAAATGAAGAGCACAATTCGACTATCTCTTGATAAATTTATAAAGAAGACATCAGATGTTAATACACCTCATTAAAAAATATTTTAAAAACACTTTTTCAATTGCTCTTTCGTACACATTTCTACTTTCGTTAACATTTCATCTTTCGTACACATTTCAGGAACCAATTGGGTATAAAAGTCTAGGACTGCCTGTGTATTTGATTTATGGCCTAACAGTTTATAATAGGAATCTTAACCCTGCTGCTCGGCAATATCCTCGAAAAAAAAAAAACATTCTATCCATACTTGATAAAACTATTTGATATACAATAACTGGTACAAATGATAATCGTACCAATGAAATATTATTGACCTGAGTTATCTCATTTGTCAAAACTAACTTAACCTTTCCTTCCCTGTGTTGGGTATCTTCTACACGTTGCTTCTAATAACCATCAATATCTCTATAAATATAATAAATACAAGGTTAAGATTTTAGGTATTCCTCCATAATATATTTACGCATTGATTTAAAATATAATATTAATAATAATCAGAATTTATTGACTACATCGAGGTGTTTTGTAAAGATCGAAAACAAATTCGCATTTAAACGCGGCGAACGCCTCGTCTTGGCGATAGGTGAATAGTATGCGGGAAGCGCGACACTATATTCGCATCTCACTCTTGCATACTAGACTGAATTGTGAGGAGCTGAACTGTCTCAACGTCGCCAGGAAAGGCGTATGCGCCGGGGTATGGGACTGATGTTCCGCGCCACTAGTTGCCTCTAGGCTCGCAAATAGGTTAGACGTACGCCCGTTCCGTGAGCGTTTTTTAATGTTTTCAGATGGTTTTTTAATGTTTTCAGCAAATAAATCTCAATTATTATAATTTTTAACTTCAATTATAATTAATTAAGGGGATTATCTATGAATGTTCTTATTTTTCCTATTTAAAATCGCTAATTTTTTATTGCGTACTCACTACCCAACACCGTAACACGCGTATTATTTTTATCACCGTAAGGGAAGGGTTAAGAAGGATTGTATGAAAGCTTTCGTCATATTGAATAGATTGAAGCACAGGCTTTTGTTAGCCCAATTAGTAATATTTGTTTTCTATGTTTTATTCAGGTTTAACATATATGACGTGACCCTCCACGCTGATGCCATCCATCGCGGTGGTGGACAGATCATCCCCACCACCCGTCGCTGCCTGTACGCCTGTCTCATCACTGCCCAGCCTCGTCTCATGGAGCCCGTCTACCTTTGCGAGATTCAGGTCGGTAAACCATGGACATGTTTTTGTTCAATTAGCAGAACTGTCTTTAAGATAGTATTGTTAATGATTTGACCCAAATCTTATTCATGTTTCACATCATAACTGTTCTCAAGATATATATGTATTGCAGAAACTTAAAACATTTGTGAGTAAATAGTGAAGATAGATTTATGAGTATCATTGTATGTTGAATAAATACTAACGATATTAGTAATAACCATATGGGATTGAATTTTGTTAAGAAGGAAATTAAAAACCTTATATTTGTAGTTATATGGAAAAATTAAATATGACAGCACAGTTATCAATCATTTTGGCGTCTTTTTGATCTAGTTGGTAAGATTTAAGGCTTCCAACCTGTGAGTTGCAGATTATATCCCCGTTGATAACCAACAGAGTTCCTGTCTGGTTTTCACTTTAGACCTCTATAACATCTTTCTGGTTGGTTATAAGAGATTGCCTTATTGCAATAAACACTCCTGGTTGTACATTGTACACAACAAAAGCATAATTTAATACAATAATTTCAAGGCCCAGATTTAGAAAATTCCCTAAAGAAATAGTTGTTTTTTTTGTAGGTTTTTCCCCTATATTTTGAAGAACAATTTTGTATCACATCCCCTATTGTGTTTTCATATCTTTATCAAATTTGCATTTCAGTGTCCTGAAGTGGCAGTCGGTGGTATCTACGGTGTGTTGAATCGTCGCCGTGGTCACGTATTTGAGGAAATGCAGGTAGCCGGCACACCTATGTTCGTGGTCAAGGCGTACCTGCCCGTCAACGAGTCCTTCGGCTTCACAGCTGACCTCCGCTCCAACACCGGCGGACAAGCTTTCCCTCAGTGCGTATTCGATCACTGGCAAATCCTTCCCGGAGACCCAACCGATCCTGGAACCAAACCATTCGGCGTCGTACAGGTTAGTTGGTTATTGTTTACAGTATTTTATAAATTTTAGTCTAATATAGTCTGTTATTGAAAATAATAAGATTTAAGATGTTTATACTATTGTCAAGTGTCTTATTATTTTCTAAAATGGAACATAGAAAATCTTGGAACAGGTTGGCACTATGGCAGTTATGAATTAAGGTCTCTAGAATGAACAGAACACTTAGGTATAGTTTCTAGAACTTGGAATGACCTGTACAGTGAAACCTGACCAGTGAAATGAGATTCTTGAACATCTGAAAATAAGTTTTTATTTAAAAGAAAAATGGAAAACTTTCTATTTGACTATATGAATGTATTAAAATGGATTTTACACATGCATGCATTTAGATTTTCTTGTGGGAATCTTTTTTATTTCTTTACAGTTTGTTTTATTTAGTTTTTTGTTTGAATGAAGAGCTATTGTGGAAAAACCGTGATACATTTGTCAAATAATTTCTCATAAAACCTCTATTTGTAATAAAAAATGTATCTGGGTACCATTCCTCGATTTGTTTCTGTATGCTATTAAGATGTTCTTAAACACAGAGCGACTTACTGCTCTTGGCTCAGAAAATAGTCCTAGGAATGTGATCTATTTTTTTATCCTAAATAAATTAGACGAGACTAAATGAAGAAATTGTAATTGTTTCAGGAAACGAGAAAAAGGAAGGGATTGAAGGATGGCCTTCCAGACCTTGCACAATATCTCGACAAGCTGTAATCAACTCGCTCCGTGGGCGCTAGACACAATTCCAATTTAATTAAATACATTCTTTTTATAATTTTGCCCAATGCGGCGGGCTCCCAACACCTACTTACCGCCTGCTAATGCGGCGGGCTCCCAACACCTACTTACCGCCTGCCAAATTCTCAATGTGTACAAACATATCGAGATCTATTACAATTGCTGTGTAATGTTTTTACTCGTAACAAATTTGTTTTTTTTTTATACATTAAAATTAATTTCATTTTGGAAGGCAGTTTTGGCTTTCTACCTTACGCCTAATGTGAGAGCTAAACACCTGTTTGTTAGCCGATTGGATAATAATTCACACAAGACGCTTGTCAGCCCGGCGCCGATAAGCTTTAAATGATAACGTTAATTTATTAAATTTTTAAAAAATGTTTTTGGGATGGTGGTGTACATTATGATTTTTGTACATTATATACATATATTGAAAGAAAGAAAACAACACCTGAATTATCAATTAACTTGATTTTATTAAGTTGAATAAAAACATGACCAACATTTTTTTGTCTACTTTTGTACTTTTTAGCACCCTGTCAAACCATTTCCTCGATCATTTTGTTATAAATCCCAATTATTTGCAACATATCTCTAACGGTGAGTTGAATTTTTTTTACTCTTAGAATCATTTACTTTCAATATCGAAAAGAATAATTCTGTCTCAATGTCTAAAAGATATTTTTTATTTACTTACTGTATTAGAAGGAATTTATTAGTGTTGGTTACGCTTAAATTTTTTATTCTCAAAAACTAGGGAAATAAATAAATTTAAAAAGTGCTTATATTTTCTTTCTAATCCTCAAAAGTGCACGATAATTTCGTAAAGCAATTTCTATTGAAAATTTTCAATCTAGAATGCCGGCTATTTAATACATTCAGTGCTTAGGACATGCCTCGTACGTCCATGTTGATATGTTTGTGTGTTAAATTTCTCAGCTTGGCATGTATTGATGTAAAATTTTATTCACGGTGAATGTGTTAAAACAGATAGATATCAACCATAACCAACACTTATAAATTTAATAAGATTCATAAAAGCTTTCGTTAATTTTGAAACATTAATCAACTTAATGTATTTTCAGGTGATGACAAAGGCAATGGACTTGGCTGCTGGCAAAGCTTTGTAAGTATAATTTTATTTCTACATAAAAATAAAATGTTATGTCATAATCTTGGAGGTTATTAGACACCATATATTTTATAAATTTTACTATAGATCTGTAAAAAAATATTTTAATATTTTGAATAGGAAAGACATGCATTTCATGTTTTATCAAGTAGAAATATTTTATGTAAATTTAATTAAACCTTGTTTCAAGATTTATATAAATATGTTGTGACCTATTCATAAAAAAACATTTGTTTTAATATTCACACATTTCAGGCAAAATAATAGCTTAAAAATGGCAGGAGGGGTAAAAAACTGATTCAATTTAAGCAATAAAATACAAAAAATTTTCTCCTTTTCTTAGTAATTCACTGTTATCAGTCCCTCTCCTGTGATATTTACTATTCAAAGGTTTTATCATGCAATAATTAGATTCTGACATTATGATGAAAAATATTCACAGACCTGTTCTGATAAAAATCATGTTGCCATTTATTCTCTGATTGTTCCATTCAATTAAATTACATTTGCTATGGGTTTCTGCCAACTAATTAATATCTGATAAATTTTTTTTACAGATAACTTATCGTTTGAACGGAGTCTTAATGGATGATTGATTACTTTTGAAACAAGTAAGTACCTACATTATTTTAAGATTAGTTGTTAATGCTGGTTTTTTATTTTCGAAAAGAATTAGTCAAAGTGGCATATGGGTTTTTCCCATATGATATAATAATGGAAAATGATGCGTTGCTAGTAGCAAATATTTAATCACAATAGTAATCTATAGTAGTTGCTAATGAATCTAGAAACTTTATATAATTCTTCAGAAAGTGCGAAAAAAAATGGATGGCTTACAATTATTTTTGCACTCGACGAAAACTAAAATCATTGTTATAGGTGGCCTCTAGGTAGAAAAAAATAAAAATAATTTTATTGGAAGGTTCATTCAACTTTTGAATACTTGTCATTTTAAATTTTATGCGATGCAATTTCTTTTTTAGTTTTCAACTGAGGATTAAATAATTTTGCTAAAATCTATTCACATAAGATTCTTTAATCGTTAGTGCCGAGTTTATATACGAGGCGTATCCAGAAAGTAAGTGTACTGAGGCTCTCACGACCGGATGGATTTTATTTTCGACATGTTGGCTACACTTCCGTGTAGCCTGACCGTTTCCCTCCGCAACGAGACCGGTTCGAGGTCAGTATGTTGAGAAGTGTCGACTCGACAACACGTTTCGGGAAAAATGTCAATCCAATATCGTGCCAAGTTGAATCGAGTGGAGGCCGGGCAAGAGTTTTTGAGGCGCTGCAAACTCCATTGAGATGAATTTCTCCGCTCCATCGTTACTGACGATGAAACTTGGGTTGCACACTACACGCCTGAAACCAAAAGGCAGTCTCGACAGTGGCGTCACACCTCTTCACCCTCCGGCAAAAAGTTCAAAACCACAATTTCAGCCAAGAAAATCATGGCATCCGTGTTTTGGGACTGTCTAGGCATAATTTTAATTGAATATATGCCTCAAGGGGAGGCCATCAACTCTGCAAGATACTGTGAGACCCTAAAAAAATTGCGGAGGGCGATTCAGAACAAGAGAGGCATGCTGACAAAGGGAGTCTGCCTGCTGCACGACAATGCCAGACCACACACGAAGGAACTGCTCGCCTCGTTTAAATGGGATGTCCTGAACCATCCCGCGCATTCCCCTGACCTAGCACCTTCAGATTACTATCTCTTTACCTCCCTGAAGCTGCACATGGGTGGAAAAAGGTTTTCAACCGACGAGGAGGTAAAGGAGGAGGTGGAGAAGTGGACGGAGGGGTTGGCGGGAAACTACTTCGAGGAAGGCATCAAAAAGTTGATACCCCGCTTCACCACCTGCATTGAGAGGAATGGCGACTTTGTCGAAAAATAGCTTACATATGTACTACGGTAACCACGTAATTTTTTTGTTTAAATAAAAAAAATTGTAACCTACAAAAATTCAGTACACTTGCTTTCTGGATATGCCTCGTATATAGACGTTTTATAGTATTGGAAAAAATGTCCAGCAGTAAAACGGTTCATATTACAATGATGATCACTTTTTCTATATGCTCCATATTGACCCATGATGGCTTGCTCGACAGGACTGAATAAAATAATTGAAGTTTAACCATATTTATCCTAACATATCGAGGAAACTTACATTTTCTTTTTCTTATTATTACAGACTTCAACAGTGAAAACCTGGAGACTAGGTTGACCTGCAATATAAATAATTTGGTAAGTATTTTCAGTTTATTTCAATATTAGTTTATGATCATGAAGGAAAAGGGAATTGCTTCCTTTTAGCATATTTAATTAAGATCTTCAACATTTCTTTATTACCATAGATTTTCAAAAACTGTTTTAAATTTTCTTCGAGTTTGTGGAATTTCATAATCTATTTATTGATAAGATTCAAATTAATGAATTTTCTCTCATTTTTAATTGGAAATTATTATGTAAACTGTTGTCCAAAATGCATTAGTATGATTTACAAAAAAAAAAAATTTAATTACGTTTGGATATAATGATGAAAAATATTCACAGACCTGATCTGACAAAATCGTGTTGCCATTTAATCTCTGATTGTTCCATTTGATTTAATTATATTAAGATGGTGATTTTCTTCCTGCTAATGCTTCATAATTATTTTTTACAGATCACCAGTGTCTCTTAGCCCTAATCACACTGGATGATGGATGTATGTTTCACATTGACTTGAATATGTAAGTTTTTATATTATTTTAAAAGGGATTATAAAGTAAAATTATAAAAAAAAAAATGTAAATTAACACATTGACTGCTGAATAATTTGTTTTATATTTACTGTGATATTAAAAAATTAAAAAAACAAGTATAATTCATTAGCACACAACCCTTACAAACTCTATAGTACCATAAGGCCACTCTGGACTCACTTGTTTTATAATTCACCCAAAGAAATTTGGAATAGAACGACGATAGGCATTTTCAACACCCAGCAAAGTTTATATCAACGCATATATGCGTTTTCAGCACTGAACGTGTTAAGCGACATTGAAATTTTCTCTATATGAGAAATAAAAATGGAAAAAAACGCATTGTTGCTTAAATATTTGATCGTCAATCATTTTCAAACTTTCTAAATGTTTGACTTGACTTATGGGTAGATTATGATATATATATATATATTTTTTTGGAAACCTATGCAATGTACCCCTTAAACTATGCACGTGTGCGCGCACATCCATGATTTGTCAACATATTACATAAAAAAAATAGCGTACACAAATCTTAACAAGACATTAATAAAAAATAATCATTGTCTTCTATAAATTAAAATTTCAACACAAGTTTCAAAATGTCTTCATTATGTAATTTAAAAATAAATACATACTTAAACTAAGACACATTTCTCTACAAGTATTTATTTTGCACCTACCAAATTAAATTGAAGATTTGTCTTGTTTATCATTATAATCAAATTGATTTTCATTTGAATATGTGTCGTATACATAAATAATATTTTACATTTAACATAATATTTAAAACTCGTCTGAAATATCTGTTGAACTCAAAAAATAGCCTTATGTTGGTGACAATATTTTTCTTAATTTCACTCCCAAGTGTATTTCATCTATGAGAATCTGGTTTCCAAATGGAACTTGATATTTTAATAAATTTTCAAG
Organism: Odontocerum albicorne; assembly: GCA_949825065.1. Classification (NCBI taxonomy): domain Eukaryota; kingdom Metazoa; phylum Arthropoda; class Insecta; order Trichoptera; family Odontoceridae; genus Odontocerum; species Odontocerum albicorne. The sequence continues at coordinate 39,007,379 of OX463854.1, read as the reverse complement.
AGATCTTCATATTTAATCCTTCCCTTACGGTGCTAAAATTGAAACGCGTGCTCCGGTGTTGGGTAGTGAGTACGCGATCAAAAATTTGCGATTTTAAATCGGAAAAATAAGAACATTCATAGATATCCCCTTAATTAATTATAATTGAAGTTAAAAATTATAATAATTGAGATTTATTTGCTGAAAACATTAAAAAACCATCTGGCAACGCTCACGGAACGGGCGTACGTCTAACCTATTTGCAAGCCTAGGAGCTACTGTGGCGCGGAACGTCAGTCGCATACACCGGCGCTTACGCTTATGCTTGCGACGTTGAGACAATTCAGCTCCTCGCAATTCAGTGGAGTATGCAAGAGTGAGATGCGAATATAGTGTCGCGCTTCCCGCATACAATTCACCTATCGTCAAGACACAAGGTTGAGGCACTCACAGCGTTTAAATGCGAATTTGTTTCCGATATCTTCACAAAATACCCACGATGTAGTCGATAAATTCTGATTATTATTGATTTTATTTTTTAAATCAATGCATAAATATATTATGGAGGAATACCTAAAATCTTAACCTTGTATTTATTATATTTATAGAGATATTGATGGTTATTAGAAGCAACGTGTAGAAGATACCCAACACAGTGAAGGAAAGGTTAAACAAATAATTGCCATGGATATATTTGACAAGGTTTCTCAATATAATTTTTTTATAAATGTTGAGATGGTTAATGGAACTTGCAAATAACTAGACATTTTTGGAATCAAACCCGCTCTTCAATTGAGTAAGTCAGTAGACAATCAATCAATGTTACGATGATGAATTCTTTTTCTTTATGCTCCATATAACCCCGTGATGGCTTGCTCGACAGGACTGAAAAAAAATACTATGAAATAATGTTAATTTTTTGTCGATAACATTTTCAATTTTGTTTTTCTTTTTTTTTGTCTACAGACACTTGCAACTGTCGGAAACTCAATGACGTACTTGAAATATATTTTTGTAAGTACAATATATGTTTATTTAAAATACAAGTTATCTAATAAATATATTTATTTAAATAATAGGGAAAAGTATATCTCGAATGAAAAAAATGCATTTGATTTTGGGTTTAAGATCTAAATCAATGTTGGGATTTTGAAAATAAAGTTTATTTGGACAAACCGAGTTTAATTTTTTTTTTTTCTTTTAAATTCATACTATTTGTTTTTGGCTAATGAATGACATGTTTCATTATTTGAAATTTTAATTAATCCCTTGCATTTGAATAACAGGTCATACCCGTGACAATGTTATATTCGTAATAAATTCTTCACATTTGAATAACAAGTCACACCCGTGACAATGTTATATTCGTAATAAATTCTTCACATTTGAATAACAAGTCACACCCGTGACAATGTTATATTCGTAATAAATTCTTCACATTTGAATAACAAGTGACAATGTTTTATTCGTAATAAATTCTTCACATTTGAATAACAAGTCACACCCGTGACAATGTTATATTCGTAATAAATTCTTCACATTTGAATAACAAGTCACACCCGTGACAATGTTATACTCGTAATAAATTCTTCACATTTGAATAACAAGTGACAATGTTTTATTCGTAATAAATTCTTCACATTTGAATAACAAGTCACACCCGTGACAATGTTATATTCGTAATAAATTCTTCACATTTGAATAACAAGTCACACCCGTGACAATGTTATATTCGTAATAAATTCTTCACATTTGAATAACAAGTGACAATGTTTTATTCGTAATAAATTCTTCACATTTGAATAACAAGTCACACCCGTGACAATGTTTTATTCGTAATAAATTCTTCACATTTGAATAACAAGTCACACCCGTGACAATGTTATATTCGTAATAAATTCTCCACATTTTTATAGAAATAAATACATTTGTGACAGAAAATGTCTTTAACACGTTCTCTGCCAACAATTCATAAAATATAAAAAAAAATTCTTTGTTTTTAAGTTATATTTAATAAATTATGTAGAGATATGATATTTAATTTACTTTGATGCATTTTTGTGGGAAATTATGAGGATTTTTATGTGTCAGTCACATGTGACTGACAAAAGCGCCCACGGAAAAAAATTTACGGAAAAAAATTGGAGTATTCCAGTGTCAGTCACGGGTGACTGACAAGGCGGTCAATGTGTTAAAAAAGCATTTATTATGTATATAAAATTGTCACTACTGGACCTTGTTGCCGAGAATGCTCTGGTACAAGCTGATCACAAGTGTAATTAGTTATACCAGTGAAAGTAATTAAACTTCATTAAAATAATAGGTTCATTAAATGTCGTTAAAATAATATGTTTCATTAAATAGAAATTATATGATTTTTTTATTTGAATTATCTAAAAACATGATGATATTAATTCATAATTTATCCATATGCAACCATGATGGTTATTTTAAGCTCGACAGGACTGATGTTACTTGCAATACCCATAAACCTTTTTCCATTTCATATAAGAGACTAATTTTAATACCTTTTTTTTATAGGTGAAGGTGAGAAATGACCAAACTCAATGTGAGGCGTACTCGGACTCTCGATTCAATAAGACTGACTTGATCTTAGTTTTTGTAAGTTTATTCATTGAATTAATTCAAATTGTTATTTGATAAATTCCCATATAAACTCGTGCATCAATTCTTTACCAACAACTCAAAATATATTTTCCTCCTGCTGCGTTGCCCCTTAACGGATGTAAGCTATTTTGACTTGGTGTATCCAAGGATGTGATTGATCCAGTCGGGTCGAAGAGGTGTTAGCAGGAGGCAAATCTCCTGACTCCGCAATATACGTGATTGTACTGGTATAAGGAGCGTTGGGGATCTTTTTCGGGCTGCCGGCGGACAAAGATGCCTACTCTCAGGTGATAGTAAACGTTGGGAGGACCTGACATGACACTGGGAAGAAGAAGATTGATCCAGTATCTTAGCTTTTCAGTCACAGTCACTTAGTATCCTGAATCTCGTGATTCTGAGCCTCGTAATCTTGAATCTTGAAAATATTATTCTTCAATTGCTTTCATTTAGAAAATACATCATTGTCAAATTATGCGTTGAAGAAAGACAAAATCGCACACGGTTGTATTATATTACGTTTTTGTATACAGTACAAAGAGGGCTGTAGTGAAAACCAGACTGGAACCCGTTTTAAAAAATTGCATACCTTTTTAGCGGGATGCTTTATTGATACGTCGTGATGATTATGATTGTTTTGTATTTAAAATAAAATACGTCGATTCAGGAATGCGGAAAGTGAGAGTGAACAATCAATGAATAGTAAACAGCAATGAATGGTCAAGTGAATAATAATCTTTATTTGTCGATAAGTAGGTATTTATAGATGTGCGTGAATGCGCCCGCAATATATACTTTATCTCACACCTGCGCGTGCAGAGGTGTTTGCAGACGTTGCGGATAATATAGTGGGTAGAATATTTATTGGCGAAAACGGTGAGACAACGCGATGCGTTCTCTTTCCACCGTGGAATGTAACGTAAATATTATTTGCGTGTAAACAATATTGATGTTCTGGTATGCGACCTTTGTACAATGTCCGAAGGTTGGTTCGTCGGTCGTTGACCGTGCGTGTTGACAATATTTAGGGACGACGGTATTCCGTACACCTTCGACGTATCTTTATTATGATGAAAAATTTCACAGACCTGTACTGAAAAGTAATGTAGTCAACTTATAACTGAAACAATGAAAAATTGATCTCATTTTTTATGGAGTCATGAGTTATTTATTGATTATTGTATTTCTTTTTACAGTTAGAATGTTGCCATTGAGCCAGTTGTTTCGGGAGAAATCTACATCCAGCATCCAGCGAGTTGCATTATATTGGCTGCTATACGTAATGCTTTGGGGAACTTATATTTTATGTAAGTTACAATTTATTGAAATATTTTTTTCAAACGTTTTATTTCATACAGTATATTCCACATTTTTCAAAAACTTTTTTACAAATTTTTATAGAGAATCCATAGTTTCAAGATATAAGTTACTATGTTGTGTATAAGTTTCAAGATATGACGGCCTCTATGTCCTGATTTTATTATGATGAAAAATTTCACAGACCTGTACTGAAAAGTAATGTAGTCAACTTATAACTGAAACAATGAAAAATTGATCTAATTTTTTATGGAGTCTCGAGTTATTTATTAATTATTGTATTTCTTTTTACAGTTAGAATGTTGCCATTGAGCCAGTTGTTTCGGGAGAAATCTACATCCAGCGAGTTGCATCATATTGGCTGCTATACGTGTAATGCTTTGGGGAACTTATATTTTATGTAAGTTACAATTTATTGAAATATTTTTTTCAAACATTTTATTTCATACAGTATATTCCACATTTTTCAAAACCTTTTTTACGAATTTTTATAGAGAATCCATAGTTTCAAGATATCAGTTACTATGTTGTGTATAAGTTTCAAGATATGACGGCCTCTATGTCCTGGTTGATAAATGTCTGTCTTCCAAACCAGAAGTCACGTGGTTCGATTTTAATTGGTACATATTGTTTTTTAGGGTTACAATCTGGTTTTCACTTAAGGCTTGTTTAAGACCTACCATAAAGGTGTTAAGAGGTCTTAAGATTGAAAACTTGACAGGAATCCTTTTTGCGAAAAAATTGGGTTCCAACGGGAATCGAAACCACAATCCTCCAGGTTGAAAGACAGGCATGTTACTAAGTCACGGAGCTCGCCCGAAGGTCATGATTAACACATTTAACTACAAATTAAATTACACAATAAATTAAAACATTTAAAATAGGCTTATAAATTCAGAAGTGCAAATTATATTTTTTTTTTGTATTTTCATTCAAAATTACTATGATGAAATTATTCACAGACCTGTTCTTAAAAATAAATTGAGGACAATTTTTTAAACTGACGTTTGTTTCTATTTGTTGAATGTTCATACATATTGCGAAATATTATTTTGCTAATTTATATTTTATTATATCCACAGGACTCAGTTGCTTTAAATCCTGCGCCACATCCTCAATTGGCAGTGATTTAATGTAAGTTTAGTTTTTATACCTTAATATTATTATTAAGTTTTTATACTAAATCGAAAGTAAAATTCAATTTGTAGCTATCTTAATCCTAATTGAACTTGATTGTAAAGTTATAGTTCGGAAAATCTAGGATGAGTCCTGTGACAGTTCACAAATTTGCCCCAATACAACCTTGTAACGATGTTCAGTAATTTTAATTATTTTATCAACTTTAATATAAGCCTCAATTCTAATAAATAGCGAGTTATTTAGGTAAATACATTACATTAGGTTGTATTGGTGCAAATTTGTGAGCTGTCACAGGACTCATCTTAGAATTTCCGAACTATAGTGATCCCTCGATTTATGTAATTGGTTCTAGGAATCAGCACACGAATGAAAACCGCATAAAAGGAGCCATTGAAATATCTGATATTTTGCATATTGTTAGATATTCCATTTTTATTTCGTTAATAAAGATTTAGTTATTTTTTTTAACAAGTCGAAGTGGTTACTGATAAATCTTGAAACATATATTTTAAAAATAAGTACACAATTGATTTACATTAAGAAAAACATTACAGAACTTGAAATTTTCTGTACTTATTCAAAATCATTCGCTGGATGAACCTTCCACTGTTGCTTTTACAGCTGTGAATGAAAATATTGATTGAGAAACCACATAATTATTGAAAGGATGTCATTATGCATTTTAAATTTCAAATGTGTTAAAATGAATTCATAAATGACGGTTTACCATATATCAAAATAATTTGAAACATCAAGAATTACATTGCTTCCAAAATATTGTATTGTTTAACACTTTCGTTGTGTATAGTATAGCCTGACGGGTCTATTGCCATGTGGCGAACTAACTAGAGAAAGAGTAGAAGCTTTAAGCGAAAACCAGACTTTTTAAAAAATAAATTGGGTTCTAATGTAAATTGAACCTATAACTCCCGGGCTGTAAATTGAACCTATAACTCACAGGTTCTTATTTATTTTTAAAATAAATTCGGTTCCATCGGGAATTAAACCCTTACTTAGTCCAAGGGTTGGAAAATAAGCATCTTGCCAACTAGCCCACAGAGGTTGTGTATAATAACTAGAAAATTAAATTGAATTTAATATGAAATTGCATGTTCTTGGCATTTGGGAGAAGATATTTTTTTTATTGAACAATAATTTAGACAAATTTTTAACTCAAATTGCATATTTTCACTACTGTCGAGTCTTTTGATCTCTGCGTATTAGATATTTTTTTGTACATTTTTATGATGAAAATATTCACAGACCTGTTCTGAAAAAATATGTTGAGGTGAATTTTTTATTCTGATTTTCTCTTTTACGTTTATTTAAGATAATTATTGAAAATAATTTATTTACTTAAGTGTCTTTTTTTTACAGGATTCTAGGCAAATTATGGAATTGGCCACCTTATCTTAGCCTTCAATGTTACATTTTGAATTTCCATCTACTCAATGTGAGTTTTATTTAATTTTAACTAAACATATTAATTTCAATACATTTTTAGTATAAGAAATTTTCGTGACCCTTAATAGTAAACATTTCAACTGAAAATTATGCTAATTGAGCTGTTATATAAATTTACATACTTGAAATTCGGTCAAATAAGAAAATCAATTATAAAGTTTTTCTCAAGAATAGATGAGACCAATGCCATTGATAGCCTTCTTTCCTTAAATATGAAACAACAAGTGGTTGTTCATCAGAAGCAAAATGCGTAATTATGGGTTTAAAATTGGAAATATTCTGTGCAATTCGAACTCATAAATTCACATATAATTTATTTAAAATAAATCTCCCTTTGTTTCATTTCAGTAATGACCAAGATGATAGATGAAATTGACCACATGGCAATAAGTTAGATTCACTATATATACTTATTATGTATATGACATATAATGAAATAAATTGATTCAAAACTTGACTGAAATTATTTGGTTTCTTGGGCTGTACCAATTATTAATATTGAAAATTTTAACATTTTCCTTAGGGGCGTTTGCTCTAAACGGCGCTATATAAATTGTCCTTTTATTTTTATTATAATAGCATTAAGTAATAAAGGGTATCTTCCAGCACAACACGTGCCCCTCTGTAGGGCTTCTGGGGGCCTAGTGCCGCCACAAGCCCCGTGATGGTGTGGGTGGTGCTATGGAAGTAGAGCATGTGCATGGCTGGCTAAACGCTGCTCCGGGACCTCTATCCTTATGTCCTCGCGGGGCATGCTACGTCAGTGATTGCTACAGTGTTATTTAATTTAATATTTCATTTATTAGCGTCTCATTTTTTTATAGTGTGTTTACTTGAAATACATTGAAAATTTATTTATGAAAGGTCATTCAATTGATGCCCTTTTATAAATCATTAAGATTCATTATTGGACGAAAGGACATTAGATTTTATGGTAGATGTGGTCATGTGAGGAAAGTAAATGTTGAAAGGTTAATATAAACAAATCAGATCAGAAGACGTTTGGTGTTCATCGTAGATGTAGACTGAAGAGAATACATGATTGGATCGATTGAAAGTTAGATTTTGAAATTTGCATCCAAAATCACTACTCGTCACTGTGATTCATTTTCCTGTAAGCAGAGATAACATTTTCTTGTAAACAGAGATAACATTTTCCTGTAAGTAGAGATAACATTTTCCTGTAAGCAGAGATAATTATACTGTAATGTATTATGCACTTTTTTTTCCAATTTCTAGAGCAGAATTAAGACACTTTCTATTTTCAAATCATTTGATTATACTGTTTTTTAGTTCTACTAAAATTTCTCGCACCTTAAGGAGGTTGAATGTTTAAATCTTAGAAGTGAAAGGATTTTGTTTGGATAGAATAGTGTGGAGATGTTTTCTGCTTGCCTATTCTGCAAGGATCATTGCATGATATTGTAATGCAAACATGTCTAATATATATTTTTATTTCTGTTTCAGATTTCCTGCGCTTTTCCAACGGACATTTTAGAATTTAATACAAATGGATTTTTAACTATGTATATTTTTGTAACTGAAATAAATAATTATTCATACAAGTACAATTTTTATTTATGCTCCACCCCTTATTCTATGTTTTGCTCTCTAGCCAATTTGTACAGTACATGTGTCTGTAGAAAACATTGTGTGGACAATGCAAACAATAGAAGGACAACAGGGAGTAAAAAGAGCTGCAGTGATCTATCTGGAATGCTCAGAAGTTTTGGAAAAAGTGTAAAATCTTAGATTTAGACATATCGTCCAAATAGCAATTTTTTCCATAATTTAGATTTTTAATAACAGATAGCATAATTTTATCACTCTTGTAAATAAAATGAGGCGCGCACTGTAATTAAAAACAATTCTTTTATCAATGTCCTGAATAAGTAATAGTCGCAAGTGAAGATTTTATAGTTTTGACATTTAGTTGTCAGGTGATGTGTCGGTGTGGTATTTTTGTGTTTAATTAATGCGGTATTTTATTTAGGAACTTGATATTAAATGTGTCTATAGGAGTATTCAGTTAACCCTGTGAATATTTTATATACAAGCGCTATTTTATAACAGTTCAGAAATGCATGTCATTTGTTAATCAGTAATAATAATCTCATTTATTGATAGTAAAAACATAAGGCAAAAAATATATGAATTAATACAGGATTCATATGCGAAATAAAGTAAATCAGCGAAATGGTCCAAGGTTAGAAGAAACCTGACTGGCTTCACAGATGTTTTTAAGCACACACTTTCACACTGCAAAAAAGTACAGCAAAATTGTTATGAAGTATTAGTATCAGTGACAATATCCAGATCCCTCACTTGGTATACCTTAATATATACCCAATATCAAGTAATAAGCATTCATGAACCTTTTACGGACTATGGCTTAATCTGCGGGAGTTTCGGAGCACTGAGAGACCAGAAACAGTTATAATTGTACCAAGAATTTTGTTTTTGTTTTGACAGAATGAAGAAAACGTATATTACAATTTATTTATATCAATTTGTAAGTAGATTAACCTCTTGCCACTCCAATGTCGAGTGTGGCTCGACATTGTATTTCTTATGTCAACTCCTATGTTGAGCTAGACTCGACATTATACGACACAATTTCTAAAATAATTTTAAATTATTAAATCTGATTTTATCTTTCAAATACTTAAAAAGGGACAGAATTAGTCATATTTAGACTACGCAGTTTTACATTGCTTTTATAATTGTTATTGTAATAGGACCAACACAGTAATTTGTAGTGCCCACTAAATATCAATAGACAGCGGTATTCCACGAAGGTTCAAGGGATACTTTTATGATGTTTGCAGGTAGTTAGTTGGCTATATGATTCAAGTACCTATACTACATATGAATGGTTCAGAAATCAAATCAAGTTCAAAAATATTGAATTTTAGATCACTGTATGAAAGGTGTGCGAAAAGCTTTAGCGTTAAGCAGAAAATGCTTTTGTACAAAATAAGTGTACTCAATACTAGGTTAGTCAAAAAGTTTTGAAAGCGGAAATGAAAATACATTTTTTTTGGGGGGAAATCACTTTTATTGCTCAGTATAGTCTCCCATAAGATCAATACACTTGGTCCAACGATCTTCCAACTTTGTTGTCCCATCACGGAAGTGACTTTCTGGAAGGCCTGCAAAATACTCCTCTACGACGGCTATAACCTCTTCGTTGGATGAAAAATGCTTTCCACGAAGGAATTTTTTGAGGTGTGAGAACAGCCAGAAGTCAGAGGGAGCTAAATCTGGCGAATAGGGTGGATGCTGCAACAATTCGTACCCCAATTTACTGATTTTCGCGATGGTTTTTTGAGCTGTGTGAGCAGGTGCATTGTCTTGATGAAAAATGATTTTTTTCTTCTGCAAACCGGGTCTTTTTTCACAATTTTTTTCATCCAACTGGTCCAAAAGGTCACAATAATAATCAGAGTTGATTGTCTTACCAGTTTGGAGATAATCTATCAGTAAAATTCCTTTTGCATCCCAAAAAACTGACGCTAACACCTTCTTGGCCGATTTCTGGACACGAACTCGCTTCGGAGCCAAAGTGCCTGGTTCACACCACTCCTTAGCCTCTTCTTTTGATTCGGGATCATGGTGGTAGACCCAAGTCTCATCCATAGTGATGAATCGACGCAGAAAATCCTTTTTATCCTTTCGAAATTGCTTCAAATGTTGCTCAGAAAGTCGCATTCGAACGTGTTTTTGTTGCATTGTTAGCAAATGCGGCACCCATTGTGCACACAGTTTTTTGAAACCCAAAACTTCAGCCACAATATGCCATGTTGTTCCATGTGAGATGCCTATGGTGTCAGCTAACACATCCACAGTCGATCGATGATCTTCCAAAACCATATCCTGTATTTTCGCTATGATTTCTGGTGTTGATGCACTTTTTGGACGTCCTGAGCGTGGATCGTCTTCAACGCTTGTACGGCCACGCTTCAACTCCAAAACCCATTGGTGAACGGTTGGAAATGAAGGAGAAGACTCCTTGAATACTTTCACTATCTTTGTATGGATCTCAGTAGCCGATAAACCTTCCAAAACAAAGAATTTAATCACTGCACGATATTCGGATTTTTCCATTGTTAAAAAATACACTGACACGTCAACTTCAAATGGCTTGTAAACAAAGAATGAATTGACAAATCGAAATGAAATTTTGAATACGTTCTTATGAAAGAAGAAATATTAAAATGGCTTAGAAATTTTGGTTTTCTACTGCTCCATAGATGTCGCTTTCAAAACTTTTTGACTTACCTATTATAACAGTTTTTAGAATTGCGATCACTAAAATACCGTACAAAATTAGAAACACTAAAATGCTGGGACGTAGTTGACTCAAAACTAACCAGAATGGACTTGGTTCACTTGGCTTGTGAACGACCCATATTATCACTAGTGCCTGTGCCTTCAAAAAGAATTGCGATATGTCTTGGAAAAAGCTATTTAGTGTTTTTTGTGATGTTTCGTATTTCGTTGTTTTTTGTGATGTAATGTGAATTTATACATTTTATTCAATGAATATGCTACGAAGGAAAATATGCAAAGAATATCATATAAAAATTTAGAAACAAATTATTGATGAGTCTAATCGGAGACTTTGGTGCACCGATATAAAAACTGGAAGAGTCATTTGTATGGTGTGTTCCAATCGGAAGGTCAAAGGAGGGAGAAAAGAAATTACATTATATTGTGATAAGAAGAACGGCCTTCATCCAGGAGATTGGTTATAAAAAGTACTATACTTTGAGAAATTATAAATAATTCTGGTTAATAAATTTTTTGAGTGTATACATTTTTATTTATTTACTAGTTTAGTACTTAATATAAACAAAAAAAAAACAATTACGCACTCCAGACTTCCAATACAACACTTTATTGAGACCCCTTTATTTGTCCATTTTCTAAATTAATTGGTGTTGGTGATTGGAAAACATAATTAAGGAGTGCAAAGGGTTAAATCTCAACTTTTACTTTGAAATTGACTAATTCAGACCGCTAGTCGCAATGTCTCACATGTCAAGATTTTTGACTTGTTTTGTATACATATATATATATATATATATATATATATATATATATATATATATTAAGTTTCTCTTCTAATGTTTCACGCATCATTTTGTTTTTTTCTTCATTTTTAAGTCCTAACTTAGTATGATTTTTATTTTTTAATATTATATTGAGATATTTTCAGATTTAATAAATAGTATGGATTGCATGAATTTTCGCAAAATAGTTTTATTTTCAAGTCTTAACAGTTCTTTAGTCTATTGGTCTTTGTGAGCTAGCATACTTTCTGTATTTCAGGCAGATCTTAAAGGATTGAGAGAAGATCTGTTCTATGCCTACCTTAATTAAAATATATAGTGGTGAAGATGTTGATATAGTGTCTGTTAATGCTTGAGGAGTATATTGGATAATATTTGAATTGCAGCCAAGTAGTCAGTAGGTCTTAAAATCAACAAGAAAGAACCAAATGCTGTAGCTATTCAAGTGCATGGTAATAATTCCATTTATTGTGGAACAAGTCCAAAAGTACACGTATTAATATAATACATGTACTTTTGGACTTGTTGAATAACTGATTGTGTTCGAAGATAGTAGAAAAACTAATTTGGCATGAATTAAATCACCTATTTGATAAGATTAATCGAAAAGTTAACTGATAAGTCTAATTACACCACGAAAAGGTCTTTTAATGAGTGTATACTTAACATAGAACCTAATGTCTAATGATTGAGTGATTTATTAAAAGGAGCATGGAGAAATGCATGAGAAGAGATTGTAAACATAATGAATGGATACAATCACAAATAAAGGTCGAAACGATAGAGATGGTTTAATAATTGAAGTAGAATTGGGAAGAATAACATGATAGTTGGGCAATGTGAATGAAACAAGAGGGATTAGAAAGCGACCTGAGGTACACTGGGCGATGGAGGGAGGGGGGATGATACACGTTAACCTTTCCTTCCCTGTGTTGCGTATCTTCTACACGTTGCTTCTAATAATCATCTATCTCTATAAATATAATAAATACAAGGTTAAGATTTTAGGTATTCCTCCATAATATATTTACGCATTGATTTAAAAAATAATATTAATAATAATCAGAGTTTATCGACTATATCGTGGGTATTTTGTGTAGATCGGAAACAAATTCGCATTTAAACGCTTGTAGTGCCTCGACCTTGTGTCTTAACGATAGGTGAAGAGTATGCGGGAAGCGCGACACTATTCGCATCTCACTTTTGCATACTCCACTGAATTGCGAGGAGCTCAATTGTCTCAATCGTCGCAAGCGTAAGCCACGTCGGGGTAAGACACTATACCGCCCCGCGCCGCAGTTGCTTCTGGGCTTACTAATAGATTAGACGTACGCCCGTTCCGTGAGCGTTGCCAGATGGTTTTTTAATGTTTTCAGCAAATAAATCTCAATTATTATAATTTTTAACTTCAATTATAATTAATTAAGGGGATTATCTACTATATGAATGTTCTTATTTTTCCGATTTAAAATCGCAAATTTTTTATCGCGTACTCACTACCCAACACCGGAGCGCGCGTTTCAATTTTAGCACCGTAAGGGAAGGGTTAAAGACATGACAAAACTAATGTTGCTTTTTTCAATTATCTTTTCAAAAAGCTTGGTATGCACATTATGTTTAATAAATTTAGGCTTATTTCTTCATCAGCATTTCATAATTTATATTTTGAATATTTTTATGTTTGACATTAAATGTAGACACTTCAAATAGACTAAATTGAATTTCTAAGTATTATTTATAATTTAGATTGAATTTATTTTAAACCTGACTAGATATTCAGACCATAGCCCCTTTCATATCTGAACAACAACTGTTCTATAGAATATTATCTATCATTATTACTATCCTACTGCATTTAAAATATAACTGAAAAACTTGAATTTTAAAGATTACCGACCTCTGAGAGTTTGCAATTTGCATATGCCTAAGGGTGTTTCCAATACGCCGTCATTAGTTTGCAAAATTACACAGTGCAAAGATATTTTATAAAGTTTGTAAATTTACGATGTGAGAGAAATACCTCACTAAGTTATATGATGTATTCCTTGTTTAACCCGTATGAAGATATTTTCTGATTCAAAATACTACAATTTTCGATAAAATAACTTAATTTAAAAATGTTTTTCATAAAAATTTCACTATTCATTTTTTAGTTGATTTCTGATAAAGACAGCTGTTCCTCTTTTACTTATTTTCCTCCCTTTGATAATTAAAGATGAAGTGATTGCAGGATTTTGCAGAGTCAGCCTGAGGCAGGTGCAAAGGATGCTGCCCCACCTAGCACTACACTTAATGAGGCCCTTCCCCCATGACATTTAAATAATAAAATGGAGCGTAGCTAATTTATTTGGTTCCAGCCTATTTCAAATAAGCGGCCTCATATTCTTGATCTTTGTATATTTCGAAATACTTAATGCAGTTTGAATGTCATTAAATTGTGCTTTATGATACAGTCGGAAAGTGATAAAGCTTGTTCATCAAACATATTTATGATAAATTGATTGCATACATCCATTAAAGATATTATTTTTGTAAAATAGGTAACTATATTTTAAATTGGGCTTTGATCGGTGAAAATATTGAGGCCATACTTAAGTTTCTTTTTAATACTTACATAGCTGAAGGTATAAACTGCTTTTTTTTTACAAAAAAAATAAAAGGTGCCGGAGCTACTTCTTGTCAAGTTTTTTGTATACCGTAAAAAAGGTGGCGGAGCGCTCCACCACAAAAAAAACATCGACAGTGCTTTTTATAAAAAATATAGGTGCAGCAGCTCACTTCTTGTCAAGCTTTTTGTATATCGTAAAAAGGGTGGTGGAGCGCCGCTCCACCGCAAAAAAGCACTGCTGTGTCTTTCTCAATCGCTTTACGTACTTTAGATATACGTTCTCCATTGAGATCACATTCTACCATGATAGTCACAAATTTGTCAAGATGCATGAAGGCTCCATTCATATTTTTGATTGTCAAAGTCTTGACGATTTTATCAGCTTCTTCCTCACTTTCATTGTGTATTTCATTTAACTCTTGTTGCTCAATTAAGTATTCATTTGACAGAGGTACTGAGTGAGATTCAATCAACTCATTAACATCTTCGTTGTTGACGTCTAAGTTTAGTTCATTCATTAGGCTAACTATTTCATCTGTGATAGTTTCAGAATTTATAAAATCACTCATTTGTGGGCATAATTGTTTCCAGAAACCTTTCATTGCTGACACTTTTATTTC